>OX422220.1:149944039-150349039 GCA_949130495.1 Sambucus nigra
ATCAAGCTGCATTTTTGTCAGAAGTCCTGTCTCGCCGTTCGCTACAACATACTAAAATTTCAAATGATTCTAACGGTCCGATCGTTCGTAATGATTTTTTCAAGTATTTGTATTTGATTAGGACTCTAATTCTTTTTGGTATATAAACATAAAGTGACGAGTTTAGATCTTTTAAAACACATTTTAGCCTTCTCAAAAATCAGAATCCTCTCATCTTCTTCATCTTCTTCAACCTCAAAACCCTAGCCCCATTCTACATAACTTTCAACTCAAGTTTTGTCAAGATTAACCTGATTTTCTCAAGACGCGTCAAGAACGAATCTTTGTCAAATTTTTTAGAGGAATACACATTCAAGATCAGATTTCTAAACCAACTTTTATTCAGGCATGTTGACCCTATTCTTTTCCTTTAGTGTTATGTGTCTTGATTGTAGCCTCCATTAAACTCATGTTTTCTAAAATAAGATATGAATATAAAGATTGAAGAGATAAATTTCGGGGTGTTTTACATGAACAAAATTAATGATAACAAATACTTATAACTTGTATTCTTTGGGTTGTGTCGGTGTAGTCGACTTTGCTATGGGCATGTGCATGTAGAGGAGCCCTTTTAAAAGTAAATTTTGATATTTCATGTGAAAACCCTAGTTTAATTTAATTTCTTGTGTTGGAAAATAAGGATCATGATAGGACTTGCATGTAGCGATTATTCTGAAAATCATAATATTTAGGTGTCTTTGATTTCCACTTTTTAATTTGAATTATTTAAATGGGAATTCTGTATTATTATGAATGTTGTTATAATTTGGAATTGTGTTACTTTATGGAAATATGATAATTTTTCGGGAAGATTGGGTATGGTAGATAATTGGTTTTCACCCTTGTTATAGTACACTTGTTAGGTATGGGACTAGTAAGTGGGCCTTAATTACGATTTATGCTAATTAGGTATGGGACTAGTTAGTGTAAGTCTATGCGGGTTATATAATTGGGGTGGGGGCTGATTTTCTATTTTATACCTTTATTGTGATGGCCTAGGATTGATATCTAGGTGGAGTGAAATTTTATAATCATTATTTGCTTAGGATAGGACGATATTGTGTTTTGGGAACCCTTAGTTGGCACTAATGGTTATTTTGAGGATTTTCACATCGCTTTTAAGGGTGGGGGAAATTAATGTGATTAACGAAAACAAGGAATGTGGAATTTAATATCGCAGGACTAAAACGGATATTAAAAATTTATTGGCGACATAATGTGTCTAGGGCCGACAATTTGAACGGGTCAGAGGACGAGTTATGTCGTGTCGTGTGTGGAACCTTGTCATATCGCGAGGGTCGCAGGATAAAAATGGGCCAGACGGCGGACTTGACAAGGGGATGGGTGCGTGTGTGGAACCTTGTCATATCGCGAGGGTCGCAGGATAAAAACGGACCAGACGGCGGACTTGACAAGGGGACGGGTTTTGGTAATAATATTCACGGTTAAATTAATTAAATTTGACATTATGGGAAGGTGGGTTAATTAAAATCATATTGGTGTGGCTTTTATGAAAACCTTGCGGGTAATTGTGAATTTATTTATGGTGATTATTAATCTCGTAATTAAAAGATTCTATTGTTATAGTCGATATATATAGCACTATTGTCTGGGTTAAAGGACCCTATTTGAGGAGAGTAGCCGGTTTACATGCTCGGGGCTTTGGCTCTGACACATGCGTTGACAAATCTTTTTCAGGATTTTTGGGAGTTGCTGCATAGGATTCATTGGAGATCTTTTGGAGGTGCAGTTGGATTTATGTTACTGCTTTAGTAGTTCGATTTTCTCTTTCCATTCAATCATTTTATTTATGAGACTATTTTGGAGTTATTGTCCTTTTTGGTTCCAAATTTGTTTAGAGGATTTCTGTTGGGATTATTTAGATTTTATTTAATCATTATTGGAGATTGGATTTTTGGAGTTAGCATGTGATGGATCTTTTATCGCTTAGTTATTTGTGATCATTTGACATTGAATCAATTGTGTATCTTATGGACTGATTTATTTATGTCTCATAATTGTCTCATGCTAAGAATGGTATTTATTTAGTTCACGCCCGGCTTAGTTTTGGTGGCGGCCGACGCCAGAGTTAGGCGGGGTGTGACAGATATCTCTAAACTAGAGTTTTTCTTAAAACAAAAGGAAAATTACCTAAATTCTCCATCCTAATAATGATAATAAAACGGGTATTTATACCCTACAAAACTTCAGGAGTGTTCGCTGCACCAGGACTCTCGATTAGTGGAAGATAACGAAATAAAAACTCGACAGTCGGACCGGTCCGGCCCTCCTGCGGTCCGATCTTCCTGGAATTCGGATCGGTTCTTTTAATTCTTGGGAGGATCGATCCGGGGTGGATCGGTTATTTTAAATTCTTTCAACTTCGGTTCATCTTCGGTCCAGGGTTCTCTACAAATTAGTAATGCGGACCGGTCCGGGCTTCCTTTGACTTTTTCCTTTAGACTTTGACTACTCATAACTTTCACAATGGGACTCCGATTGAGGTATTGTTTATTCCTATGTGCTCATGAACTTGATATCTTCAACTTCTCTTTAGGTGCCTCATCCGAATTTCGGGTAGAAATTATAATTTTTCCCTTTTGACTTTCCTTCTTTTCTTTTATGATTCTTCCGGTTTCTTTCTTTCTTTCTTTGACATCAAATACATTTAAAAGCAATACGAAATAACAAAAACTCGGTGTAATTGTTAGGATAAGTCATTAGCAAGATTATGAGATAAATTCAAATCGATTACGTTATTCGAGGTGCTAAAAGTAACTAAATTAAACGGATAAATTTGGAAGAATTTATGCCTAATCAAATCCCCCTAACTTTGAATTTTGTGCGTCCCGAGCAATGTAAAAGAATCCTAGCAAGGCTCAACTCTTGAAAATCATTTTATTGGTATAGAATACCTTTTTCGTGCATAATAGATTGCATTTAGCGTATGCAACAAGCCTTTAAACCCCTAGGTTACTCTAGTAGGACGAGTTGTGTCTCGTGAGCGTTTGCAGTGAATATACCCACAAAATTTGACTCAAAGAAACTTCAAAATACGCAAAAATTATATAATTCAAACTTTCCCATAAAATAGTCATCATCAAGTCATGCTCAATAGTCTCAAATCATAGTTCGTGTATGCGAAGCCAAAAATTTAACCGCCAATTTCCACTGATTGATCATTACGTTACTTACCCAAAAATTCGTTTTGATTTCAAATTCTCACGGAATGCTCTCACAACGAATCTCTCAGTTTATGGCTATTCTCTCGGTATGCGTGATAAAAAGAGTAAATGTAATGGACGTAAAGTCATGCATACAAGTAGAAAGATGAAAATTTTATAGTGATAGGATCTCATCAACGGATTACGATTTTAAAAACAGGAACATTGCCTCTTATTCACGCATTCAATCTCTTTTATTATCTTTTAGTGTATTAGCTCTCCACGCGGTAACCAATTTTGCAATTCGGACTCGGTTAGGACTTTTTTGGGTTTTAAGGTATATTGGGTAAAATGAAAATGGTAGGAAAGATTGGAATTGAAAAATTCATTTAAGATGTCCATTTGTCATTTTTCCGGGTATTACTAATTTTTTTCTTCTTTTTCTCTATTTTTCTATTTTTCACTTCTTTTCTTTTCTTGCTATTTTTGTTGAGCATATCTAGTTTTTTCCTGCCCCCTTTTATGCACTTTCCGAACTTTATTGAATATTCCCTTTTCGCAATTCCAGGCTACTTGGTTTTTTCGGGGTACCAAACGAAAGGGATAATTATTATTCGGCTCAATTGGGTTATCAAAGGGATAATTTTTCATATCTTTTTAAGGCCAATATTTTTTAGTAACAAACGAGGGCCTACTTCATTGTCCAAAATACTAATTGCATTACCATATGAGTCTCGAGATTAATTTAATTTAGAGATTTGTAGCGTGCTTTGTACGACAATATCACACACATTTATCAAAACCAATCAAAATGAAAGGATTGAGATCCTCAACGACTTTTTAGACGTTGAAAAGAACTTTGAGTTAACAATTAACTCGGATTGATTTATAATCTTCACAAAGATGAAAGGCTCTAATCTCACCGGATTTGTTAATCTCCACACTTATTCGTCAAGTCGTCAATTTTCGCACAATTTCCATCTTTGGTCAACTTCGGCTTTGTGTATTTGAATTTTACAACTTGAGACTTTACACCGACTTTTAATGATATTTTTGTAAAATTGGAATTCCAATTTTTATTTGTTTTGAACAAAAATATTTTTGGATTTTTCAAAATTTATGATTTTTTTGAGATTTTTGAGCATTTTTTAAAATTTGTGAAGTTTTAGAAATACGCACTTATGACCCCCCTTAACTTAGACTTTTGCATTGTCCTCAAGCAAAAAGGACTAAAATTTAAACAAAAAAATAAGAAGTGAGATAAAGAAAACAAAAAAATGGAGAAAATGCATAAAGACACTAAATGACCCGAACACATGACTCAATAATACAATAAAAATCACCCCATAAGCGTCGGGGGTGCGACGACCTCTCATCTCTCCACAAACTCCCCGAACCCACTCACGGGGTTCAATGCTCTCCTCGTCTCTCCCGTCTTTATATCGTAAACAAATAATCGGAACAAGTTGGGACCTCGCCCATAGATAAGGGAAAGACCGAGAAACGCACCGTGACTACTTGGAAAGGGATCCCTGTGATGCTTACTCAAAGCATGGCCTGTGTGCACCGATTCAGAGGGAACACCTAAGTTTCTTTTAATTTTTGGAATGCATGGGCCAGACTCTAAGTCGTACAAAACACAAATTTTCTCCTCAATAGCCTTCGGGACTTCTATTGGTATGGGTGTATGGTCACAAAGAAGGTATTCCTCAATTTTATCTTTCCATTCGCCTTCTTCTAGGTGACTACATGAATCCAATAGAGTTTGGACTTTGTTGTTAAGTCTCTCATCCATTGGACCAAATTCTTTTTCAAATTCTTCCATGCTCATGTCCTTTAGCTCTCTCTCTCTCTCTCTCGAGTAGTGCCTACGTCCTTGCTTACTTGCTCGATCTCTAACTCCACCATTTTTCTCTCTTCTAACCCACTTCCTTCTCTCTCAATCGCGGTCACGACACACATCTCCCCCGCTTTTCTCTCATCATCACAACTACCATTATTGCTCGATGACATAAGGCACACCCCTAACGACTATCTCTTGTGGGACCTCTCTTTCTCGTGGTTCGATATTAAACAGGACCCTAGGGCATATCCATAATAATTTTCCTCGAAATACTTATCTGCGATCTCGTCTATTAGGTTCACCGCGTGAAGATCATCTTCTTCCCCCGTCTGTTGGGCGATATGGAAGATGTTAGTCTCTAAAGTCATGTTCCTAAAAGTGAGTTGCATTTTCCCATTTCGAGTATTGATGATTGCATTAGCTGTATGTAAGAAAGGGCGTCCAAGACTGATGGGAACATGATTGCTCGAGGCGAAGGAGGGCTCCGTGTCCCAAATGACAAAGTCTACCGGGAAGTAGAAAGTGTCAACTTGGACGATCACCTCCTCAACTATACCTCTTGGGATCTTCACGGTTCGATCCGCTAACTGGAGAGTGATCTTTGTGGGCTTGAGGTCACCCAGATCAAGTTGCCTATAGATAGCGTAAGGGAGGATATTGACACTTGCTCCCAAATCAAGTAAGGGTTTTTCAATTTTATTTTCTCCAATGATGTAGGAAGTGGTGGGTGCACCGAGATCTTTGAATTTGGGCGGGAGATCATTAAGTAGGATGGAGCTCACGTTCTGTGCTAGGAAGACATTTTTCTTTACCTTCATCCTCCTCTTTACTGTCAACAAGTCTTTGATGACTTTTGTATAAGCTCGAATTTTCTTAATAGCATCGAGGAAAAGTAAATTTGTGTTCACTTGCTTTAGTACGTCTAACACTTCATCACGGGGGTTTCCTTTGTGGTAAGGAACCAACCTTTGAGGAAACGATGGCGCGGTGGGTGGTTTCACTACTACCTCGGGCTCACTGGTGTCCCCTTTATCACTCTCCTTCAAGGGGATATCTTTGGCCTCTTTCGTGCTGGGTGAAATCTCCTTGTCTTTGGTTGCGTCGTGTGGGGGAGGTGATAAATCAACGAGTCTCCCACTACGAAGAGTGGTCACAACTTGACATTGCTCTTGATGTTCTGTCGAGGTGGAGCTAACACTAATTTAACCTTGGAGCGATCTTTCTCCCTGAGCAGGAAACTTTCCTTTCTCTGGGATACTCAACGATGATTGCAACTGTGAAATGTTCTCTTTCATGTCGTTCATTATGCGCTCATACCTAGCATTAGTTGGAGTCTAGGTATTGATAAAGTGGTTGATCGTATCCTTGAGACTTCTTCGCGGTGGAGGGATGTATTCTCCTTGAGGTGGTGGTGCTTTCACATGTCCTTGCATGTGTGGAGCTTGTTGAAAATGTGATGGTGGAGGAGGGGCAACATGTGAATTAGGATTCATCGCAGCATGTTATTGCCCATAGCTAAAACCAGGTGGTTTTTCCATGAAGGGTTGTAAGAATTCCCGTGCGGGGCACCTAAATTACGCTTAAATCCTCCTATGCCACTGACTTGCTCTTGAAGCATCACTTTGTTGGTGGGTATAGTCGGGCATTCCTTAGTTGAATGACCCGCCTCAAAAATTTCACACACCTTCTCAACAGGGTTTGGGATGGATCCAGTTGGTCCTCTTCCACATACCTCACGTAGATCTCGCTGTCCTTTCTCAAGCATATCGAGTCGACTGTCCGCTATAGAATTCTTTTCTACATGAAATAGGCCGGACGCCGATGGAGTGGTGGTCACTTGACGATTTCGATTTTGAGCATTAGGGTTAGATGTATCCTAGGATTGGGTAGTCTCGGTGACATACCTCAGGTGAAGCTCAGTATCGTGAGCGTATAAGTCGACAAACGGACCACTACCCATGGTTTCAACAAGTTTCTTGGAATTAATGTTCAACCCATTATGGATAATGGAAATGATTTGCGTTTTATCAAAACCATGATGGGGACACGAAGCAATTAACTCATTGAAATTCCCGTAGCATCAATCAAATGACTCATTTTCTATTTGTCAAAAAGTTTGAATTTGATCCTTAATAGAATTCGTTCGATGTGGAGGAAAGAACTTCTTGAGAAATTTGGATTGTAATTCGTTCCATGATGAAATCGAATTGGGAGGTAAAGACCATAGCCATGTTTTAGCCTTATCCTTAAGCGAGAATGGGAAGAGTTTAAGGCAGAGCACTTTTTTGTGCAAGTTTCGTCACGAAGAGTCTCGCACGCCTCCTCAAATTCCATAATGTGGGCATACGGCTTTTCTGAATCCAGTCCATGGTAAGTGGGAGTATCTGAATCATCCCATTCCTAAACCAAAATTTTCCCGCATTGTGCGAGAGTAAAATGCATCCCGGAGTGACAGTGCGCTCGGGATATAAGACGTCTCTCAAAGGCAGATATGGGGACTCTCCCTCATCGGCGGCTGCACTACCATGTTGTGACATCTCTCTCTCTCTTAATGACTCGGTATCCTCACTTGGTGTGCTCGCAGTGTGCTCGGAAGTGTGTCTTAAGAAAGAAAACAAAGTGTTATTTGAGATTGAGTGTGACGGTGTGGGAGGTGGAATCCAGAACCGTGGAGCGTTAGGAGTGTGAGGGCTATCAGGGTCGTACTCAACTATTGGATTTTTGTGAATGTGGGTTGGAGTATTATGGGGTGTTGGAGTGAGTTCAGAATTTTGCATTAACAAATTATGAGAGATGATGATGAATCTTTTTGTGCTTTTTGATTTTTTTTTTGGATTTTTGGAGATTTATGGTCAATATTTTAGATTGACTCGATCTAATCCTAAGTCTACCTAATTTCCCCGGCAACGGCGCCAAAAACTTGACGCGACTAAGAAAGTTTCTCTAATGTGCGTTCTTTTCTAGGCTCAAGTGCAAGCCTGTCGCGTTAGTAATAAACCCGATAATTCGGGATCGTATCCACAGGGAAATAGGACAACAGAGTTGTAACGACGTTGGATAGATGAATGAATCCTAACTCTGACTCTAAAGAAAAAGAAAAGATGATTGATTTTGGGAATTGGCTACACTAAATTCAATTTTGAAATTATGGAAGAAATGCAACTATTCTAAATTACCTAAAATGTTTATGAAGAATGATTTAAAATTTTAAACTATATGATGAGAAAATAGGACGAGAATACGATCCCCCAACCCTAGGTATTAATGTTATAAAACTAATTGTAAATTTAAATGATTAATTAAACCCAGAATTTAGTACTCCCAAGCATTACGTATATGAGGTTTAAGCCCGCATCATACTTAATCAGAGGACGAGTAAATCAGTATTTCAATAGTTACACTCGAATTATTTTCTAAAGCATCCCGGTTACCCGAAAGCAAACGAAATCCAAAGATCTACAATTGTCGTGTTTCTACGCAATACGTTCATAATCAAACCATTAAATTTAGAGGATTAATTTTATGTACATACAACTACCACATCAGGTTGGGTTCATACATCCCGACTTTTAAAAGTCTATCCTACCATGGTGAAAGTAATGAAAACAATTTTGGAATTGCAGGAAGTCATGTCAATTCTTACAGTACATTGGAATTCTCCCCAATTATATTTGCTAATTTTTTTTTATGGATTTGGAGTTGTTATGAGAGTTCATTTACAATTTACAATTTACAATTTTTGCAGGGCTAATTTGTGTTTGATGAATCCACAACCGTACATTGGAAATAACAACTAGTGCATACAACAGTCCAAAGGCAATATCAGTGCACAATAGCATGCCATTGGCGGTCGATAGCCATACTATATTCTCACAAATCTTTTGGTTAACAAACTAGGATGACGACTTAGTATGACAGTCCAAAGGCTTGACACCGCACTGAACTCTATTTTGGTTAAAGAAGATTATGGTTTGAGATATGGGATTATGGTTTTTTGAATTTAGTTATTTAATTTGCTTTTGATAGATGAAGGTACCAGAGACTATGTTCATTTTGTTTTTTAGAATTTCCTTAGTAGCTATAATTTTCTTTTGTAACCCCTTAAGCAGGGTGGATAGTCCAATAAATAAAGGAGATTATGTCTATTTTTTTTATAGAATTGATACTTTGTTAATTTGAGGCACAATGTGAATTCTATTGATGAATATTGTATATTTAATGTTATATGTGAGTTTATTTGATGAATTTAGATGATTTGAACGTTGTTTGATTATTTGTTATTTATTAAACAGGGTGGACAATCCTACAAATAAAGGAGATTATGGGTATTTTTTTAAGAAATTATAGTTTTTGTTGGGCAATGAAATTTTTGCCTTTTTGTAATGACGTAGTTTGAATTTTTTTGTTATTTTATGATTATTAGTGTGCCTTCAGGCACGAGCATATATATATATATATATATATATATATATATACTCGTAGTTTGGCTACAATTAGATAACTGTGTTAGAGATTTTGTATTCATTGCTATATTTTGTGTAACACCACCTTATTTAAATTAATTAAATAAATGATTATTTAATAATTATTTTAAATTCACTCATGTGTAAGTTTCTTCTGCAATCTATGAAAATTATGAGTGAACATCTCGTAATATAATAATGATGTTGTGATTTATAGATATGTTAAGTAACATCATTAGACTGTGATATGGGCGATAGAAACAGCCCACAGTAGTGTTTTTAGTATGTTGGATCGGACACCCCTTGGGCTTTGTTTGGATCATTTTTTGTAGTGTTTTTGGCTCATTTAGATGTTTTAAATTAGGCCCGTAAGAGACCTATAGTATTAAGAGGTTAATAAAGATCGAGCCCTCATTGATAACACATCTAAACCATAAGGTAAATCCTATCATAGAAAATGAGATTTGGGGAAAGCAAGGAATCGCGAAGAGGATCCTACAAGATAATGATCTTTTGATTTCAAGCAACGAATAACTAGCTTTACTACTATTATATGTAACTTTTTTATAATAGATTGATACTTTGATTGATTGCAACCATGGAATACTATAAGTTTAATCCTATTAAATTCTTGGCTTTGATAATGTTAAATGTGGAGAACTATTCATATTTGTTATAGGATTTATCTAGTATGACTATTCACATTATTGTATTGATATTTTTAAAATTCAAATTTGTTTTTCACGAGTATAAAAGTAACTAAGAGGAACACTTATAAAAAGCATGCTAAATGTAATGATTTTACCCATGCTTTGAAGAATTTAATCTGTTGATGACTAAATGTTTTTAAAAATACGTTTAGGAATAATTAGAGATTATATTTGGGATATTATGAGACTTTCATAGCTTAGAGTAAACCTTAATTTTGATCTACTATGAATGGTATCGATTTTAGGTTCTAGGCTAAAATTTCTATTACGACTTCCTTTAGGGATGAGTCTGTAGGCCTGGGGAAGAGGTTCGTAGTCACATGTTTTCTAGTCCGATGTGAAAGTATATAGCATGGTGGATTTTTTATGTTTTTCCAAGAAATTTGTTTGAGGACTAAAGTTTGGACCTAGAGACATTCTAAATGTTTTAGCTAGTTAATCAAGGTGTTGATTTTATATTTTCTGTGGATATTATTTTATCGGTAGTAAGATTATATTTGTAATACGTATGATCCAATGTGTACAGTTTGGATGGTATATTCGATTTTTTTACACCTATTAGTAAATTATTCGCTTTTGTGCTATATGTGGACATACTAGGAATGTAAGCAATTCATGAGGAACTAATTATGGGGGATTGGATTAGATGGTTTTTAGGTTCAGGTACTATGCCCCTAACTGGTGATCCATGTTAGATATAAGTAATATCCCAAATCCTCCGTGGTGTTTGTAAATAATCTGGCATCAAGAAGACATTTGAGGTTAGAATCTTTATGTGATTTTAGTTAATGCTTATATAGTGGGAGTATTAGTATAGTGATTAGGATCGATTAATCCATGCCATATTTGTATATGTATCTAGACTGGTATTGAAAATATTTAGATGAAGATATTATAATGTAAAATTATGGTAAAAATGTTACACATTTTTATCGGGTTCGGTGTAGTATATGGGTACTATGTATAAGAATAACATTTAGTCTAGAACTGATGATTATGCTATTGTGTTGTAGAAGTTGGCAAAGATTTATAACTACTTTCGTGAAGTTAAATGTTTAAGTGTGTTGTGCATAGTAGGATTGTTAACTAGTGAGGCATGATAGCTACTAAGAATTAGTGAGTTTCATAACTAAGCTACTGAAGGTTTAGTTTCTTTGAATACTATACGATATAGCTATGTGATTATATTTGAGGATGGCTCACCATGATGGTTGGTAGTACCATGGTCACTCTATTTATGTTCTAAAATTATGTAGGTATTGTGCATAGTAGTAGTTGGTCAATTGATGTGGACTTAGCCTCGTTGGTTATCGTATTGTACTATGATAATTCTGAGTTGTTGTTAGTGTTGGTATTTTAGATACAGGTGATAATATTACCTCTGATACTTTAAGTTCAGTAGTGACTTAGTATTTATGTATTATTGGTGGCAATTCAATATACATCGAGGTAGGACTTATGCTTGGTAAATGATTAGTCTTGGTACTCGATTACTTACATTATATGTTATTCAAATTTCCTTATGCCTTGGATAAACATTTGATAGATATAAGGTGAGATCATATGGACATTACCATTTATGGGGACATAATGACACATAAATGAGTCCCAATTGCTATTGTTCACTAAACTAAATTATTTCTTATAGAGTGTGGGGTCTAGCCCTCGTTATTTTTGTATAATTATTTCTAGATCTTACTTATCGAAAGAAATAGGATTGGTAGGAAAACTCCAAGTGTTCTAGTAATTATTTATTTTATCTTCATATATAGGATGTCCGTTCATTTTAGTTTAAGTATCTAGTTTATTATTCAGAGATTTATTTTATTGACCAATAGTGGGTAATACAGTTTTTTTCCCTTTTTGATTATGGAAGAGTTGAGACATTTGGATTGTTGACAGTTACTGATTTATTTGATTTACTTATGGAGCCTCATATATCTTCTCTTAGTTTATTTTCATTGTTACCTTATTATTTTTATTGGTTTGGTTTAATAAATTTATCGTTCATGTTGATAATTATATAATTTCTTTAATATCCTTTAACTTTGGTACTAAGTATTGGTTACCCGTTACGTGGAAAATAGGGGTGTTATAGTTCGTATAAAATTTGGGTCTAGAGCCTTAGGGTCTTAGTATTCCATTCTCCATTTTGTTTTATTTTATATGTACCCTTATGAACTCTATCTTACCAGTTTTAACGGACGGTTGTTTACATCTTATCAAATATATAGAGACTGAGGTATGGAGGTGAAAAAAGGAACATGGAAGTGCCACGGCTAACCTAGGGCATGATAAGGTTCCTTAGGTTAACCAAGACATTTCAGCGATCATCACACAAATAGTCCTAATAGTAGTGCCAACAATTGTGCAGAATATTCCATAACTAGTAGTCACAATTCCACAACAACAAATGGTTTTGGTGTCCAGTTAGGAGAAGGTTAGAGGTTCTTTTGCTTAAGAGGGAATCTTCCTGTATTTTTTGTGTTCAATTCGAGTGTGGACCACTAGTGGAGGCACAAATTCAACATTATTTCAAATTGCAGGACTACGTAGAGGTCCAAAATAAAATGTTAGATACTTTTAGGAAAACATGAGATGCCCTAAAGCCTTGGGGGTCGATCACCACTGATGAGCATAGAGAAGTGACAACCATGTCAAATTTTTGGGATAGGGTCAAAGAGATGTACATTCCCTCTACACTACTAGAAAAAGTAAGAAAGAATTTTTGGAATTAGTACAAAAAAGCTGGACATTGATAAAGTAAGGGCATGGGTTCATTAACTTATCATTGATTATTAATGAATATGCAATCACCAAGGCAGAGAAGATTGAAGGATTCATCAATGGACTATTCTGAAAGATAAATAGTGTTATTTTAAACAAATTAGTGTATACCATGTATATGCAAGTTGTCCATGTCACATTGCTACATTGTCCGACTAGTTATGATTTTTCGAGATCTAAAGCTTAAGACAATGGTGTTAGGGTGTGAGAGGATAGAAATGGAGGATCATGAGGGGGGAAATATTTTCACAATGGATAGGAAAAGAAACCATATCATAAAAATTAGAACCATGAATATAAAGCTTGCAAGCAGAAGAAAGTTGAACCAGTGGGGCAACAACAAGGAGTTCTTAATGGAGTTTTTAGGGATAACGTTATGGACGTGGTGTGGCAAGCTAGGCAAGTATATGTATCTACTTCTATGAAGAAAAATGTTCACGTGTTTTGTATTATATGATAGTTATCCAGTGAAAGTTATGACATACCTAGGGGTTATGTGTTTTGTAACTAGGCCAATGATGGCATCATTTGCTCGGGTATTGTGTGTCATAACAATTAGACTACAATTGGAGTTAATTCACCGAGATTAAGTTTATTACAATGGTTAAAGTGTTAATGATAATAGATAGTAAAGGTATTATGTAAGATAGTAGTTGATTCGTAAATAGGGAGTTAACCTAGTTACTTGTCGTGTGATATTGGGTACTAATAGGTTGTTGTTAGTTTCCATATTTTTTATTTATCTCTGATAAGTTTTCTTTAGATACGTAGATTTTGGTAGTCACTTAGTATTTGTATATTGGGGATGGAAGTTAAGTGTAGTTCGACATAGGACTTGTGCTTAGTATGACTTAGTCTTGGGTCATAAGCACTTACGTTCTATATTATTAAATTTTGATTATGGCTTCGATGTACCTTTGATGGAGGTGAGGTAAGGTGAGATATTTTGGGCGTGAGTATCGATAGGGATTACATGAGATGTAAATGAGTGATACTTACTATTATTAAGTAAACTACGCTACTTCTTGAAAAATGTAGGATCTAACCCAAATTATTTTAATGAAAATAATTGCAAGTGTTATTTAGCCAAAGCAGTAGGATTAGACATGCATACTTGTAGTGTGATGATAATTAAGTTCCCTTATCCTCAGAGGTAGGATGTTCATTCATATCAGTATTCGATTTTTGTTAGCCTCTCGTATTTATTTTTCAAATATTTATATTATTGGTCTGTATTGGGTTCCAAAGTTGTTTATATTCCGTTTTAGTTTTGGAGTACTTAATACATTTGGATTGTGTATACTTATTCATTTATTTGATTCGGTTTTGAAGAATCTTATTTATTTTCTCAGTTTCTTCGTAGCATTGATTTATTGTTGTTGATGGACATATTTTATTTATTTTTATTAGCGATGATGAACTGCTATAAAATTATTCAATGTCATGTATCTTCGATAATAAGTATTATCCATCCAATACATGGAAAGTATGGGTGGTTACATTATCTGGATCTATATAATACTTTATTGGCAATTGTCACACAAAAATGTGATACGACAAGACATAACTTTATGAGTCTTTTATGTTGTTATTGAACATTAAATGCTTGATACTCATAAGTTTTACTTTTATTGCTCATTCCTACTTATAGTCTTGTAACACCCTAATTTTTCATGTTTTTACATAGCTCGCAAAGGTAAGTCAAATGTTATATAATCTTTGTAAAAAGAATTCGGATCAAATGTTCTCACATTAAGTATTGCATCAAATATATCATTTACAAATATGTTGTGCCATTAAAAAAAGTCAAAAGGAAATAAATTAAAGATAATATATTCTACCCCGTGCTTCTCCACTACTACTTCTCAAGTCTTGCCTCCATTGCACCCGTGTAAAACCATTAGATACAAGTTAGGGTCGTGTAATACCCCCGATTTTTCACATATAGGGTTGCCAACCATGTACGTCGATAATAAGGAATGTGAAAATCTTATATCTTTCTAAGCATCAATGAAATAGATAATAAGACATCAACAAAGAACCTGTATAAGTGAGAAAATAAGATAAGTGTAAATGAAATGGTATAATTGAATAATAATATAATTTTATAATCTAGTGAATGGATTAAATGTCTAATGAATAAAATGAAAAAATTGGGAACCCCCATGGGACCATAAAACAATAACTATAATAAAATGTTCGACTTAAAATAAAATATAGTAAGAGGTAACTCCACATCCACCACTCTTATGAGGAGATAATGTTAACTCCGTAATCGATCCACTCGGCCTGGTCCTACAACTGGCTAATATATGAAGAAGGTTTTCAAGAAAAACATCGAGTTATACCAACTTTTTTTAGAAATATCTATCTCAAGTTGAAACATTATAGTGATATTTATTTACATGTCATCCGTGTTGGAACACACTATCAAGGTATCACATGTCACTTTTATTAAAAGGGAATCATATGTGTGTGTAATGTGTTCTAGGCATAAGAAACATGTAACCAATGGAACTATTGTATCTCACACTACAGTTTAATGTCACTACTTATAAGAATATATTAAAGCTAATACAAAACTTAGTGTTCCGATATCACATAATGTCCAAATATATTACTATATAATATCCTCCATACCATCCACATAAACTAATTTTATTAAGTGCGTGTTTATATTTATGGATATATTTAACTTCATTTTTTTGTATTTCATAATGTGTACATCTAGACTGTACTTGAGAATAGTCCAGAGGCTTTAAATAATTTTGAAAATAAGTTAAGTTGGGTTCAAAGTTTGGTAACCCTTTAGAGTAAGGTTTGGAATCATAAGGTTATTACTTGGGGATTATTTGGGGGCTCCAAGTTTGGTCCATAGGAGTCCTTCAAAATTAGAGTTATAATAAAGAGCCTAAATCGTTTAATTCTCATAACAATGGAATGGACCAAAACCATAGTTATAGGAGAAATGATTTGATAAATAAATCACCAACATTTATTAATAGAGATTCAATAGGAAAGAATGCCCAGATTATGTTGCTTTATTAATCGTATTTCAAGTATGCTTAAATCTTATGATTTTAAAACGTGGTTAAGACGATTTGATTAATAGATTAAGGATTAATTTACATGATATATAAGGAAAACTTAAATAAAGACCTTGCTTGATGACGAATTTGTGTGATATGATGGAGAAATTCGATGAAGACTGTAATACTCGCACCCAGTATTTTTTTTTCCCGTGTGAATTGTAATAATACAAAATTCTAGGATATTGGATCATTATACATGGTCCTTTACCATTATTTTACTATCCTTTGAGCCATGATGATAATCATTGGAAGTTTTTAGGTAAAATTGTGTAACAACCCGTATTTTTAATGATTTTTATATTAGGATTCATTAAATTAAAATGGGAAATTAATTCGATTTAAAATAAATATTAATTAGCGAAATAGGGGTTAATATATATTTCTATCAATTTTATTGAGTATTACTTAGTGAATGAGTAATAAATTAATAAGAATGTATTAAAATTGTCGTGAGTGAAAAATATGTCAATTTAGTAATTTAGTCGAGATGCTCGTGTCAGTTATGTCGAGACTTAAATTTACGAGATAAAATGTTATTTAATTATTGGTAATCCAAATGGTAATTTTGTTAGTATGTCCGAAAGGGTCAAAATAGTTAGAAAAGTGCACTGGTTTGGATTGAGTCTCTAGGCATTTTTAGGCCAAACCAGCACCCCAAAGGGGTATTTCGGTACTTCGGATTTTTAGAGAAAAGGCACCTCTAAAATTTACATGTTTATATCACTATATGTGTTGAGGGGGGTAGGGTTAAGAGGTACAAAATCAAAGAGAGGCCATTAGAAGAGTAAGAAGAGGAGTTTCAAGTCTTCCCACATCAATCTTGCACCACCACCACCACTGGAGTGTAGATCGGGAGGAGAGGAAGGCAACCCCGTCGCTTTTTTGCAGAAAATCAAACCTACGATTTGAGGCAAGTGTTTATCTTTTTAATTTGAGTCCATATACTATCCATGTTAGTGTAGGACTGAATATATGCATGAATAAATGATTTTGACTTTAAATTGGAGATTTAATTCATGATCTTGGGTAGAATTTGCATGTAGATTGAATTCCAATATGTATAGAAAATCAACTCACAACACATGTGATGATATAATAATATAGAAATTGGGTTTTTGTTGATGTTCTTGAATAAAAGAATAACCCAGAGTTTTGCAGTTAAAATTGAAGGATCACTGCGATTTAAATGACCCTCCTTGATGTGTTGATGTTTTGATTATGTTAGAAATCCATCACACATGTTGTTATAGGGATTAGTATACTTGGTTGGCAGTTTGGGATTAAATTATGGAGGTTTTAAGGTTTAAAATTTGTGAAAACCATAATAGGTAAGAGGAAGGAGACGACTTGTACATCTCGAATCGATTCATCCCAAGGGAAAATCAATTCGATCAGGATAATCGATTTGGTCAATGGGTAAATCGGTACGGTATCCCAGATTTTGAAAATTTTCCTATTTTGAGCCTTGAACTTGTAAACTATGATCGGGGGAACATTTTGGGTACCTTTAAAATATTGTGAGAGATATTTTGGTTACCAGTAGGCTAATGGTAGGATTGGGACTTAGTTATAAGTGAGAGAAATAATAGGCTAAGATTAATCGACATAATTTGTAATGTAATCGGGGAATGAGACTGAGTCACGGTGAAGGTGAGCAAACCTATGACTTAGACGAATAGAGTATGAGCGAATTATCAACTGAAATAATTTAAAGGATAATTGAAAGACTTCAAGTAAGTGGGAAACACTAGAGAAAATATGATGAAAATTATAAATGGTAAATATTTAATATGTGGGATATTCGAGAGTAATATAATACGTACATAATTCTAAATAGGTTGTGTGTATACATATTGTGTGAACTCTTATGTGTGTGAACTATTAAGGGAGGTTCCGCATCGTGGACAGTTTTATCTTGATGAGCCCATTAGGGGGATTTTAGACTTGTGCCTTAGAACATAAAACTTAGTGATTGAGCACTACTTGTGTCTATGATAATGTGACCGGTCATTTGGGTGCGCAGCCCAAAGGCTTAGAACTATGTTCGCCTCCAAATTGTGTGAATTGTGAATGTATGGTTCGAGATCGATTCCGAACCATAAGTCATTTACTTAATATGTGATGTAATAGGACTTGATACAGAGTATGCACGCAGCGCGAGTCTTCACCTTGGGATGTTGTATTTGTATATATTACAAGAGTGGTGTGTGTGTGTGTGTGTGTGTGTGTGTGTGTGTGTGTGTGTGTGTGTATACGTGTGATTTATCATACTACGTGTTCATTTATAGATAAGATAGACAGTGATATCTAAACTAATCTAAGTATGTGGTAACTTAATACTTAACTCGTGATTTTTACTAGCTAAAAGGTCTTGTAAATTAGGTAATGTATTGTATGGGCAATACGGGTGGGTACAACAAATTATTAGACAGGGAGAGATGTAATTCAAACTAGTTAGGCGGGGTAGCATGTAAGGACATATTTTTATAAATGTTCGGGGTAGAATATCAGAATTTTCTATTTGTCCTAGATCACAGTATGTATGTCTGATACCGCTACATTCGGCACGTCAACACGATCATCCACGACGACCTTGAGTCGAATCCATGCATCCATCATCTTCACACATGCATCACGCTTCATGTGACATACTGCTCAACCGTTCCCACTACTCCACTTCGCGTAATTGGTAAAACAATTTATTGGAGTTTTTTATATTTGCATAAATATTTGTGATTTTTTTAGAAAATATTTTTTGAAGTCTGATTCGTTTTTATCAAAAGTATAATTTTTTCTAAGTGTAGAAGCGGACTTGCCTCAGTTGACGAGCTCGTTCAAATGATATCCTCATATCGCTTGAATGACAGAAGTTCGAGTATCAGAGCCAATTACACAATTATACCGTGTAATTTTCCACAAATTTTTTCTAAGATATCAATTTTTTGAAAAATTAATTTTTTAAAAAAGGCGTGTTAAAAAATGGAGAAATTATATAATAAAATGCTAGTTTTTTACGGGACAAATTATGCTTGTTGGAAATCCCGCATGAAATCTTCTTTAAAAGCCATTGATGAAAGATTTTGGATTTCGGTTGAAAGAGGGTGGATACCTCCCCCCCATCACTGTTGATAACGTGACTAATTTAAAATCTGGGACTGCATGGACTGAAGAAGAATTAAAATGGTCATGGTTTAACTCTAAGGGTCTAAGTGTTATTTCTATATCTGTCACACCTGATGAGTTCCGACGGATAATGACGTGTACCACGTCAAAAGAGGCATTGGATGTTTTACAACTTACCCATAAATGAACTAATTGCTATGAAAGAATCAAAACTGCAAAACTGAACAACTGAATTTGAAACTATCACCATGCTTGAGACAGAATGTTTTGATGAATTTTACGCTAGGTAATCTGATATTGTAAACACTAGCTTTAATCTTGGTGAACATATTCCTAAATCTAGAGTTGTTAAAAATATTCTAAGATCACTTCCTAAGCGTTTTATCCCTAAAGTCACTGTGCTAAATTGTATGGGTAATTTAAACACGTTTAAATTAGAGGAACTTGTAGGAGACTTACAAATGTATGAAATTGATATGTTTCCTAAATCTGTCAAGGCTAAAGATAAGGGAATTGCACTTAATGCCCAGGATAGGAAGAGTGAGGGGTCGAAAAGAAAGAGATTTGAGTGATCTAGAAAAAGTGAGATAAAAATGTCTAATTCCAAGTGTGACTTTGATTTAGATGATTTGGCTCTTTTTGCAAAAAAATTCCAGAAAATTCTCAAATTCAAGAAAAATGGAAATTTCAAAGATAAAATAATTTTGAGAAAAATAAGTTTGTAAAGAAAAATGAAAAATATTTTAAAGACCCTCCTAAGAAAGAGGGTGAGAGATGCTATGAGTGCAATGGTAAGGGTCATAGAGCTATTGAGTGTGCTACTAGGGTGAACAAACTTGCAAAAGAAAAGGGCAAAGTTATCCTTAATTCTACCCTCAGTGACGACAGTGAGGTCTAGTCGGTGGACTTTGGAGACGAGTCACTGCATGAGTGTAACTTCACCCCATTCATGGCTAGTCATGTGAGTACTTCTAGTGCTCCTCACGATAATGAGGATGCTAATTCACAAGGACACCTCGATAGTGAGAACGATGTGAGTGAGGGGTAGTTTGATCCAAGTGAGAGTGAGAGTGATCTCCAATGCGCCTACGCTGAGTTATATTCTGAGTCATTTAAAACCTAAAAGCATAACAAAATGTTAGTTCTTAGGATCACCGCTTTAGAGAAAGATTTAGGACAAGCGAGAGAGAGAGAGAGAGAGAGTTGTTGTGAGAATGAAAAAGAAAGATAAGAAAAACTTGAGAGGATAAGATGTTTTGAGTGCAATGGGATAGGGCGCAAGAAATTTGAGTGTCCCACTAGACTTAGGAGAGAGGGAAAGAAAGTTGTCATGCCCGCTAGCCTAAGCGATAGTGAGGATGAGCATGGAGATGAATGTGTGATCTGAAAAGCTTTTAGAAAGTTGCTTATCGAGACCATGGAAACAAAAAGGTCGAATAGGATCCTAGGTCTTCGGATTTATGAGTTGAAGGAAGAGAATGATGAGATGAAAAGGGAAAAATGTGACTTGGCCAACACGGTGTCTAGTCTGACGATACGTGTATCCCATCTCGAGGATGGTCACAAACAAGCACGGGAGGTCCAAGTCTCATTAGAGAACGCATCTAAGAAGGTTGATAAGATGGGTCCCTATCCCGTTTTGAATGATGGTGAGTATGTTAGAAAAGGTAATGACGGTGCACTCACTACTTTTAATGCTCCCGAACCTATCTCCACTTTGGTGAGTGAGTCTCATGGGTGTTCGTCTAGGAAATCTCATCCCAAAATTCTTGATAAATTAATTCCAAGACCGGTTTATGTTTTCTCCCACTGCAAGAAGCGAGGACACCTTAGGGAGTTTTTTTCTAAGTTGGGTTTTGTGTCATATCATTCCACTTCACACATCCCCGCAAATGCACCCATTCATGATACTTTTCTTGCACATAATGATAGAGAGTTTGCACATATTTGCGAGCAAGTGAAGTTTTTGGTCAAGACCACACATGATCTTATGGAGTTGGTTCAAAAGATGTCACCATCTTTGGAAAACTCCACCGCTCTTCCCGGTTCAGGTCTTGACATGTTTTCTAGCATAGGGTGATTTACATGATGTCTCTTTTGCCTATTGCTAGCATGTATCATTTTTGTATGTTTTTCATTTTTTTGAAAAATACAAAAATATTTTTTTGATAAATTTTTTAAAAAATCCAAAAAGATTTTTATATTTTGTTTACACCTTTTATGGACGAGCACTTAAGATAGCAGAGTCACAAATTTCATTCCATTTATCCATGTGACTGTTTGATAATGATTTGAGACGCTACATCATTGCATCCATGTGCTTTAAATTGTTTGGAGTCTTTGAGATGTGATTAGTGATAACTTTCTACATGTAGGGCTCCTTATCTCCTTTATTTCACACATGCATGACTTTATTTGATTATTTTACTTGTCTATCACATATTGTCTTGAGTGTTTCCATCTCAATTTTCTCTATACAACGAACCATATGCGATAAAACCTGAGAAGATTGGAATGCATGTAAAAAACCGTTTGGTGAGATTATGTAGTATTTTAAAATGGTGAAGGTCTACGAAAGGTAATTATCTATCATTTTTTATTAATCCATCGTTTAAATTGGACCTAAAAAATTTAAGAATTTTATTATTCAGGGTCCACAGAGGTTAAAAGAGCCCGAAAAAATTAAACGCAATAAAAATAAATTCATGCCAAATATGGGCCATTAGGTTTCACCATCAATTCTCCATTGTTTGAGAATTTAGATCACCACTATTCAAAATATAAATCTGAGGGAGTTTGGTTGGAGAATTTAAACCGGTTTCCACTTCCTTGAAAGTCTTGAAAAAGCATTAAATCGTTTTGAACGTTATTGGTGTGGAAATCACTTTGAGCTTTGATTTGTTTATTTGATTGAGTCAATGTATCATATTTCCATCTTTTTACACCTAAGGAATATGTTGAGTTCATTCGTTAGGAGTATCCAATATTCATCGTGCACATATGTCATGTTTGTATGCATTGATTTTCCTATCGAATTTGATCACACCCCTACATTTTTCGCAATCATCGACTTGGTTGTCTTTGTGTTCTTTCATGGTGTCATTCTTTATTGTATATTTTGTGTGAAATTTTTTTTAAAAAATGAAAAATATAAAGTTTACTTCCTTATGGAACTCTCCATTTGCATTTATTTGTGCTTCTCATATCTGTCTCTTTAGGGACATCATAAAAAGGGGGAGAATGAATTATGGGGGATAAATTTTTTTATTTATCAATGATTTGCTTAAGCTTAATTGATCTTCGGTTTTGCATATCATTATATTTCAAACTGTTGCGTGTCACGGGTATCTGCTTTATCTCATGTGTGTAGGTACAAAGTTGATAATCATTGGATTGCGTACCCCGATGAAAAAAGCTTTGAGAGTTTCTGAAAAGTTGAAGCTGAAGATGTTGAAGTTTTATTGTCGGCATGTCATTTAGTATTCTCAGTTTGAGGGTTTAATGGGGATATTATCTTGTATGTCATTTACTTTATGGAGATTGGATAATTCAGATTTTTTTATGTGATTGAATGTTCTTGCATGATCATATTGTCGTCAATCACGCCTAGATGCATGTTTTGGGATTTAATTGAAAAACTGAGTTTAATTAAATAATTTCTTTGTTTGAACAAAAGCGCACTCTTCATAGCATACATAGGTTGGTATAAAAGAATATGCTAGGTGTGCACATTAGTTGAGAGGTGAGGATCTCAAGTGAGGGCATGCGAAGTTAACATGTATACAATATCTTCTCTTTAATGCATTTTAAATACTTGCAAAAAAAAATTAAATTGTTTTCTTGGGCTCTAACCCGTTTCAAATTCATTTTTCTAAAAACTTTTTAAGTGCCCAGCCACGGGGTCACCGGGCTTAAGAGTTCATTCATATTTGATGTGCTTCAGCTACTGTAGAAGTTGCAGGACCTCGGTAGTATATGCTTCCACCTTTATCCATTCCATTTCATCATTCAGTTATATCAGTCGGGCATGTCGCCCATCTTTAGTTAGTGTTATTTTAAAGATACTATACATTTATTTTATTTCCAATGTTGGACTTGGTTTAATATCATGGACTATTGTATTGTATGTGGACTTCAATTTAGAGGGTTTATTTCAGACAAGTTTACTTATTCAGTTGTTCTATTTTTTATTATGTTGTTTACTGGAATGGTGAATGTGGTTCATTAGTTTTTAATTGTTGCATGTTAATAATAAGATTAAAATATTGACATTGGGCCATCAAGGTAATAATAGTATAATTCTGTTTTGATAGTGATGCTAAGAATGAAACCATTAATTATTCCTGTTTGATTTAATAATGAACTGATCATCTAGGATTAGAATAGGTGGGGTATCACAAATGGTATCAGAGCATCAAGTTTTGGTGTCCTTAGGAACTGTACAAACTTGTCATGCTTCCAGTGTAGCGTTCTTTGATATAGAGCCATACTATTAGGATTGTTACATTCATGATTACACATTTACATCTTCATCTATTTTGAGATATATTGAACTATGGATTATGGAAATTCTTTTTCGTTTTAGATTCCTCCCAGACATGCATCACGATCCACCCAATATGCACAGCCCGAGCCACAATCAGCTCAGGCACAGGAGACTATGAATGTTATTGAGGTCTCCGTTATTGTTACACAGACATTTAATGTAGCTTTGACTACTTTTTCTCAGTAGGCACCACCAGTTCCACATCTGGCTCAGGTTGTGGATCCAGACTATACATACTCATTTCCTTCTGTCTAGGAGCGAGTCATAAATGCCTTTTAGAAGGATCATCCTACTGAGTTTGAGGGATGTTTCGATGTCGTTGTTCCTTGCTGATGGAAGAAGGACATCCATCAACATTTATGGATGTATGAATGCACTAATATACAGAGATAGATATTAGCTACTTTTAAGCTAGTGGGGGCAGCCTTGCAATGGTGGGAGTCTGTTACCACTGCACAAGAGAGAGATAGTATGCATATTCAAGTTTTTTGGGAGAAATTCATCAATAAGTACTTTCCAGTCGCAATTCAGACATAGATGAGGAGAAAGTTCTTAGATGCCTCCCAATAAGGAAGGATAGTGGCTGAATATGAGGAGGAATTTACTCGGTTGGAAAATTTTGTAGCAGAGGAGGTGATCATAGAGGAGAAAAGGATACAACTCTTTGTTGATTGCCATACCTGGAGGATCTGACAATATTTGTTGGGTAATCCTTCTCTGAAGACATATACAGAGGTGTTGAATGATGTTTTACTGCATTGACAAGATCACTGCTTCAACGTGAAAGGAAACAAGCGCATAAGAGAGTCCAACCAGTAAGGCAAGACAAGGGGTGGCAGTGCTAGTGGGGCACAATTGACTCAGATTGAGACGAGACAGGGGGAGTAGGGTTCCTAGCAAGGAGATACTGCTAAGAGATTTCGATAAGGGGATTTCAGTTAGGTTCAGGGTGGATTCACGCATGGCCATCAGGGTCAGAAGGGCTAGCAACATTTTCAACAGGGACACTAGAGCCAAGGGAGAGGTGGTAGCATCCAGCAGGGTAGAGGCCAGTAGAGCCAGAGAGGAGGAAATTTCACCGAAAGATTTTTCATATGTGGAAAGAATGGCCACAAGCGTCAGGATTTCCCTGATAAGGACAGGGGTCCGTAGCAGCAGGGCGCTCCCCAGGGGACCTAGAGGCCTATTTTTCCCATTGTCCTCCCAGCACCAGAACCGGCATTTCATTCCATACCACTCATCCAAGTAACCCCACCTCAGCAGGGGCAATTACAGTACGGGCATATGTACAACATCAAGAAGGGTGCCGTTACACAGGCTCCACCAGCAGTTGAGGGTATGTTTCTTATACATGGGACTTCGGGGCATATTTTATTTAACACTAGGACTTCACAGTCATTTATGTCCATTATATTTTCATGAGCCATAGGGTTCCGAGGAGAATTCACAAAACTCTGTTTCCATCGGGAATTGAATGGAGTTTTCCCGTATTTCAACTTGAGAATCTAACAGAGACATTACTATGGAGATTCTGACCAAAAAATGATATATTCCATGCCCTTGGAGAGTGCTTTGTTGTGCTAGGTCATTGACATATCCTTTTTTGTCTTTATTTGACCCCAACAATGGATTGGATCGAAATGACTTTCCTGTCGAAGCCCTTTGTGTCTGTATTAATTTCTGACCGCGCGGAATCTCCATAGCCAATTTTCTTTTAGACACGGTCGATAGTACCATCACGTGCATAGACTCACCACTAGGTAGTGGGACACTTATCTTCTTTAATTCTCGGGGTGTGAGTATAGACATTGGGAGACTTATTTTGCCCATCTATATGCTCGTGTTAGATATGTCGGAGTATGACGCCATTATTGTCATGGATTGTCTAACAGCATATTGAGACATGATTGATTATTATAGTAGGATCATAGTGTTTACGTGACACGACCACAAATGTGTATCTAGCGTTATTGCTGATATAGGCTAAGCCTGTCGCGTTAGTAATAAACCCGGTTAGTCGGGATCGTCTCCACAGGGAAAAAGGACGAACGAAATCGTAACGACGTTGGAAAGATTGAGAAATCTAACTCGACTCTAAAAAGAAGGAGAATGTGATTATGGGAGATAGGCTAACTATAAACATAAATAATAATAAAATTTACCTACAGAATTTAGAAATAAATGAAAAGATTTTTGACTTACTTAAGAGAATTTAAAATTGTAGTGAAAAGTGCAAGTGAAGAAAAACGAGCTAGGATACACTCCTCCAACCCTGGTTCATTTATCAATGTTAAAACTCAATTCGAAATTGAAATATTTGAGTAACCCAGTCTTTAGTACTCCCACGCATTACATATATGAGGGATGGTAGCCCGCATCATACATAATCAACAGACGAGTAAAGCAGTATTATCGTAGCTACACGCGCGTTGCACTCTTAAGCATCCTATTTACCTAGGGCAAACGAGATTAAAAGTCTTACAACGGTTGTGATCACCACACAACACGGTTAACTCAGTTATTTAATTCAAAATTAAATTTTATGCATTCATAAAGAACATCTGGTTGGATTCGTGCATCCCAGCCCTTAGAAAATTAGTCGGACATAGTAAAATAAGAAAGCATGATTTTAATAAAAGAAGACATCTTAACTAATAACTAATAACTTAGAATTACGAAGAATGAAATTATCAACTAAACAATCAACTACAATAATTATGAAAGAAAAAATGGAATGAATTTACTTGAATTGTAGAAGCTTGAATCAAATCTAAATGAAAACTAGGGTTTTTATTGCTCTATCTTCAAAACTAATTAAAAAGCTTCCTTAAAAACTAATTAGAAGCTCCCTGAATGTCTGGGGGGACATTGAAATATATATACTACGAAAAATACAAGAGTTGGAGTGCTTGAAGAAGATAATCTCAAATCTCCAACCCCGGATCCATTTGGGTAATCATTTCGGATCGATCTGCCAGATGACCGGATCGATTCATTTTTTATTTCAATCGGATCAATCTGTTATATGTGCTCTTATTCAGTGAACTTTGGGGACCGAATCAATCCTTTTTTTATGAGGACTGGATCGATCCGGTAAATGTCTCCTTATACAGTGACTTCTAGTGTCCGGATCGATCCTTTTTTTTATGCCATCCAGATCGATCCAGATTTTCTTCTCAATTTCTCTTCATTATCTCTTCAATTTCTCATGATTATCTCACATCTTTGGGTCTTCATAAATTCTACCCCAGAACTCGGATTGCGCTGTCGTTTCTTCTTACGCACTCGTAGACTCGAGATCTTCGACTTTTATTTTGGGTCCTTGACAGGATTCCCGGTGGAAATTATACTTTTACCCTTTTGACTTTTCTTCTTTCTTCTCTCTTTCTTCTTCCGATTTCTTTATTTCTTTCATGTATTAAATACTTGTAAAATCAATAAGAAATACACGAAACTCGAGATACTTGTTAGACGAAGCCATTAGCAATGATATGAGATAAATCAACTCGTTTTATGTTGTTCAAGATAATAAAAGCCTCTAAATTAAGGGGATAAATGTGAAGAATTTATGCCTAATCAAACCCCCCTAACTTAGAACTTTTCTCGTCTCGAGCAATGTAAAATCATAAGAGTATAAGTTAAGGACCCTTCAAAAATTTTATTGGGATATAATACGTTTTGTGCGGGCACGCGATTGTATTTAGCATATGCAACAAGCCTTTAAACCCTTAGGTTACCCTAGTAGGACGAGTGGTGTCTCGTGAGGGTTTGCAGTGAATATACCCACAAAATTAGTTATTAACTCAAAGAAAAATCAAAATACTTAAAAATTGTATAATTTAAACTCCCATAAAACTAGTCACTATAAAATCATATTCACGAGTTTCAAGCCATAGTGTGTGTGTGAGACGCCGAAAATCGAACCGCTAATTTCCACCAATTGATCATTACGTTACTTTCCAAAAATTCGCTTTGATTTCAATTCTCACAGATACGCTCACAAATGAATCACTTGATATGTGGCTATTTTCGCTCGGTATGCGTGATATAAAGAGTAACAATAATGGACACAAGGTCATGCATACAAATTGAAAGACATAAATATTTTAGGTGAAAAGATCTCATCATCAAATTACGGTCATTGGAAAACGGGAAACATCGCCTCAAATTCACACCATTTAATCTCTTATACTATCTTTTTGTATCTTAGCTATCCACGCGGTAATCAATTTCGCAATTCGAACTCAGTTCGGACTTTTTCGGGTTAAAGGTGTATTGGGTAATATGGGAATGGTTGGGAACTTCGGATTTGGAAAATATTCTTATGATGTCTATTAGTGCTTTTTTGGGCATTTTCTCAATTTCACTTCTTTTTCTATTTTTCTTCTATTTTTCACACTTTTCTTTTCTTGCTATTTTTGTTGAGCACTTTTCAATTTTTTCTTGCCCCTTTTTATGCACTTTTCAGACTTGATTTGATGAATATTCAATCTTCACAGTCCGGGCTATTTGGTTTTTTTTCGGGTTATCAAACGAAAAGGAAAAACTTTATTACGCTCAAATTGGGTTGCAAAGGGAAAAAATTTCACGACTTTTTATGGCCAATATTTTGGGTAACAAACGAGGGCCTACTTCATTGTCCAAATGCGAGTTACTTTACCATATGCATCTCTAGATTAATTTAGTTTAGAGATATTTTAGTGCCCATTATTCAAGACAATATCCCACACCTTTCCCATAACCAATAAAAAAATAAAATATAGATCATCAACGGCTTAATTAAATGCTAAAAAAAACTCTGAGTTAATCATAAACCTTGGGTTGATTTAAAAACTCGAAAAAAATCGATAGGCTCGAATCTCATCGGGTTGATTAATCTCCACACTTATTCGTTAAGTCGTCAATTTTCACTCAATTTCCATCATTGGTCAACTTTGGCTTTGTGCATTGGATTTTTACAACTTGAGACAGAAAAAATGTGACATTTTTGAAGATTTTAAATTCCAATCTTTATTTATTTTGAAGAAAAATATTTTTGGGTTTTTCAATTTTTTTGGAAATTTTCTAAAAAAAACACACACAATTGGAAAGAACATGTGATCAAATCGATGAATCTAAACAATAAACGGGAAGAATATCACACACACCCTAACTTAAATGTTGCATTATCCCCAATGTGAATCAAGAACATAACATAAAGAGAGGAAAAGAAAGATATTACCCAAAATGGAGCGATCCTCGATAAGTACGAGTCCATTGAATCTACAAAACATATTAGGACCAAGCATAGAAAAAAGAACAAGCATAGCAAAAAAATAACAAGAACTCTAAACTAAAAAAAAGAAAAAGAAATTAGCTAACTATTGTACAACCTACGATTTGAAATTCTAATAACTCATACACTAGAAGTCGAAAAATTTGAGAACACGATTTGACTTTGAGGGATAATCGGTGTACCCTCATTTTCATATACGCCTATCGAAAAATAAGAATTTTGTTTAAACAACGAAAGGCATGTGTAAGGAGAAAAAAATGGACCATCACCAATTAAATTTTTTAAAGGGGTGATGGGTGAAAAATACAATTGGGATCCAGAAAAATAGAATCCCCTCCCAAAGATTTTTCAAGTAGTATGGGAATAGGGGCACACACAAAAGGAAGAGTCTATATTATAAAATAATTCTGGTAAAGTGTCCTTGTCGGTAAAAGGTGTAAACGTTCCATAATTTTCAATCGACTCATAGGAATCTAGCAGTACTTCTAATGGTTCAATAACGGTGAACGAGAATGGTGATGAAACAAACTCAATCTCAAGTGATTCATCATCACATGGAGATTGAATTTCAAGGGTAACAGACTCTCTTTCATGTAATACCCCGTAATTTTAAATGACTTTTAAAATGGGTTATATTTTAAATTAATGGACTAATTGGATTTTATTATTAATTAATTCATTTGGGTTTTATTCGGATTTTGGATATTAAAATGGATGATTCTGAATATTACTTAAAGATATTTAGGTAATATATGAATGTGATGTCATTGATATGACGGTGTGATATAAATTCGATAATTTAAATTTTTAGTCAGGCGCAGTATGGGACGTGTCGGGACTAATTTATTAAATTAAAAAGGAAATTTATTTTCTATCGACCTTATAGTCATTTCAACTGCGTCGTTGCGTCCGGAAGGTTCGAAATAGTCAGAAAAGTCTATTTGGATGTTGGATTTGGGTCTCGGGTCATTTGGAAATGAATAGACAACCCAAAAGGGCATTTTGGTCATTTTCTAGGGAGGAGGAATAGTGATTTCGGGTTTTGTCCTATTATAAGTATTGGTAAATTAAGTGTACGTGGGTCATTCATCTCCTCTACACAAAATAGATAAGTCAACTTCCTAGAGAGAGTGAAAGGTTGCTTTGGAAAGGAAAAGTTACTTGGGAAGAAGAAGAACTAAGAACCAAGAGTCACCACCACCAACCACCACCGTAAGCTCACCGGAAAATGGAGAACCACCTGAGATATACTACACCAAAGGATCAGACCTTCAGTAAAGGAAAGTGTTTGATAATGGCAATTTAAGTTTGTATATTGTCCATGTTTGAATAGTTATGAAAAGAGAAGATTATTCAAGATTGGAAGAAATAATGGAGTATTAAATGGATTTCTGCAAACTGAAATGATATAGGAATTAAACTCATGTTGTAGGTTGTTAATAATCCACGAAATAGTCCTGAATCTGTTGAAGAAATTATGAAAACCATTGGAGTGTTCTTGAAGATGATATGTAGATAATTTTTTGGAAATAAGGATATAAACATGCTTTTTAATACAATCCCTTGATGACTCTAGGATGTTTAGAGTATTGGAAATTGTTCATATATGTTGATATATCATGTAGTAATAATTATAAGTCATTTGGGATGTTAATATGAAGGTTTGAATACTCAAAAATGGTGAAACCCGTAGTTGCAGAAATGCAGAAAAACCAGGTTGAGATCTGAGTGATCGATCGATCGACCCCCTGCCTTCGATCGATCGACCTCCCCAGAATATGTAAAGTTGTTCCTTTTAAAATGTTGATTCTTATCCCAAACCTTTTGTGGATCTTTGGTTATTATTATTTGGATATTATGGGACTTAGAAAATATCAGTAAACCCTTGATAAGATTTGAATTAGTTTGATTGGAATTTCAATTGATTAGTATAATGATAATTAATTTAAAGGAATTTCGGTTGCTAGATTCACTTGATAGATTCTAATTGGTATGCATGGGGATTAAAGATAGGACCAGTAAGGGTGATTTAATATAATACCTGGGTATCCTTACGTTTACAAGAGGGTTTAATCCTAAGTGAAAGACGATGTGTTTATACGAGATTTGAAACTATCGGTTTAAACCTTAATTAAAGGGAGAATTTAATTCGTGGTAATTCGGGAGATATGGAAATATGGACCAGTAGGGTATAAGTGACTTTGTACTGAATATATGTTGAGGAAAAACCTATTTGAATCTTGTGTATTGATTGAGGATAGCCTTAGGGTTACAATTTGAACATCAAGGAATGAGTTTAAGCTCATTATTGATTTCGCGAGGACTGAGAGGAAAAACCTATTTGAATCTTTTGTATTGAGTGAGGGTAGCCTTAGGGTTACAATTTGAACATCAAGGAATGAGTTTAAGCTCATTATTGATTTCGTGAGGACTGAGTGTAGTACAAGAGCGTAGTGGTATGGCTCCTGGATAGAGATGGGAGTTTAGAACACATTTGGTTATAATAGGGTATGAGGTTATCCCGATCGCATAGTTGAAGTTATCGGACATCCTCGATCGATAAAGTTAAGTATTAGTGTATTGGAGGGGTTACTTGTTTGGATTTCTCTTTGCGAGACGCTCTGCGCATGAACCTTAACGATGTCGGGAGTGGAGAGATGTTATAGGATGCGAGGATAATTAAATTATGAAGTAAAGATATGATATTTTAATACGTGGAACTTAAAGAGAGCTAATGCTACGTATGGGAATTATCTTAGGGTAATATGAGTACCTTGTTAATATTATATTATAGGTATGATAATGCCTATTTGATTGATTGATGATTATGTGTATGACATACCTAGCTTACTTGCTATCGACGGGAGGTTTGCGCGTGAGGGCAGTCATATCCTGATGAATCTATGGGATCTTTGATTGTCGCTCAAGAACATAGGTCTATGAAAGACTTATCGGGGAGTTGATAAGTCCGCTGACTGTGGGAACGTAGGTATGTGCGTGACCCATGGGTATGAGAACTTTGTTCACCTCCAATGATTGTGTTGTTGTTTGTGGTTCGAGGTATCCTCACCGAACCTTTTGTCTCCTATTCGGGTACCGACGATATTGGGACACGATAGCAGAGTAATGCTTTGCACCGCAGCTGTGACTCAGGGTGCCGTATTATATATGAATATATATATATAATGGATTAAATGAATGAATGGATATATAGTGGTTAAATCATCTATTGTGTGATAAATTGTAGATAACAGTGAATAGAGAAAGATAATCGAATTAAGTTAATGAATGTTTATTGAAAAGCTTAATTCATATTAATGAGAAATGATTCATGTTAATGAGAAAATATGAGAAATGTAAATGAATAATAATGTGACGTATGGTATGGGACATACGGGGATTATGATATGGGAATGGAATTTTAATATGGAGACTAGAAAAGAGAAACCATTAACTAGGAAGTTAATAAGGAAACGTTAAGTGTGCACTCTAGTTGAGAGGTGAGAATGGCAAGTGAGAGTTGGATACTAACATATACATAATAAATGCTTTATTGCACTTGTTAAATACTTGTTGTTTTAAAAATCATTTTCACAATCGGGCTCTGACCCGTTTCCTTGCATATTTTCTTTTCTATTGTATCTTCTATATCAGGTGTCCAGCAGCAGGGACGCCAACCTTAGAGGATTATGACAGGCTATGGAGCTATGGAGTTGTTCTTAGACGCCTATCATCTTTTTTATTCACAGTATTCTTATTTAAGGCATGTCGCCCAAAGGATTCAGTTATCTCTCGTCTATGAGAGTCATATATTATTGTATTTGGTTTTTTTTAATACATTTAATATTCTTGGGATTTCTGAAATGGATTTATATTATTTGGCAATGTTTATTCCAATTGCATTTAAATTCTTTTGTGTTATCTATTTGGTTATCAGTGTTGTAGAATAAAATGTGCTGTGTTATTCTTAAACTTGAAATGGATTTTGTTAAATTAAAATTTAGAATGTTTTTAACACCAGCTTAATTGGGTATTGGGTGAGTTGTAAATGTTTTTGACAGTGATGCTAAGAATGAGCCAACTGTATATTTTGTTTTAATTTGGTATGGGGCTGGCCACCCGGTATTTAATTAGGCGGGGTGTTACAGGTGGTATCAGAGCATCAGGTTCTAGTGTCCTTTAGGGTCTGTATGGCTTATTGTGCTTTCAGGTTAGCGTTCTTTGATGTAGATCCCTATGTTTATGATTGTTGATTTCTTTGGTAAGGTTCAGTTCTCCTGCCATAACGTATATATTTGAGAATGTTATTTGTGTGCGGACGTGTTCGTAGAAGAAGTATGGCAGATGAGGGCCATTGGATGGATAGCAGAGATCGTACCTAGGAGGTTATGAAGTATGTTCGAGTATGATGACTGTAGTCGAGGTCACCTCTATTATGGAAAATATAGGAGAGTCATCAGTAGAAGTTCTTAAAATGCGGGAATTGTGTGTGTTACCTAACGAAGGTAATATATTAAAAGGCTTGGGCATATAATGGAGTGTGGTTAACTAGAACTGAAAATTTGGGTAAAATTTTTCTTGACTTATCGGAGCAAAGTTATAATATTGGGAGTCAACAACCACCACCCGCGAACGAGAGTATGTTTTCTATCTAAGGAATTATGAGGCGTGTATTGATTTTTGTAGCGATTAACATTGTATGGGAAATCGGGTTGATAAACATAGACAATAGCACTGCTATTTACGTAGACTCACCGAGGGGTGTAGGATACCTATATTTTTCATGTCATCACGTGGGTTTGATTTTTATCGCGGAATTACTTACTTTGGGCATGTACGATCGTGATGTGACTATCGGAGTGGGTTGACATGTGGTATTTGAGAGCGTGTGTACTACTATAGCTAGCATCTTGTCTTTTATAAGAGAGTAGATGAGTAGACTTTATTCGAAATCGATAAAACATGTAGAGAGGTTATAAAATATTGACTAAAGACCAGAGGAGTTTCGATGACCGACTACTTTAGGTAGTAGTGTATCGGGGGGGTTCCTTGTTTGGATTTCGCTTGCGAGACACCCCACGCATGAAACTAATAACCGTTGGGAGTCAAAATAAGTTAGGTCTTTAGGATATGAGTTTATAACCTTTGCGAAAATTTTTATATTGAAAGTTGTACGATAGGGTGTATGGGCGCCCTGGATGGTTGGATTGTAGTAGTTTTCATAATTGTGACAAGGTAAGTAGTTGGAACTTCAGGATTTATTTGTTCAATATGTGAGGCTCATTTTTCCCAAAGTTTTTCACGAGGATGGTATAGGGAAGATTAGGTAAATTTTATATTCGATTCAGTTGGAACTATATGGTGAGGTTGGGCGTATAACATCAATAGGGATTTTTGATAATGTACTGTATGGGCGGTACGTCTTAGATTTCTTGCGATGTGAGATTTATACTCGGAGTTGACCTTACCGGTATGATTTATATTCTTGAATTTCGAGACGAAATTCTGTTATAAGGGGGGAAGTATGTAATACCCCGTAATTTTAAATGACTTTTAAAATGGGTTATATTTTAAATTAATGGATTAATTGGATTTTATTATTAATTAATTCATTTGGGTTTTATCCGGATTATGGATATTAAAATGGATGATTCTAAATATTACTTAAAGATATTTAGGTAATATATGAATGTGATGTCATTGATATGACGGTGTGATATAAATTCGGTAATTTAAATTTTTAGTCAGACGCGGTATGGGACGTGTCGGGACAAATTTATTAAATTAAAAAGGAAATTTATTTTCTATCGACCTTATAGTCATTTCGACTGTGTCGTTGCATCCGGAAGGTTCGAAATAGTCAGAAAAGTCTATTTGGATGTTGGATTTGAGTCTCGGGTCATTTGGAAATGAATAGACAATCCAAAAGGGAATTTTGGTCATTTTCTAGGGGGGGTGAATAGTGATTTCGGGTTTTGTCCTATTATAAGTATTGGTAGATTAAGTGTATGTGGGTCATTCATCTCCGCTACAAAAAATCGAGAAGTCATCTTCCTAGAGAGAGTGAAAGGTTTCTTTGGAAAGGAAACGTTACTTGGGAAGAAGAAGAACTAAGAACCAAGAGTCACCACCACCAACCACCACCGGAAGCTCACCGAAAAAGGGAGAACCACCTGAGATATACTACACCAAAGGATCAGACCTTCAGTAAAGGCAAGTGTTTGATAATGGCAATTTACGTTTGTATATTGTCCATGTTATAATAGTTATGAAAAGAGAAGATTATTCATGATTGGAAGAAATAATGGAGTATTAAATGGATTTCTGGAAACTGAAATGATATAGGAATTAAACTCATGTTGTAGGTTGATAATAATCCACGAAATAGTCCTGAATCTGTTGAAGAAATTATGAAAACCATTGATGTGTTCTTGAAGATGATATGTAGATAATTTTTCTGGAAATAAGGATATAAACATGCTTTTTAATCCAATCCCTTGATGACTCTAGGATGTTTAGAGTATTGGAAATCGTTCATATATGTTGATATATCATGTAGTAATAATTATAAGTCATTTGGCATGTTAATATGAAGGTTTGAATAATCAAAAATGGTGAAACCCGTAGTTGCAGAAATGCAGAAAAACCAGGTTGTGACCTGAGTGATCGATCGATCGACCCCCTGCCTTCGATCGATCGACCTCCCAGAATATGTAAAGTTGTTCCTTTTTAAATGTTGATTATTATCCCAAACCTTTTGTGGATCTTTGGTGATTATTATTTTGATATTATGGGACTTAGAAAATATCAGTAAACCCTTGATAAGATTTGAATTAGTTTGATTGGAATTTCAATTGATTAGTATAATGATAATTAATTTAAAGTAATTTCGATTGCTAGATTCAGTTGATAGATTCTAATTGGTATGCATGGGGATTAAAGATAGGACCAGTAGGGGTGATTTAATATAAAACCTGGGTATCCTTAAGTTTACAAGAGGGTTTAATCATAAGTGAAAGATGATGTGTTTATAAGAGATTTGAAACTATGGGCTTAAACCTTAATTAGACGGAGAATTCAATTCGTAGTAATTCGGGAGATATGGCGATATGGACCAGTAGGGTATAAGTGACTTCATACTGAATATATGTTGAGGAAAAACCTATTTGAATCTTGTGTATTAAGTGAGGGTAGCCTTAGGGTTACAATTTGAACATCAAGGACTGAGTTTAAGCTCATTATTGATTTCGCAAGGACTGAGTGTAGTACAAGAGCGTAGTGGTATGGCTCCCGGATAGAGATGGGAGTTTAGAACACATTTGGTTAAAAGAGGGTATGAGGTTATCCCGATCGCATAGTTGGAGTTGTCGGACCTCCTCGATCGATAAAGTTAAGTAGTAGTGTATTGGAGGGGTTCCTTGTTTGGATTTCTCTTTGTGAGACGCTCCACGCATGAACCTTAATGATGTCGGGAGTGGAGAGATGTTATAGGATGCGAGGATATTTAAATTATGAAGTAAAGATATGATATTTTAATACGTGGAATTTATAGAAAGATGATGCTACGTATGGGAATTATCTTAGGGTAATATGAGTACCTTATTGATATTATATTATAGGTATGATAATGTCTATTTGATTGATTGATGATTATGTGTATGACATACCTAGCTTACTTGCTATCGACGGGAGGTTTTCACATGAGGGCAGTCATATCCTGATGAATCCATGGGATCTTTGATTGTCTCTCGAGAACATAGGTCTATGAAAGACTTATCGGGGAGTTGATAAGTCCGCTAACTGTGGGAACGTAGGTATGTGCGTGACCCGTGGGTATGAGAACTATGTTCTCCTCCAATGATTGTGTTTTTGTTTGTGGTTCGAGATATCCTCACCGAACCTTTTGTCTCCTATTCGGCTACCCGCGATATTGGGGCATGATAGCAGAGTAATGCATTGCACCGCAGTTGCGACTCGGGGTGCCGTATTATATATGAATATATATATAATGGATTAAATGAATGAATGGATATATTGTGGTTAAATCATCTACTGTGTGATAAATTGTATATAACGGTGAATAGAGAAAGATAATCGAATTAAGTTAATGAATGTTTATTGAAAATCTTAATTCATATTAATGAGAAATGATTCATGTTAATGAGAAAAGATGAGAAATGTAAATGAATAATAATGTGACGTATGGCATGGGACATACAGGGATTCTGATACGGGAATGGAATTTTAATATGGAGACTAGAAAAGAGAAACCATTAACTAGGAAGTTTATAAGGAAACGTTAAGTGTGCACTATAGTTGATAGGTAGAATGGCAAGTGAGAGTTGGATACTAACATGTACATAATAAATGCTTTATTGCACTTGTTAAATACTTGTTGTTTTAAAAATCATTTTCACAATCGGGCTCTGACCCGTTTCCTTGCATATTTTCTTTTCTATTGTATCTTCTATATCAGGTGTCCAGAAGCAGGGACACCAACCTTAGCGGATTATGACAGGCTATGGAGCTATGGAGTTTTGCTAAGACGCCTATCATCTTTTTTGATTCACAGTATTCTTAGTTAGATCATGTCGCCCAAAGGATTCAGTTATCTCTCGTCTATCTGAGTCATATACTATTGTATTCGGGTTTTTTTAATACATTTAATATTGTTGGGATTTCTAAAATGGATTTATATTATTTGGGAATGTTTATTCCAATTGCATTTAAATTCTTTTGTGTTATCTATTTTGTTATCAGTGTTGTAGAATAAAATGTGTTCTGTTATTCTTTAACTGGAAATGGATTTTGTTAAATTAAAATTTGGAAAGTTTTTAACACCAGCTTAATTGGGTATTGGGTGAGTTGTAAATATTTTCACAGTGATGCTAAGAATGAGGCAACTATATATTCTGTTTTAATTTGGTATGGGACTGGCCACCCGGTATTTAATTAGGCGGGGTGTTACATTTCAATGAGATGTTCTTTAGAATTTTGAGGTGACACACAAGTCTCAACCTCCTATTTGTTTTCTGAATAAGAACGCACCTCATCGCAAAGTGCGACCATTTCCTTAACACGACCATAATCGATATTCTTCATACTTTGGGTGGAAAGGAAATTCAGTACTCTTCTGGTTAGAAAAATCATGTTTTCTTCCAAAGTAGGATTCCTTGGCTTTAGAACCTCGGATTCCTCATTTGGTTGAAAACCTTCTTTAGTTTTAAAAATTTCAAAAGAAAAGTAGTCATTGGATTCGAATAATGAATCCAACTTTTGCTCCCGAAAATGATTTTTTTTTCAATATTCGTTTTCAAGCTTTTCATAAACAATATTTAGAAAGGACTCACCCATGGTAATCGGTCAAGGCACGAATTCTTGAGAATAAAAAGATTGAATATAATTTCTTTCCGATATTCGTTTTCAAGCCTTTTATACTCCAGAGTTAGAATGGCCTCACCAATGGTAATAGGTCGAGCCGCGGACTCTTGAGAATAAAAAATTTGAAAATGATTACCATATGAACCATTATAATTACTGAACTCACCATGAAAATATATGATTACTGAATAGTATGTAAATGGATAATTCGTGTACAGAGGTGTGCGGTTGAGGACTTAACGTTTCTTGGCACTCAATTGTGCAAGCCTACGAAAAAGGTTAAAACAAAAAAAATCTTTCAAAATAGTAAATCAATTATAATCTATAGCAAAACACTCCCCGAAAATGGCGCCATTTTGATCGAGGTGGAAACCGAGCGTCCTTGTAAATACGTTAGTCATTGTTATCGGCTTCCGACCACAATACAAAAAAAACTAAACTTTAACTACACTCTTATGGAGTATAGCAGCGAGTCTGTGTATCGAATCCACAAGGAATGTTTGATAGATTTTAATTTATTTATTACATTAAAAATTAAGTGTAAAAGATGATGATGGGGTGAGAAAGGAAAAAGGGAAAAAATAAAGAAGTTAACTAAAACTAATTGGAAAATTAAGGTAAGGATACAATCCCCCAACTCCTAGTATGTTGCCCAGTACAAGACTAGTCGTAAATAAATTAATTGATCAAACCTGGTCTTTAGTACTCCCAAGCATTACATATATGAGGGATCGTATCCCACATCATACATAATCAAGAGATGAGTAAAGGAGTGTCGTATTAGCTATACGCGCGTTGCACTCATAAGCATCCCGGTTACCTAGGGCAAACGAGATCAAAAGTTCTACAATGGATGTGATCACCATACTACACGATCTAATCAATTATTAAATTTAGAGAACTAATTTATACCCTTGCAAACCACATCGAGTTGGGTTCATGCATCCCAACCCTTAAAAACCTAGTCTAACATGGCGAAATTAGTGAAAACTACATTATCTACGTTTCATGAACTCATAATTTCTTGGAAAGAGAGATTAAACATGAGAAATAATAATAAAAGTGCCGAAAATAAAAGTTACCGAGATTGAAGAACAAGAACATGCAAGAAGAAATCAAAGGTTGAAGAAAAAATGGAAAACTATTGAATTAAAGGTGCAAAATGTGTAAATTCTTCTCCTAGATGTTCCTACTTATTATGGAACTTTTACATGAATGAAATCTGAATAATAAGAGTCTTAATGACTAAATATATGGTCTAGAGTTCATTTAGAAGAGTCCCTAAAACATAAAACTATTTTGGCTAAAAGATAAAGACAAAATAAAAATCCTATATCTGTCAATTTGTCATGCTTAGAAAGCGTGACTAATTTTGTAACGTATCTGGAGCATGACTAATGGGCGGATTGATCTGCTTTCCATTTAATTTGGATCATTCTGTTAAAAGAACTTGATGCAGTGAACTTTGGGGGGCGGATCGATCCTTTTTTTATGAAAACCGGATCGATCCGGTAAATGTATCCTTAGACAACCTTTTTTTCTCTCCATTCCTCTCAACATCGAATGACCATAACTTCTTCACCGTAGCTTGGATTGAGGTGTCATTTTTTCCAGTGTTCTTGTTATTGAAAGATTTTCAACTTTTTAGTTGGCCCCACCTCCGGACTAAGGTTGTAAAGTTACGAAAATGGCCTTCAAATCCCCGTCTATTGGTTTCTTTCACTATTTTGAGTTCTCTTTTCCATATTTCTTGCATGAAATACCTATAAAACACATAAGAGATACACAAAATATGAAATACTTGACAAAAAGGGTTAGTAGAATAAATATGTGATAAATCCAAGCTATTTACCATGCATGGAATCATAAAAATACCGAAATTAAAGGGATAAATGTGAAGAATTTATGCCTAATCATGACGATTATGGGCTAAGAGATGTTCTTAGTGGCGATGCCTCGTCCCGAGGGAGGATCGTCCACTCACTTATACGATATGGAGGATGAGACCTATAAGGGGGTAGTGATCTCCCTAGATTCGATCCTAGTTGTGTGTGAGTTTTGTGACGTGCTTTAGGAGAACCGATATTGTCGCCTAACTAAGATATAGAGTTTGTCATTGATTTAGCGTCGGGTACTCAGTCGATAGCTCGTGCGCCTTATCATATTGCTCCTATGGAGATGAGAGAGCTACGATATCATATTGAGCAGATTTTGGGGAGAGGTTTTATCCGTACGAGTACCTGGCATTTGGGTGCCCCAATGATATTTTTGAAGAAAAAATATTGATCTATATGCCTGTGTGTGGATTACTGGGAGTTGAATAAAGTCACGATATGGAATAAATATCCGTTTCACTAAATTGACTACTTATTCGACCAGTTACGAGGAGCCTCCTACTTCTCAAAAATAGATTGAGTTCAGGGTACCACCAGTTAGGCATTCAAGAGGAAGATGTATCTAAGGCTGCCTATCTGATGAGATATGGGTCTTACAAGTTTCAGATTACGCCATTTGGCTTAACAAACACGCCAGTTGTCTTTATGCACTTGATGGATAGGGTGTTCAGAGAGTTCTTGGATCATTTCGCCATTGTCTTTATTGATGACATCCTAAGTTATTTCCAGACTGAGGAAGATCATTCAGAGCATCTGCATCAGGTTTTGTAGACATTGCGTGAGCACCAGTTGTATGCTATGTTTAATAAATGCGGTTGTTGTCTACATGAGGTATAGTTTTGAGGTCCAATTGTATATTCTAGGGGGATATCATTGGATCCAAGTATGGTGTCAGCGGTGAGGGAATGGGGGCAGCCCAGGACATCGACAAAGGTGTAGAGTTTCTTGGAGTTATCCAGGTACTAACGATGATTTATTCGGGATTTTTCAAAGCTTGTCGTTCCATTGACCAAATTGACTCGCAAAGGGGTACTGTTTATCTTGGATGACGCTTGTTAGTTTGCTTTCGATGAGATGAAGGACAATTTAACTTCATCACTCGTACTTGCACTGCCAAGGACGGGAGTGGAGTATCTTGTTTTTACTGATGCGTCTCTAAAGGGAATTGTTAGTATGCTATAGCAGGAGAACCATGTCATAGCTTCTTCTTCCCTCAAGCTTAATCCTCACGAGAGGAATTACCCCACCCACGACTTGTAGTTAGTAGAAGTCTCATTTGTGCTATAAATTTGGAGACAATACCTATTGGGGGAGAGGTTTCCACCTATTCTAGATCATAAGTCACTACAATATTTATTCACTCAGAGAGAGCAGAATATGCATTAGCATAGGTGGTTGGAATTTGGAATAAATATTCGATTATCCTTGTGTCCTATCAAATTTTGGACCCTTGGATTTATGAGGTGTCGAGTTTTAATGTCTCCATATGATCAAAATGGTTTAAAGGTGATGTCTTTGGTCTTTAAAACCATCATTTGGCTCATTTGGGGTGTTATGGGAGAGAGAAATGGTGTGTTCTCTCCACCATTTTCGTACTAGAATTGACCTCTCTCTCTCTCTCCCATTTGTAGAATGGTTTATCTTCCCGAAGCCCCTCCCACCACTGCTACACCATTCCATCACCATCCTTCCACCTTGTGCCACCATATTTTACAAGTATTTCACCATATATAAACCTTATTTCACCATATACGAATTTATGGAGTTGTTATTGGCGGTTTTGAAGAAGAAGAAGAAGAAGAAGTAGAACTTTATGGAGATTAAAGGGGGGGTTTTCTTGGAGATTTCATGGAGCATGTTTGTGTATCTAGGTAACCTCACTGAGGCCACCTTAAGAGGTGGGTGGTTTCCATCAACTTCTTCTTCATCCACCATTTTTGGAGCTTAATTTGAGGAGGTAAATATTCTACTCTTTAATTTATAGCTTTATGTTCTTAGTATTGGTTTTACATGTAGAGTTTAAGAGTAGGATGAATATGTGATTTAAGAATGATTTTTTTTATGAGTTATGAAAATGGGTTTCAATGGTGTTGAGCAAAAATGATATATTTCACGAAAACTTGTTGTTTAAATATTTTTATGGAATAAAAATGTTGAAAGAATATTTATTTTGTCGAGAATATTTTATGAATAAATTTTTCAAAGTTTTTTTATCAAAAATTGGGATTTTATATAAATGGACATTTTGTTCATGTTTTGCAGAAACAAAAATGTATTTTTCCTTGAAAAACTATGTTAGCGCAAAAATTATGAAATTTCTATAGTAAATCGTATGTTAAACCAATTTAATAATATTTTTGGACTTAAAATCCATCTTCTCATGCATATAAACTTGTAGTATTTTGAGCATGAACTTATAGAAAAGTTTAATGAGGGTGTTAATGGGTTTAAACACTAGATAAACAAAATAGAAATTTCATCCCTCAAACTATGTGAAATAGGTGTTATAAGTGGGCTAAGTATATGGTTGCAAGAGTAGATGTACAAATAAAGAAAATGATGTTTTCTTATAAACTAGTCTATAAATGTTTAACGATTTCTTAGAGAAATACATAATGAAATAAAGATGTTTCAAACTTAAGAAGTATATCACTCCAAAGTGTTAAATAAGTTTTGATGAGTTAAAAGAACTTAAGAAGTTTGTGTGCGCAACTTAATGATATTTTGGAAATAATGCCTGTGAAATGGAGAAAATGACAAATTTGAAAACAAATGGGTAAAATGATAATTTTTCTTAAAGTGCAACATTTTTATGAAATAAAAATATTAGAGAAGGTGTTACACAAATTGGTCCTTAATGAACATGATTTTGGTGTATAATCAATTCAAGTGTGTAAAAGACTATAATTGATGATTTTAAAGTGTAACAAAAATTGGGGTGAAACACCGAGCTTTGGCATCGGTCGTCGGTAAAGGAAAAGTGGAACAATGTGGATATTTGTAATATGTTAAAACACATTAATATCAACTTAGATGTCACTGTTATAATTAAGGAGGTCTTAGAGCCCTAGGGTGAAAAACCCAAAATCACTAGTCAGAGCATATGGTAGCATAGCCGCCAATGTGAAGCCCGTTAAAGTATGCGAATATTAGAAGATTACAAGAAAAAGATAATGAAAAGTGGAACATGTGAACAAATGGGTTATGTGGTTAATATGAGAAATGACAACCTAACTTGAATGAATTAATAAATGTTCTAGTAAATGAAAACATGGACAAGTAAATGTGAAAATTAATTAATGTACATAAAGTAAAGGAATGGTAAAGTGAAGTGATTAAATGGGTACTTAAGAAACTTAAATAGGTTTAACCTATAATGAACACAAGAGTCTTCTCATTAAGTATTTTCAAAGAAGAATAAGTATTTTCTAACACGGTGCCTGCGTGTGTTGAAAGGTGATTTTCAATGAAAACGTGGATTGGTATGAATAAAGGGATAATTTCGGTGATAGAAATATTTTTCCTTAGACAAAGGGTGTTGCTTAAAATATTTAACTAGGTGTGTTAAATATAGAAATAAATATCAAATCAAGTAAAAAGGGAAATTCTTTTACAGGATTAAGGTGAATTAATCAGGGTAAGTAACATTTTTGGAATAAAAAAGGTTTCAGGATATATTTTTATATATAAGTTAGTTGCATGTGCACGTAGATATAACGTGTTCGAGTCTCCTTTATGCCTTTTAATTTTATATTGCATTGTTGTAATTTCCCATTGGGCATTCAACCCATTCCCTCGTCTTTGTTATGGAGGGTTGGGTGCGGTTCCCGCATTTTGAGAGTGTTGTACAAGTATGTATTCTTTTATTTTATGTAGTAGCTCTGTATGCTTGGATTTTGAGGATGTTGTGCACGGGTCCCTCACATAGCTTGATTTAAATGGAAATCTCATACCAAACAAGTGAAATGTTTATTAAATGAAACCGGACTAGCAACATTATGTAGGTTGTTTCATTACACTTGATCCCTAATGTTCGGGTCGGACCGAGTGGATGATGGGTAACCCATAAATTAGGACTAGAGCGTTACAAAGACCTTGTATATATTTTTATATATAATATTATAAATAAATTTTGGAATTGAATGTTGGACTCAAAATTGATAAGAAATCAATGGGTTCGAATCATAAATTAGGGTTTTACATTTGAATGAGGCGAGGACAATCCATTGTGTTGAGTTTATTTTGTTGGAATCAATTAATAAGTGATAAAAATTGTTTTAGATCATTATTTTCAATAATTGGAGGCTGTAAAAATTTCTTATGGATGATTAGGATGAAAAAATATGAAAAAGTTGAGTTTCTAGTTCCAACTGATAAAACTAGATCATTGATTTGGATGACCAAATCAATTTGGATATTTGGAGACCGATCAATCGGGGTCACTAGGGAGATGATCAATTGGGTGCTCACTGGGAAGATCCATCGTATATAACATGGGGCCGATCGATCGGGTAGGCAGAAGTTCGATTGATCATTCCTAATAAAAGGTCTGGTGCATATGTTATCCGTGGGGTTTTTTCATGATTCTATGCTTATGGTCAAGGGACTTCGTGATGGTATTTATCTAGGACTTATTAGACTAATTTCCTATATAGGTACATTGACTATATTACATCTATTTTAGGTTAGTGAGGGGACGATTAAATCAACATATATGGATAGATTTTTAAGCCATTAAACAATATGTATATTGTATGTTTGTGTACTCTATATGCTATGTGGGTGGACATAACCGGGCATGTCATTACACTAATTAGGAAACTGTCGATGCAGATTTGATTGGAATATTCATGAGATCGGGTACTATACCCCTAGTCAATGACACAGGTTGCATATGATTCTATATTTTGAAATTATGTGTTGTGGACACAAAATCTTATGTGAGGGATACATAGGAGTCTATATTTTTTTATTATTTGATATGTGGTTAGATGGTTTTATGTTGGCATAGAACTTTCTCCTTTTTGTTTTTTATTGTCCATTAGGGTTCAAACCTCCTATTAATTGACATGATGGAGGCCATAGAGGTCTATGGAGGATAGATCTTTCGTGTCTTCCTATATTATGATAATAATTATGTGATGATTTTAATACTTACTTATAATGGACAATATTATAAGTATCTAGTGATGAGAATAATCTACTTAAAATTTATGAGTTCATTAGCTAAGCATGTGATGTATTAGGTTATGTAGATATCATATACCATTGTATCTATACAAATGGTGGGTATGATTTATCATGTTGTCGGTAGTGTAGTATTTTATCTCAGTGAGGGGTAGGGCTTACATTGATACTGGGCATGCTATGAGATATTTCGAATTAAGGCCTTTTTGGACATTATGTGATACAAAAAAATTACAAATTGTTATTAGGTTTAGTATATTATTATTGATGAAGATATTATATTATAGTTCAATATAGGAGTAATCTAGGTTAAATGACTAGAATTGAGACTTGGGTACTTACATTGTTCAATATTGTAATACCCTATATTTTTCGTGAATTATTAAATTAAACAAAATTATTCATGTCTGCTTCATTTTGGCATGAGATGTCACTATTTACATTTTTATGCATAATTTGATTCGGATTTGAAATCACCTTCAATACACAGTGTCCATAAACTAAATAATTTGATATTCGGACTTGTGTCGGTTGATTAATAAATAACTGGGTTGATAGTTATTTGTTTTTGCATATTTTGTATTGGACTAGTGGGATGCATAGAATGTCGATTTTTAGTTTAAAATGTTGAATTATAGACCTAGTGGAGTAGTATAAGGTCTCGGCAAGATTATAAGTCATTTCGACGTGGTTTCAGGCTCTTTGAGGTGAGTAACAATTTTGGCCCAAGTCTAATTTCTTGGATTAAAAAGTTTAATGAATAATTAGGGACCTAATAATACAAAAAACAAAAATTAGGGAAGCTCCTCTAGAGAGAGAGAGAGAGAGAAAAGGAACTTAAAGAGAAAGGGAAGAAATTTGGGGTTATTGGCATGGTTTTCTTTACCAATAAATTGAGGCAAGTTTATATATAATTAAATTATGATTTTATGTGTGTTAAGATTATATCTATTCATTGAAATTTGTAACACTCGATTTATAAAATAATAAATAGTCAAAAAATTTGAACAATTTGCATTACATTAAGTTTTTACTGTTGTAAAATTGGGTTAATTTAAAATTAAAATAAATTATTGGATACGGACTTAACGCTTAAGAAAAATATGTTGAATGGGTTCTTTTTTTAGTTGTCGAGTCTGTAAGTTTGTTGGGTGTTCTTGGACGGCTCCCTTTGAGTGTTAGCAACTTTCAAGCTATCTTACGACCCTTTTGGGAATAGGGTAGCAACCCCAAATGGGTAAGGTCCATATGAGACGAATAGGGGTTGTGTAAGGTGGCTCGAAGGGGGCTACCTACCCCCATTTCCTCCATTTTATGAAAATTGAAAAATTACATTAATTCCATTCCAAAAATACTTAATCTCTGCACCATTTGAAGTTAGTAAGAGCTTTCTTATTCTCTCCATAGCTCACTCATAGTGTCCCACGTGTTTTTTCTTCCATAATAAAGGTTTTTCAAGTGTTATAGAAGTGTTATTATGGGTGTCAAAGAGGATCTCTAGAAGAACTAAAATTCAGAATGTTTGGAGCTTATTGGATTTTGTTTTCAACATCTTGTTCATGTTATTATCTTCAAGAAATAGGATTCCACACTCTATTTTAATGTTTCAAAAAATAGCACTCTAGATATATGTATATGTGTATGATTAAATATGCTTATTATCACTATATATGAACTTACGAAGAATAATATGGGATGAAAGATAAAAATTGAAAGAAGGTTAAATTTTGGGATGTTATATTGAACATGAAGATTAAAAAAGTTGCTGGGAAAATAGGTTAAATATGTTGAAAATGTATTAAATTGAACCTTGAAATATGAAAAAAAAATATGTTGAAATTTCTAGAACACTAATCACATGAAAGGGTACAAACATATGTGAAGAAAGTCCATAAAGATTATAGTAAAGTATTTGGGTTAAAATGTGAAATGAGGAAATATGAACACATAAAATGATAATATATAAGGTAAAAGGTATATAATTAATAGGATGAAAATATAAGTCTTGAGATGAGAAAAGTAATATTTTAGTACAAATTTCTCATTTTATGTGTAAATAGGACTTGTGAATAAATTCTTCAAGAAAAGAACTCTAGGAATCTAAATAATGAGTTGGATTTTATGTGGTGAAAACTCGTGTTTTGTTAATGTAGGATGAAAAGATACATCTTCATAGAAGTGTATAAAATACAAGTGTACAAGTGTGCATGAATAGTGAAAAGCACGTTAAAGTGTCTAAATAGATATTTCCACTGAAAGCTTCAGTTCTTTTCACACATGAAATACCGATTTAAACGTAAATTGAAATTGAAATTTTGGTAAAGTGTGAAATTTGGAAATAAAGTGTGTTGTGACTAGTCTCGTCCCTGCTATTTGGACTCAACGGGAGGTAAAAAGGGTAATGAGGGTAAAAGGGTTAGAAGGGGATAAGAAAGAAAGAAAATAAAAAGGGTTAAAATGATGTAGAATGCAAAATACACTTGTAGGTATTCGAGAAATTTAAGGAGGTACCGGAGCCCTAGGGTGCGACTTAATGCTTAGACCCAAGACTACTGATGAGGAGGAAAGTGCAACATGGTGGTAGTCATTGAAAGTCCATATAACACTCATAGTTTGGTACCATTATTGATCAAGTGAAAAGGCAATTTTGAGCACGACTCTCATTAATGTATAATCAAATTTGTGAAATAACTTGGAAATGTGAAAGTAGGTTAATGATATAATTTACAAGATATGAGCGGTATGAAAAGAAATATTATGTGTGTGGGTTCATCGCCCTAGTGGCATAGTCAAAACGTCAATTGCATAATGATAACAAAATTTGCATAAATCAAATAAAAGATGATTTCATAATTGTTAAAATACATTATATGTATCAATATTCATTTATACGATATAATACTTTTCTTGTGTTTCTCCTACTAGGAACACTCTCATACCTCGACATTTTCCAAAAACCCCAGGTACTTCAGCTATAGGAAATGACAAGAATAAAAGGAATGGAAGGGAGAATTATGAACACAATTGGAGTTTTGTCGCTATTCATTTTAATTATGTAATTTGATTTTAAATAACTGTTTTTACTATTTGACTTTGACGCAAGGAATTTAAATTTGGGAGTTTAATAATTTAGGACTGTATGAATTCCACTTTAGTTGTTATTTATTCCATTGAAACTGAAAAGATCTTTTATTTCAAATGTTCTTATAATTTTCTTACGTTGGACATCTTGTAATTAATTAAATTAAAAAAAATAATACAAAAATGAATAAAATGAATGTTTATTTCAAAAGAGGATTCTCTTAAAAAAATCAAAGTATAAAAAGATTTTCCTCATTGACACCCAAAATTGGGGCATCACAACTTTGTATCAAAGCATAGCTTATTTGTTTCTCGGAGAGTGTGCTTACATTTTGTTTTATTTTAATAATAGTTATCTATATTTTACCATGTGGTAAACTATTATCCCTTCTATATAATGTCTATATATAGAGAGGGTGGACATACTAGCGGGGGACAAACTATTGGAAGCATGAATGACTTATGCCAAATGACTCAAGTAGTCGGGTAATTGGTTGATTCCCTCTCTCAACATAACCAAGGAAACTGTAGCTCAGTAGTAGGGTTACCACCATATTAAGAAAGTTAAGGAGACTTAGTACCCCGAAGGTTAATGAAATTACAGGGCCCGAAGGGGAAGAGGAGTGGTTGCAATGCATCAATCGTATTTTTGAGGTCCTTGAAGTGTCTTCTTCTTACAGGGTCCTTATGGATATATTTAACTTTACGGAGTCGTTTAAAAAGTGATGAATGTCCTATCAAGACAGTATGAATAGGGTAGTCCTTTGGGAAGATTTCTGGGAGGCATTCATGGATCGATACATTCCTATAGCTTATCGTAACAAGAAGAGGGATGAACTCTAAAACTTGTTCCAAGGGAATATTAGCGTTGGATAATATGTGATAAAGTTTGAAAGATTTTCAATTTATGGTGGAGGAGATGAGTGGGAGAAGACATGGCTTTTCATAAAAGGTATCAATCTTTCTATTAGGAGGTTTATTATTGCCTAAGATGTTCGCAGGTTCGGAGAGATGGTGAATAAATCCATCATGTTGGAGTTGGGGTACATAGTTGAGAAGCTGATCAGGGAGAAGAAAAGGACATCTGGTAACAAGGAAAAGAATAATGGAGGCAAGAAAATGAAAAATTGTTCTAAGAGGTTCTTTTCCAAGTTAAATGAAACATCGATAAATGGTTCATCCCATAGTCAGGGTGAGGGATCAATACGTCCAGGAAAAGGGTGTTTCATATGTGTGGAACCTAACCATTACTATGACAACCCGCCTACTAAAATAATAGGTGGCCAGCCCAATACTCTAATAATCACAGGAATCATAGGTGGTCCATTCTCAGCATCACTGTCGATTAAAATAATAGTATGAGATAACCAGCAATCATTTTAGAAAACGGACTGTCATATTTAAAAATTTAGAAAGTAAAAGAAAAACACTTAGACAATCCCATTTGCAAAAACGGTGGATACCAAAAATCAATGGATAAAGACTGACAATATAAAAATATCACCGAATAAGCTGTCGGTGAACATACCAATACAAATAATTCATCGAGTATTACAATTCACTATTTACAATATAATGAATGTGTGCAATACCTTGGGCAAAACACGCCCGAATAAATATACTGAACATAACTAGAATGCAATAAAAAGAAGCGTCTAATATAAGTAACCTACAACATCCGCAATATGATGTAGCTCTATGACAACTGAAATGGAAATGTAATCACGGGTGTCCATGCGGTAGAGCACCTGTAACGGCAAAGAATATGCAGAAACAAAGAAATATAGGTACAGGTCAGGGCCCGATTTGATATGATTACCATGTGACTAAAAATGCATGACAGTTAAATTCGTAATTCTCTCGCAGATAACAGTAATATTTATCACCTCTCAATCTAGCAGCAACCTAGCGCAATATTATGAGATGTTCTAGTTAACCCTAAGTACTAAGGGCTAACTTCTCCCCAGTCTCAACACTATGCCCTGTTCGTGCGTGGGGTGTCTCGCAAAGCGAAATCCAAACAAGGAACCCCCCCCCCCCCCCCCCCCCCCCGATACACTACTACTTAGGTAAGGTTGATCGTTGAGATCCATTAGATCCTTAGCACGAAATAATCAATAAATGGATGTGTGTGCATAAGTGTGGGAGGTCACATTTACAGCTACTCAAGGATTATAAAAATAAACCCATCCATCATCTAATGGCACGATTCCTAATTCTTCTTTAGGAACACATATAAATGGTAAAACATTTTATCAAACATTTACCAAATTACTTTCATCATATACTATTTCATTTCAAAAATCTCTTCCTTATCAGGAATATAATCATCATTATATTCTCTTTATGGCATTTCATCGTGCACTTTATGCCACTTTCTCAATTCAAAACTTTCTTTACCAAATTTTATTTCTTTTCTTCCATCCAGGAAAATACATAATTTTAAAGCAAGTTTTATTATCATAAAAATGCTTTACTTTCATTTCATATTATCCATTTTCCTTCTTCCATCCGGAAAATGTATTTAACATCCCATTTCCCTTCTTCCATCCGGGAAATATAAATTAAAGCCATTTTATTATCATAAAATGCTTTAATAACCAATAATGTCCCACATTATTGAACATAGTTATATATCATATAATATAACGCAATCTAAGACCGCCCGTCCGGGTTTCCCCACTGTGCGCGCCCCTAAATGGCTATCATCTTCCAGGGCCTATCATCAAGACAACCTGGGATCCTATCGAAACATCGAGAAGCGACCATGTGCCTGCGGGATAGTAAAGACCACACCCGGAATCTCCTAACCATAGCAGAAAAATATACCATCACAAGCGCTCACATGGTCTAGGGACTATATCCACCCTGCATTCATTAGCCAGGGGGCTTCACCACAACGCGCGCAACTTCCCTTATGATAGCGATTTAGAGAGGTGTGTATCCATAAATTAACATTTATGAAAAACATTACTTTTCCATTTTGAAAACATCATATTTTACATTTCTAAAAATCATCCATTTAGCCATTAAGCACCAAGTTTTAGAATGTGCATTTCATTCTTATTAAGTTATATTTTATTAATGACCTTAGACCCAAAGTTCCACTAACCTCAAAATAGCCTCCAAGAGTTCATATTATTTCTTAAACCCTCAAAGTGAGTCTCCATAAAGGAGTGTCTCCCAAAAGCTTAACATTAATATTTTAACTTCCAATTTTACTTTAGGTTAACCTCTTATATCATTCGGACATTAACCCATACAACTAGCCCTCGGGTAAACCCAAATATCCACTCTTAACCTAGGACATTAGTCTACCCAATACAACCCTCTAGGACTCCCCATTACTTCCCAAAGGAAGATTCCTAAACCTCGAACCTAAATGAAAAGAACCAAAACTAAACTAGAAAAACATCCCAAAAATGCAGGACATCTGAATCGATTCGCCCTATCCGAATCGATTCGCTCCCCAAAAGTGAATCGATTCGGTCCCCAAAAGCGAATCGATTCGGTAGGTACGAATCGATTCGGTCAAGAAGACCCTGGCATTCTGCATAACCCCAAATCGATTCGAAGGGTTCGAATCGATTCGGTCAACCTAGACCTGACACTTTCCCCCCTTACCGAATCGATTCGCTAGGGCCGAATCGATTCGGTTATGCAGAATTTCAAAGTTTAAGCTACGAGTTGTTTAAACCCTAAAGCCCTAAAACCCTCAAACCCTTGATTCTTCCCAACATCAACAACAACAATTCAACCCAATTCATTTCTAAACATTATACGATTAATTATTTCACCTCAAATCAAATTAAAACACAAGATTTAGGATTAAACACCCAAAATCAACCGAAACCCATTTATGGTTTAAGCCTCCCAAAACTTAACTACACATGCAGATTTATCACATTAAATCAATATCTAGCAAGTAAGAAACTTGCCTCGAGGTTCGTAGTCTCGGATTACCTCCGGTAGCGACGGAATCCGGCCCAAATCTTCCATTTTCTCTCTTTCTCCCATTTTCTCCCAACTTTCTCTTCCCTCCTTTGGCTTCTCTCACACAAATGAAGAAAGAAAAAAGGGTGGGGGACTTATACGGGTTCTAAAACATAAATCCCCACTTTTAATTGTTAATACACCACTAAAATGACTCGTAACCACTTATTTGAGTCATAACCCCTTAAAAATGCCCGAATCTCAAAAATTACAACTGGGCACTTATTCCGACTATCTCGACTATTCTAAAAACAACCGCACCCCCTATTTTGGCATTCGGGAAAGTGTGAACTATTTTTACGTTCCAATTTCATTTTATTTCATTAATTATACCCAAATTTAAATATAAGTCATAACCGTCGTTTTACATATAACGACGCAATAATACACAATATAATGTTATTTACCTTCTCATAACGGTAAATAGACAAAACATAGTAAATATTATCCCTAAGTCTCACGGGAAATAATATTTACTCCAACATCCCCTATTTTATAAAATTAGCGCATCAGGCAAAATAGTATAAAATAGTCGCTCAAAAAACCTGGGTTGTTACAATTACATGAACAAATGCCCCTAGGGACACAACTTTCCCCACCCAAGCAACCGAGGTTCTAGATTTGATCCAACATAAAACTGTATATTTATAGCCCCCACCTAGTAGTCTTAGTAGCATAGTGGGTTTTAGTAATGTTTGAAAAATGTGGACACTTCATGACCCTTATATGGTTATGGTGGAGAAAGTAAATAGAACCAGTAAGGCATCCATAGAAGCAAGTTCACACAAGGGCATGCATATGCTCTGACTCAATCTATAGTTCAGCTACATTCCATGGTAATGGAAGGTGTAGTTTTAATATTCCATATGTGGATTCAATCTTTATCTCATTATGATGAATCACATTCTTTTATATCTTGTTCATTGGCTTTCGTTTTAGTTTAGAGGTTGACTGTTTATATCCCTTTTCTTCGTGGAACTTTTAGTTAGTAGAGGTATTTCTTTAAACCGTATATGTTGTGCTTATGTGATCATTCCGGGAGATTTTATGCTCGATTATGACTTAATTACATTGGATATGGAAGGTTTTTAAGTAATCCTAGGGATGGATTGGATCTCATGTTATAGCACCACAATTGAATGTCATCGACACATCGTTTCGGTGTTATTCTTGGACAATTGTAGTTAGAAATTTAACAATGAGAAACTCACAGGCCATCTTTACAAATACACGAACATCAAGGAACAATAAAGTTATTTTCGTTGTCTCTAAATCCTTGTGGCATAAGATGTTTCCCACGGTAAGGTTCTTGATCATTTGATTGTACGGGAATTCCCAAAAGTGTTTCTAGAGGAGATTCTAAGGTTTCCACTACTGAGGAAAATAAACTTTATAATTTAATTACACGCGGGTGCTTCACCTATTCCATTCCTCCATACCATTTAGCTCTAATATAAATGAACTAATCAAATATACAGTTAGAGGATTTATTATCAAATGGTCTTATCAGGCCAATGTCTCTCCATGGGGTTCACCAGTCTTTTTTTAAGAAGAAGGACAATTTCTTGAGGATTTATATTGACTACATGCAGCTAAATCATGTTACAATGAAGAATAAATATCTTTTACTGCAGATTGATAATCTCTTCAATTAATTGTGAGGCGTGAGTTATCCTTGAAGATTAATCTTTGGTCTAGATATCATCAGTTGAGGGTCAAGACTGAGGATATTAAGAAGACAACATTCATGACACAAAATGAGCATTATGAATTATTAGTGATTCCATTGAAGTAAAAAATAAACCTATAAAGTTTATGGAACTGATGACTCCAATTTACCCCATGTTCCCGAGTAGGTTTTTTGTCGTATTTGTTAATGATATTGTAATACACTAGGATGGAACAGTGGATCTCAATGAGCAACATTTCATGAGTTTTGTTAGTGTTTTATGAAAATCATTTGTATACCAAGTTAGAAAATGTTAGTTCTGTATAGGTGAGGTCAGGTTTCTTGGGAATGTTGTCTAGGGATAAGGGATTTTAGTAGATCTAGTAAAGGTTGAATCAATGTTGAACTGGGAACCACCAAAGATAGTCACAGGAATGAGGAGTTTCTTGGGACTCGTCGGGTATTATAGGCAATTTATCCAAGGGTTCTCAGTCATTTCTTCACACCCCACTTAGTTGAAATAAATAGATGTTTTCTCTAAGTGTACATATAATTGTGAGGAGGACTTCAAAGAGTTTAAGACTAGATTGACTTCAACACCGATACTTGTCCTCCCAGAGCAATGGATGGGTAATGTCGTGTACTGTAATGCACCATGGGTAGGTTTAGGAAAAGTATTGCTGCAAGGAAAGAATGTGGTAGATTATGCATCAAAGGAGATAAAGTTTTAAGAGAATAACTACCCAATGCATGACCTAGAGCTTGGAATAGTTGTCTTTCCCCATTAAGATTTTCAGATATTACTTACATGGGGAACGATTAGGGGTGTACTCAAATCACAAATAGTCTCCAAAATATTTTCACTCGGAGAGATTTGACTCTTAGGCAGAGTAGATCAATGGATCTCATGGAAGTTTACAATATTGGTCTCTATTACCACCAGGGTATGGACAATGTTGTAGTCGACTCATTGAGCATGGATACAGGAGTATCATTAACAGTAATGAAATGATAAAATCAAGATAATGCAAGACCTTTAAAGAAATAAATTAAGGATTAAACAGGAAAAGAATCACGCCTACATCTACTAGATGGTGGCACGGCATGTAGTATACCTAGAAGCTTCTTAATGAAAAAATTGTTAATGATGATTTGGAAAACTATAGGAATTGGATTATGTTAGGTGATCCAATTGACGAGTTATCAGTCAATAAGGATAATGGTTTGAGACTCTGAAGAATGTTGATAGTTTTGAGTGTTTAGGAACTGGAGGAAGATTTTATGGCGTAAGCACACCAATCGAGTTTGAACATTTATCCAGGAAGTACAAAGATGTATAGGTATTTGTGTAGAGAGTACTAGTGGTCAGGAGGGAAAATGGATGTTTCTCTTTTTATAGAAAAGTGCCTCAGTTGTCAAAAGGTCAAAGCATAGAACTAGAAACCATCAAGCATGTTGCAATAACTTTTGGTAGGTCAGTGGAAGTAGGGGTACATAGTGATGGGCTTCGTCATAACTTTCCCTAGGTTTCAGTCCTGTCATGATGTAGTGATTTATGGTTGATTGACACACTAATTTAGTGAATTTACTTACCATTAAAGTCATGAATAATGTGGAAAAGATTTTTAGAATCTATAGAGATGAAATCACTACGTTTCATGTCGAACTTTTATCGATTCTTTCGGATAGGGATCCTAAATTTTGGTCCATGTTTTGGAATAAACTAACGCAAGAGTTGGTAAAAAAAATATAAATTTTAGTACATACAATAATCCACACACGAATGGGTAGTCCGAGTGAACGATTTATACACTCAAAGACATTTTGCGGGCATGCGCTATAAATTTTTAGGGTAGTTTGGTTGATCATATACCATTAGCAGACTTTGCTACAATTATAATTTTTAGGCTAGTATATGGATGGAACCATTTAAATATTTATATGAGAGATTTTCATTCACCATTTTTTGGGGAAGAGGTCAGCGAGAATCACATCTCGGGTCCACAAATGATTGGGGAGGCCACTAAGAAGATTTAGGTCATTCGGGTTAGACTTAAAACTGGACAAAGCCATCAGAAGAACTATGCTTATATACATCATTTAGATTCGATTTTTAGTATAGATGATCATGTATTTCAGAAGATCAAGGATAAACAATGGGTTATGGAGTTTGGAAAAAAAGGAAAAGTTAACATCAAGGTACAAAGCACCATTTGAAATTTTGGATAGGAATCGTCCATTATTGTACCGTTTGATTTTGTTGCCTTAGTTAGCTAATGTTCATAATGTTTTTCACGTATTGATTTCACAAAAGTATATTTCACATCCATCTCATGTAATCGTTTGGGTTCATTTAGGCCTCGGGAATGATGTTTGTTATGAGACTAGACCGTTAGTGATATTAGACCACAAATAAAAGATGTTTCATAAGATGAGGATTCCCCATCTCAAGGTTATTTGGGATAACAGCAACATTAATGGACAACTTGGGAATTTGAATCTATGATGAAAAGGAAACATACCAAAAATTTTACTTAAGCTTATTTAATTTATAATCCCGGGGAAAACAATTTCTAAGGTGGCAAGGTTGTAACACCCAATTTGATAAAATAATATATATTCTAAACTTCCGAAAATTTCGCATTAGGTAAATTTTTTATGATTCTAAACTTGTGATAATGCAAACTTAAAACTAAAAGAATAATTTTTGGGTATGTCATCAACACTTATTATAACAAAATCATACATGTGTGGTGCGAATCGATTTCGTCTAGGGCCGAATCCATTTGATACCAGCATAATGGGTTCTTTTGTATGTTATTGAGAAACCGAATAGGTTCGGTGTGTGATAATTGATTTAAATTAAATTAAATTCGTAAGATTCCAAGCAACCGTTATTTAATTCGAGTATATTTAGAAACATCCCATAAACAAACAACTACGTGTGTGTGTGTCAAACCATAAATAAAGCATGCGACGCAAAGTTAAGGAAAAATCCCCGCAGGGCAAAACCTTTTATTTCACTATAATAAGTAAATCGCAACTTACACAGATTACAATGAAATACAGTGACACACGAATACCCGCAGGTGTCGGTCGGCGTCGGCAGCAATGAATCCACATGCAGCGAACCCACATGAACCTCAGTCCAATCAACAAAGGAAGAACCGCAGCACTCCTCAATGACACGCAGCCATAAAACTTTGTAGAGACTCCCTCAGCAATGACACGCAGCCCTCGGTTGCAAAGATCTCTCCATAAAGGTTTGAACAAACACAAGGTTGTGTTCTTGGGTTACCAAAAAGATTCACAAAGGTTTGGCAATTTTGTGAATCAAAACATGAGTCTTGGGACTCAAAAAATATGAAGACCAGAGTAATTGGGACTCTAAAAAACATCTTCCAAAGTCTTGCAAAACAGCTCCGCTCCCCCGAAGTTGGCTTTTATAAGGAAACCAAAAGAGTCTTAAAACTTGGGGACTCTTGCAGCGTCAGGTACCCCGAACCGGTTTGGGGTACCTCATGCGGTTTGGGGTACATCTCTGGTTTGGGGTACCTTTCTGGTTTGGGGTTAAAAAAAATCAGTATTCTTCAAGGAATTTTCTCCAACTTCAAAAGGTCATAACTCCTTCACCATAGCTCGGATTGAGGTGACGTTTCTTCTAGTATCTTCGTTACGGTGAGCTCTTCAACTTTCCAATTGACCAGACCTCTGGACTATGGCTATAAAATTATGAAAATGCCCTTGAAGTCTCCTACAGTGCCTTTTTTTTACTGTTTTGACTTCCCTTGCGTACCACTTGCATTAAGTCCCTAAAATCATGGAACGTGAAGTCGTTGAGGCAGATGTGGGACACATTAATGGATATGTTGAATGCTTGATTCCCGGAATTCGGATAGAGGCCGTCATGTGAGATCGTGAGGTGACGTGCCAAATGTAGCGGCGTACGACATATATAAATGTAACATGTTGGACATGAGAAAAATGTCCTTACAAATCTCCCCCTATGTCTATGACGGTACATACATAAAAAATCCGAAATATCAAATACGAAATTGCCTATACAAATCTACCCTCCCATGAACCCAAAACTGGAAAAGGTACAAATGAATAGTCTTCATCATTTTTTCTTCAAATCTTCAGGAATCTCAAATCTTTTCTCATCAGGGTGTGCAATTCAGAGATCATAATGAAGTACCTACACACATGAGATCAAGAAAAAATACCAAGTGACGTATCGAGTTTGAAAAAAGATAAACATAGATACCAATAAATGATAAGCATAAGTCAAATCTCAAAACACTCACAAAATTCAAACTCCCCCAAAATAAGATAATTATTTCTCACCCTTTGTATGATGTCCCCAATTAGACAAATAAGAAGAATGAATCAATCAAGCAAAATCAGGGTGTCACGGTATACAAAAAATACACAAACTATTTTTGATTTTTCAAATTTTTTTTTTCTTCGTACAAAAAATTGATACCATTTGAAAAAAATATGATACAAAAATCACACCATGGATTTAGACTCAAACAACCAAGTCATGGAAATGGAATGAATGGGTGTGAACACATTCGATAGGTAAATCAACTCAATCAATCATATGTGCACGATGCATACGTGTACTCCTAACGAATGAACATCAAAGGTATCCTTAGGTGTAAAAATTTGTTGAATTTAGATGACATCGTCTTATGCAAATCAACAAATCAAAGTCAAATAATTTCCACACCAATAACGTCCAAAACTATATAGCGCATTTTCAAGAATTTCAAGGACGTGCAAACCCGTTTTAATTCTCCAACCAAACTCCCTCATATATATATTCTTTTAGAGGTAATCTAAATTCTCAAACATTGGAGAATTGGTGCAAAAACCTAAATGGCCCCTTTTTGGCATGAATATCTTTTTATTTCCTTTCAATTTTTTTCGGGCTCTTTCAACCTCTTTGGACCCCGGATAATAAAATTCCTCCATTTTTTAGGTCCAATTTAACGGTGGCTTAGTATTCGCAAAGGCAAAATCAACCTTTCGCAGCCCTTCCCCGTTTTTAAACAAAGCACACAAACTCGCAAAACGGTTCTTATATGCACAATTTTCTTATTAAATTTTATCGCGCTTGATTCATTTTAAGGACTGGATTGAAGTGAAAATACCCAACCAACATGTGATAAAACAAGCACAATAATCAAACAAATCCGTGCATGTGTGCAATAAAGGAAACATGAGTCAAACATGTAGGAAGAAACACTCAATTACATCTTAATGACTCCAAACATTATAAAGCACGAGGATGAATTGACATATTGTCTCAAAACACTATCAAATAGTCACATGAAAAAAATGAAATGATGTTGTGACTCGGTCATCCAAAGTGTTCATCCAGAAACGATGCAAACAAAAACAAAAATCTTTTTGGATTTTTCTAAAAATTTTATCAAAATAAAATCTTTTTGTATTTTTCAAAATTTTTAAACAAAATATACAAAAATGACACATACTAGCAATAGGCAAACAATGTCATCATGAAAATCACCCTATGCTAGTAAACAAGTCAAACCTCAATCATTAGGTGCGGAGGGGTTTTCCAAAGGTGGTGACAGCTTATGAAAAACCTCCATCAATTCTTGTGAAGATTTTACTAAAAACTTAACTTGCTCACCTAAATGTGCAAACTCTCTCATGTAGTCTCCGGGAGCATGTAAAGTATCATGTGTGGGTGCATGTGTGCCAGAAACACGTGTAGAGGCAAAACGTGACACATAACCCAACTTAAAGCAAAATTCCCTAAGGTGTCCTCTCCTCTTGCAATGAAAGCAAACATAAATAGGCCTAGGAACACCTCTCTCAAAAACTCTAGGACGCACTCTCCTAATGGGAATGGGACGCCTAGGTGGGTTAGGGTGAGACACATGTGAAACTGTCACTAAAGTGGGAACCGGCTCTGCTGCTAATTGGGAAGAAGAAGCACCGTCATGACTTATTCCTAACTTCTCACCTTTACCCTTAAGAACTACCTTTTCAACCTTCTTAGGTGCGTTCTCAAACTTGACTTTGACCACCCTGGCACGTTCGAGATCACTCTCGAGTTGGGATACACGTTTCGTTAGACTAGACAACGTGCTGGTCAAATCACACTTCTCCTTTCTCAAAACCTCCTTCTCTTTCTCCAAATCTAAAACCCGAAGACCTAAATTCCTATTATACTTCTTTTTTTTCAAGGTCTCGGTGTACAAATCTCTAAAAGATTTTTGGAGATCACTTTCATCTCCACTTTCACTCTCACTTTCTCCCTCACTTGAAGCGCTTAAACCATCACTATCACATTCGTGTGCACTATTGTGGGACAAGGTGGGCGTGATCACACGACTAGAAAAATCTACAAACTTCTCACTACTAGTCTCATCACCCTCACCGTCACTACTATCACTAAGTGTGGCGGGCATAGCTACTTTCTTTCCTTTCTTTCTAAGCCACGTAGGACAATCAAACGACTTATGTCCCTTACCCCCACATTCAAAACAAGTAACGTTCTCAAAATATTCCTCACACTCCTCATCGGATTTATTCTCTTTTTCCCTCTCACCACTTTCTTTGGCCTTTCCTGTCTCTTTATTTTTTTCAAAAAAATTCTTTTTATTGGAAGAATTATTTTTGTTCATGTTGAGAAATTATTTAAATTTTTTCGCAAACAAGGCCATGTCATTAAAATCAAAATCTCCCTCAGAATCGGACTCATAAACTTTTTCTTTCTTTTTCTTAAAATGAGTCTTTAAAGCAATGCCATTATCCTTAGCCTTAATGGTTTTGGGAAGTATGTCAATCTCATAGGTTTGAAGATCTCCTACAAGTTCTTCCAACTTAAGTGATTTCAAATTTACCAAAGAGTTCAAAACAGTGACTTTAGGAATAAAGAGTTTTGGGAGAGATCTCAAAATATTTTTAACGACACGCGTGTTATCAATCACCTCACCCAAATTAAAACATGTGTTAACAATGTCTGACAAACGAGCATAAAAATCATCAAAGCATTCAGACTCAGACATGGTGATAGTTTCAAATTGGGTGGCCAAATTTTGTAGTTTTGACTCTTTAACCACGTCCGTACCCTCATGTGTCAATTTCAAAACATCCCAAGCCTCTTTAGACGTGGTGAACGTCATAATTCGGCGAAACTCATCAGGAGAGACAGCTCTAGAAATAGCACTCAGACCACGGGAATTAAAATTGGACAATTTATAATCATCTTCACTCCAGGCTGACACGGGTTTTAAAGTGGTGATGTTATTAACAATGACCGTGGGAGGAGTCCAACCATTTTCACAAAGCAACCAAACACGCTCGTCAATAGATTTTAAAATCGATTTCATACGAGCTTTCCAGTAGGCATAATTAGACCCGTCAAAAACAGGCATCTGATTATATAAGTGCTCCATAGGAAAAAATGCGAATTTTCACAAAACTGATTTTTTTTCAAAAAAAAATCAATATCAAATGATTTTGAGGAAAATAGGATCATGCGATAAATTAGCGTAACCCGCTCTGATACCAATTTGAGAAACCGAATAGGTTCGGTGTGTGATAATTGATTTAAATTAAATTAAATTCGTAAGATTCCAAGTAACCCTTATTTAATTCGAGTCTATTTAGAAACAGCCCATAAACAAACAACTACGTGTGTGTGTGTGTCAAACCATAAATAAAGCATGCGACACAAAGTTAAGGAAAAATCCCCGCAGGGCAAAACCTTTTATTTCACTATAATAAGTAAATCGCAACTTACACAGATTACAATGAAATACAGTGACACACGAATACTCGCAGGTGTCGATTGGTGTCGGCAGCAATGAATCCACACGCAGCGAACCCACATGAACCTCAGTCCAATCAACAAAGGAAGAACCGCAGCACTCCTATATGACACGCAGCCATAAAACTTTGTAGAGACTCCCTCAGCAATGACACGCATCCCTCGGTTGCAAAGATCTCTCCACAATGGTTTGAACAAACACAAGGTTGTGTTCTTGGGTTACCAAAAAGATTCACAAAGGTTTGGAAATTGTGTGAATCAAAACATGAGTCTTGGGACTCAAAAAATATGAAGACTATAGTAATTGGGACTCTCAAAAACATCTTCCAAAGTCTTGCAAAACAGCTCCCCCGAAGTTGGCTTTTATAAGGAAACCAAAAGAGTTTTAAAATTTGGGGACTCTTGCAGCGTCAGGTACCCCGAACCGGTTTGGGGTACATCTCGGGTTTGGGGCACCTTTCTGGTTTGGGGTTAAAAAAAATCAGCATTCTTCAAGGAATTTTCTCCAACTTCAAAAGGTCATAACTCCTTCATCATAGCTCGGATTGAGGTGCCGTTTCTTCCCGTATCTTCGTTACGGTGAGTTCTTCAACTTTCCAATTGACCAGACCTACGGACTATGGCTGTAAAATTACGAAAATGCCCTTGAAGTCTCCTATCGTGCCTTTTTTTTACTGTTTTGACTTTCCTTGCGTACCACTTGCATTAAATTGTGGAACGTGAAGTCGTTGAGGCAGATGTGGGACACATTAATGGAGATGTTGAATGCTTGATTCTCGAAATTCGGATAGAGGCCGTCATGTGATATCGTGAGGTGACGTGCCAAATGTAGGGGCGTACGACATACATAAATGTAACATGTTGGACATGAGAAAAATGTCCTTACAGTTATTGCGTGTGTAAGTTTGTGGAATGTTTATTGGATTGCTCCCCGTGAGTGTCGATCATTTTCTATCTATATTTGGACACTTTAGGTAGTAAGGTATCAAACCCTGATGAGAAGGATCGATGTGAGATGTGTATGGGTCACGTGAGGTTGATTAAAGGGGGCTACCTACACAATTTCCCCACTTTCATAAGGAATGAAGATATGCATTAAGTCTAGTCCGAAAATACTCATCATCTCCACAATGTTAACGTGGAAATATCTTGTTTATTCTCTCCATAGTTCACTCATAGTATCCCATACAATTATCCTTCCATAATTATTGGTTTTCATGTGTTATTTTGGGTGTGAAAGAGGATTCCTAGAAGAACTAAAATGAAATTTTTTTGGATCTTAATAGGTTTTCTTTTCGATATTTTCTTTAAATTTTTATATTCAAAAGGCAGGTGTTCTACGTTCTATTTTCAAGTTTAATGACAAAGTATGTAATATATATATGTGTGTGTGTGTGTGTGTGTATAATTCACATGATTAAATATCCCTATTATCAATATATATGAACTTATGAGGAAGAATATGTGATGAAAAAGGATTAAAGATAAATATTGAAATAAAGGTTAAATCTTAGAATGTTATGTTGGACCTGTTGAAGAAATAATAGGATGCATGTATGGGTTTTATGATTATAAAACCTTATATCCCTTAACATAAAGTTAGGTTGTTGGTAATAATGGTTAAATATCTTTGAAGTATATTGAATTGAACCTTGAAACATGAAAAGATATATTTTAAAATTTGTTGAATACTAATCACTTGAAATGATACAAACATATGTAAAGACAGTCCACAATATTTATGACACAAGGAACACAAATGTGAAACTAGTAAAGTTTTAGGGCTAAAAAAGTGAAATGATAACATATAAACACATAAAATAATAATAAATGAGGTAGAAAGTATAAAGATAAAAAGTTTAAAATGTAAGTCCTGAACTTAGAAAAATAATGTTTTAGTACAAAATGTGTCATTTTGTGTAAAAATAGGACTTGTGAATAAATTCTTCTAATTAAAGTACTCTAGTTAAAAAGCGAAATTTTATGTGGTGAATACTCATGTTTTGTAAAGAAAAGATTAAAAAAATATTTTATAAAAAATATATAAAATGAAAGAGTACTATGACACCCCACTCAATTAAATATCGGGTGATGAGTCCTTTATTAAATTAATCAGGATATCCAGTGGGTTCATTCTTAGCATCACTGTCGCAAAATATTTATTTTTCCTCATCTACTAATTAATTAAGCTGGTGCCAAAAACATTTAATCATTTATTTATTACCCAACCATTTACCACATTCACCATACCAATGAATAAAATAATATAAATGAGTAACCATCTGACTGAATAGATAATACTTGAATAAATGCCCCAGCTAAAAAGTCTTAAATACAATAATCCATAATAAAACTAAATCCCATCGAACTGAAATAAAGGAGTATAATATCTCTATGAAATAAATGATAACTGAGAATGGGCAACATGCCCTAACTGAAGTAACTAAATCATGAACTGAATGGATAATAGTGGAGGCATCTAATAACAAGGACCTGCAACTTTCATAATAGCTGCAGCACGTCAAATAATCCAATAGCCTATGCCTGGTGTCCCTGTGGATGGACACTTAAAATAGTTGCACAAAGAAAATAGATTAGCAAGAAACAAGTCAGATCCCGAGTGAAAATATTTTAAAATAGTTTAGCAAGTATTTAAATTGCTTAAAAGAAGATATTATACTCATGTTAGTAATGTGGGCTGTCTCTTAAGAAATCTCACCTCTCAATTAGTGTCCACGCCTAATGTACCGCTAAATCATTCTAGTTATCACTATCACGCCTAACTAGTTCAAGCTCATAAATCTTCAAATCCATTATCTCATAATAACTACTCGTATTTCCCACGTAATACGTTAATGAATATTTTCACATCTTTTATATGGAGTGAGAGATTTTTCACGATCAAAGTTAATTGTTCCCAGACTTAAGTTATTTTACATTTCATTATCCCTCTTATTGTGACACCCCGCCTTATTAAATGCTGGGTGATCAGTCCTTTAGTAAATTAAATAAAAGTGTCAGGTTGGTTCATTCTTAGCATCATTGTCGAAAATAATTTTTTTTATTAATCTCTTAATAAATAATGAACCTAAGTGTCAAAACATTTCATTTTAAAGGTGAAGTCCTATTGGTATGATTTATTATACGAAACCATTTTCATGAACATGAATAATATTAAATACCAAACCATCCAAATGAAATAAGCATAATAGATAAATCAATCCAAATAAAATATCCCAAATCACGAGACAATGTAATAATCAAAAGCAATCCCAACTAAAACAAAATACCGAAATAAATCAAGAGTAGACATCTCTTTGAACTGGATAAAACTGAAAATGGTCTACACATGCCCTATCTAATGATGGCTAAAGAGAAGACTGAGAAGACAAGGATGAAGTCCTCTACTACAAGGATCTGCAACTCCCACACTAGCTGAAGCACGTCAACAGTCCAAAGATCTATGCCTGACGCCCCTGTGGCTGGGTATATATATATATATATATATATAAGAGAAGGAAGAGATGATAGGAAACGGGTCAGAGCCCGACTGTAAAACATCTTTAAAATAGTTTAGCAGGTATTTAAAACGCTTACAAGTTGATATTACACCTCGACATTAACTTGGGAATTCTTACCTCTCAGCTAGTGTGCATGCCTAACATACTACCGAATTAACCTAGTTAAGTCTTACTCAATTCACTAATCTAACCCAATTTCCTTTCACCAAATTCTATTTCAAGTAACCGCATGATTATAGTTTATATCAGATAGCCATTTCTTATGAATATCATTAAGCCTGTTATATACATCTCAATGCAGACTTATGTTCGCAACCACTTAATTCATTTAATATTAATTATTTAATTCGTATCTACTTACAAGCATAGCAGATTAGTCACATGTATATATATTTATCACTCAAAATATATATACTAATAGGTCACCCCACATAAATCTATGGTGTCGGCATACTTTGCTATCAAGTCCCCGTATCTCTCGTACAAAGGGAAATACTTGTCCGGAATCACTCTAGAACTGTATTAACATGAAACACACATATTGGAGGGGAAGCATAGTTCTCAGTAACTAAGAGGTCAGCACAAACCTTCATGTCTCTTAGGATCGTCTAACTATCATTCTCAAATAACCTGTATCCAGGGATCTTGTGATACCCCGCCTAGTAAAATACCGGGAGATCACACTTATATCAAATTAAAACAGGAGTCGCATAAGGATCATTCTTAGCATCACTGTCGAAAATCCATTTAATTACTAATAACCTATTAGGCTGGCGTCAAAATTTTACTTAACTACTCTTTTTAAACAACTACTTAATTAAAACATTCACACAGTTTATGTAACTGAAACTGAAATTAAATAAAATAACCGAACACTCAGTCGAAATATGATAAAACCATATCGAATGCCGCACTAAAAGTTCGGAAAAGAATAAATAAATAGAGTTGGGTTATTAACTCGAATGATTATACAATACCTCATATCTAGATTACAAGAAAGGAAGCGTCTATCAAGAACCTGTACGCATCCACAGCTGCTGCAGCTGACGTCTGACTCGAAAGAAGTGTCATTCAGGCATCCCTGTGTCTGGACACCTATATGTATATAATATATATAGCAAGAAAGTAAAATATAAAAATGGGTCAGATCCCGGGTTGTAAAAATATTTTGCAAGTGCATGAATGCTTTATTTTTAGAAAATGTTTTATCTCAAATTTCAATTGGTATCGCACTCCCATGAGATATCCCTCACCTCTCTTCTAATAGTGCACACCTAACGCACTTATCTAGGACATTCTAGTTAAGTTACCCCGCCTAACTAATCTAATCTACCCGTCCACTAGAAATCGATACAACCCGCGAACTAAAGGCTAAACTTCTCTCCATTCTCAACACTGCGCTATGTTCGTACGTGGGGTGTTTCGCGAAGCGAAATCCAAATAAGGAACCCCCCCCCCCCCCCCCGATATACTACTACTTGGCAGGGTTAATGGTTGAGATCCATTAGGCACATAGTACAAAAGAATATATAAATACATACATACATAAGAATATGCATATAATATTCATTTTTATATACGTCTTACAATATACATCCGGATAATATCTCTCGGACTGAGGTTTACTTTACTTTCATCTTTATAACACACATCTGGATCTATCTACCGGACTGAAGTGTATTCTATACTCATTTTTATCTCTTTAATCTCATGAGAGATTTATATTACATTGTTCTCATACACAAGTAATATACCATGCACACATGCATACAAACCATCCCACCGAGCTATAACTCGACGATGCGGTCTTATAGTGTCGATCCAAAAATTTGGGTTTGCTCATATACCACGGTACCAGCCGAAATCCTCAACAGTCCTGGTAAAATACACAATGGTGGAGGCGGTCAAGTTCCCCCTACGAGTGGGAAATCACATAAATCGCACTTGAACGCGGGATGCAAAAGACCTGGGGACTATACTCTCACTGCTCCTCGAGCCAGGGGATTCACCCACATCGCGCAACCTCCCTCGATCGCACTAGAGTAATATATAACTACGGTTGTTCCAACCCTATACCAAAGGAAAGACCGTGGAAAGAAGCCAATCTAAATGCGTACATATCATCACATATAGATATATATGTAGTTATATCATATCATATAAATACTTTAATCATATAGTATATATATACAATATATTCCCCCTCGAATGTATAGTATATATGGCCATAATTTCCAATCACATCTAGCGATGACGAATAATCTCAAAGATTCTCTCAAAGAATCATAATCATGCATTCATATACGCATGATACTAAACCCAAAGTATTCACTCACTTTGATAAATACTAATTTCCTTATTCATCTCCAAGGATTTATTGGATATTTCCAATTATACCATCTCACACTAAGTGAATATATATCTATATTCCAACCCTCATCCTAATCATCTCATAGGATTTACCCCACCAATAAAGATATAATTATGCTTCCTATACGCATAACTATATAGACCTAAATACACACTGAAATATCCTAGGGATTTTACTTTCCCCGAACAACTTAATTTTAGTAGGTCATGGATTTCATTTCCATGAACCCAAGGATTTATCTCATTCCTATAATCAATTAGAGGTCCCCACCCTAACTTAGGAACCCTAAACCTTTAAATTCTACCATTTCTCTATTTTCCTCGAAAATATAATTTAAAGGTTACACATTTAAAACCCTCACCTTACCCTCCTAAATTTCATCAATTGGAGGACTATATACTCCTAAAAGATCCCTTATGTTATCACATAAATATCCTCGAATCAATTAGAATTGGAATATATCCCATCAAATCAACCCTAGGAGAAATTGCCTAACTTTCAAAAGGGTCGATCGATCAACCCATGGCCCTCGATCGATCGATGGTTCGATCGATCGATCCCCCTCGCTCGATCGAACGATCAAGGCGGACAACTTCTTCTCTGAGAAGCTGTTTCGGCCATTAAAGCTTCTCCCAAGCTTTTGTCAACTCACCCAATGCGTTACAACCTCTACCAACAACTAATACACTTATAAAATGGGTTCTAAACATCCTAGAACCCAAAACCAACAATTAATTTTGATTAAATCCTAAGTTTCTCAAATTAGGAAATTATGGGGGTTTATTCGTTTTAACTCCCGAAACCCCATTTTATCCACGAAAATCGAACCCAAAATCTGTAGGGTTTGTTTATACCAACAATGATATGAGATATTTATGCTCAAAAATAAATAAAGCAAGTAAACACTTGCCTCGTGGATAAAATCCGACGACCTCGAGTCGAATCCTGCGGAGTTTGGCCAGAATCTCCCATTTTCTCCTCTTTTGTCTCCTCCTCTCTCTCTTCTCTCTTTTCTTTCTCTTTTCTTTCCCCTCTCCCTCTTTATATAGGAAGAAAAAGGTTTTAACTCTTAAAACCAAAAAACGACTCGTTTACTCAATTACGAGCCCATTTAACTCCAAAATTCCTCAAAATTTAATTCCGACAATCGAACACTCTTTTTCGACTATCTCGGTCATTTCGAGACTCACGGTGCAGTCAAAATTTTCATTCGAGGTACTTGACCGCAAATCACTATTTCAACCCATAACAAATAAATGCGGTATTCCCATTAAAATATCATCTTCTGTTGCATTTCCCGACGGCGACATATTATTAAAATACTTCAACATATTTAATCCCAAAAGTAATTACAACACCCATCGAAAATCATTCAGTCCTCGAAAATCCCAAAAATTATTATTCCGATAAATTCCTCAAATTTCCAATTTACACCCAATTATGGAATTTATTTATCTCCAAAAGGACGGGTTGTTACATACTCCCCCCCCCCCCCCCCCCCCCTTACAATGGAATTTTGTCCTCGAAATTCAGATGTAACCTACATCACCAAACTAGGGTCACAAATCCAACTACGTCTTAGTACCCCTAAAACCAAAGGTGCTAACACGATGATCCTTTACCATATTCCACCTACCTCAAGGTGTACTGAAACCTAATAGCTTCACCACAAGCTCATCTACATTTCTACCCACTAACGCACAACATCTACACGTTACTCTTATGGCTTCTCTTGTTGCTAATAAGGGAAACGAGTCTATAACTACCGCTTTACATATTGCAAAGCTACCACTCTTACTAAAAAGCCTCCGCTCATCACTGATTTCCTTTAAAAAGGAAACTCTACTAAGAGTTGACTACTACCAATAGTCTCGTCGCTTGTCTTGGGCACGTTACCTCTTATTTCCCCATATACCATTGGAATATTGCATACCTCTCACTACATTCCATCCAGCACACTCCAAATCCATCCGTGACTACCTCACGACATAAACTCCCACTTTATATACTACGCCCCTTCTATATCAGACGATATATAAACCTCACTTACTAAGGTGCCCATACACCTTTCTAACCTGTGCACATCTGCACAACCATAGTGAACGTCCAACACATAACACTCTCTCTAAATGAGGATCTCCTTTCCTCGGTGTAATGCTCACACATGGGTCCTACCAACCCGCAAAATTCAATTCTCCTTGCCTTGGCGCCACTAACTATATCGAACTTACTTCCTAATAAAGCTACGGTCTATGCGTTACCCTACCTACGCGAAACGAGTATAATCCTAAATATATCCCTAGTGCCCAAGGCCTTTCTCAACTCCTGACATTTGCTTGGTTTCATGCATGGGACGTCTCTCAAAGCGAAATCCAAACAAGGAACCCTCCCGTTACACTACTCCCCCGCGTTGTCGGTCATCGAGATATAGCGGCCTAAGGCACACCAGCGGGACGTCCTCAATCCTACCTCGCTAGCCTATGAATGCATTTCTACTATTCTATGAACGTTTCCAATTCCACCTACCTCAAATAAATTTCTCTAAGTCCTACTCCACCCACCCATTTGTGGCGAGAGGACCAATTTAGTGCTTTTCCATGTCACAATATTTCCATAAACATACCATCATCACATGGCTCATAGTCTATAGTGTTTCATCCACACTATATGACTTTTCCACAAAACCTACATCCTCGCATCCTATAATATCTCTCCACTCCCGACATCATTAAGATTCATGCGTGGAGAGTCTCACAAAGCTAAATCCAAACAAGGAACCCCTCCACACATTACTACTTAACTTCGTCGGTCATGGAGGTCCGTTATTTTCGAATATGAAACCGGGATAACCATATCCCCTTTTCCAACATAGGTGGTCTGAACTCCTATCTTTAACTAAGAGTCACACCATCCAGCGCTCGTACTAATATTAAGTCCTTGCGCAATCAATAATGATCTTAAACTTACAGCTCAATAATAATGTTGCGGGCCTTAAATCATATGTATAAGGTCTCCAAATACTCAAATCATGATAATGAAACATATGCTCATCGAAGTTCCATTTACCCATAACAATAAGGGCGAGCTCAACCTGTATCTAGGCGAGATATCGCAACAACAACCTATTCCATCCTGGAACCACGGACACGATAGTCTTGCCATCATTAGCCTGCTATCGCTCTGATAACACCATAATGTATTATACTCACCATATTACCATACTCGTATAAGCATATAAAATGAGTATCACAAACCAAATATATATATATATATATATATATATATATATATATATATATATATATATATATATATATATTCAAAATATCATCACCCGCCTTTATAGAGAATGAAGGAAAATAAAACTCCGTTACTGCGAAAAAACACACAGACATACATTACATAAGGTTATCGAGACCGCCATAAAGCTCAAATTACACACACGAGTCTAGGGCTAACGAAACACCGCAACTTATCTAGACACGCCGCTTACCAAAATTCCTTAACTCTACCCCCATCTAGGCACCCTAATCTTGTCCTTTATTCCTACCGGAAAAGGACTAATCGTGTGGCTCCGCCCTCCACATCACTATTTTCATCACTGGCCTTCCTGACTATGATAAAGTTATTAGCACCATCTAACTTTATAGCCTTGCTCCTTACAATCATCTTACTAATCCTCTTAACTTCTTTGTCAAAAGGAAACTCCGCTACCGGTTTCAACAACCCTATTTCAACAAATTTCCCCATGTGGATATCCACCCATGGGGCACATGAACACACCTTCATTCTCCCTAAGTGTTAACAAATCTTTTCTAATGAGCCCATCATTCCACTGAAGAACTCTCTTTTCATTGTACCTACCTCACCTCGGTACAGGGTTCACTTCTCCATATCACCCTGCATCCACTGTCGGCCTCTGGCCGATCCTTATGTGAATAATTCGGAACTGCATTCCTTCCTAATCAACCAAAGGAACTCGCGGTTAAAACTATCCATAAAAATTTCCTCTATGAGCAAAACATCCTGCTCCCCCATATGTGGCGACCATCATTTTCACCACTACAACATTACTCCAACGAGTGAAAATCTTCTTCAAATTTTCAAGTCTGGGTATTTCCATACCCGGCTCTAAGCCCCGCCTCCCGTTGTCCTCATCATGGCCTTCATTGGTCATCCTTCCCCGATCGACAAATGAACCTAGAACGAGTGCGCAAACGATTTACTATAATCTCATACTATAGCAGGAGAACGAAATCTCACAAGAGAAATCAACAATCCTAATCCCGAGGCTCTATAACCAATCGAGAGCAACGCTGAAAATGTAGTACGTCCGCACAGATTCCTAAGGATGCTAGAACCTGATGCTCTGATACCATCTGTGACACCCCTCCTAATAAAATACCAGGAGATTACTCCTATATCAAATTAAAATAGGAGTCGCATATGGATCATTGTTAGCATCACTGTCGAAAATCCATTTTATTACTAATAACCTATTAGGATGGCGTCAAAATTTTACTTAACTACTCTTTTTAAACAACTACTTAATTAAAACATTCACACAGTTTATGTAACTGAAACTGAAATGAAATAAAATAACCGAACACTCGGTCAAAATATGATACAACCATATCGAATGCCGCACTAAAAGGCGGAAAAAGAATAAATAAATACAGTTGGGCTATAAACCCGAATGGTTATACAATACCTCCTATCTAGATTACAAGAATGGAAGCGTCTATCGAGAACCTGCACACATCCACAGCTGCTACAGCTGACGTCTGACTCGAAAGAAGTGTCATCCAGGTGTCCCTGTGTCTGGACACCTATATCTATATAATATATATGGCAAGAAAGGAAAATATAGAAACGGGTCAGAGCTCGAATTGTAAAAATATTTTGCAAGTGCATAAATGCTTTATTTTTAGAAAAATGTTTTATCTCATATTTAAATTGGTATCGCACTCCCATGAGATACCCCTCACCTATCTTCTAATAGTGCACACCTAACGCACTAATCTAGGACATTCTAGTTAATCTACCCCGCCTAACTAATCTAATCTACCCGTCCACTAGAAACCTCTATAATCCGCTTACTAAGGGATAAAATTCTCTCCATTCTCAACACTGCGACAAGTTCATGGGTGGGGTGTCTCGCGAAGCGAAATCCAAACAAGGAACCCCCCGATACACTAATACTTGGTAGGGTTAATGGTAGAGATCCATTAGGCCCATAGTACAAAAGAATGTATAAATGCATACTTACATAAGAATATACATATTATATTCATTTTTATATACGTCTTACAATATACATCTGGATAATATCTCCCAGACTGAGGTTTACTTTACTTTCATCTTTATAATACACATACAGATCTATCTCCCGGACTGAGGTGTATTCTATACTCATTTTATCTCTTTAATCTCATCAGAGATTTATATTACATTGTTCTCATACACAAGTAATATACCATTGACACATGCATACAAACCATCCCACCGGGCTATAACTCGAGGATGCGGTCTCATGGTGCCGATTCAAAAATCCGGGTTTGCTCATATACCACGGTACCAGCTGAAATCCTCAACAGTCCTGGTAAAATACACAACGGTGGAGGTGGTCAAGTTCCCCCTGCGAGTGGGAAATCACATAAATCGTACTCGAACGCGGGACGCAAATGACTTGGGGACTATACTCTCCCTGCTCCTCGATCCAGGGGATTCACCCACATTACAAAACCTCCCGGGATCGCACTAGAGTAATATATAACTACGGTTGTTCCAACCATTACCAAAGGAAAGCCCGTGGAACGCAGCCAATCTAAATGCATACATATATATATATATATATATATATGTATATATATATATATATGTATACATATATATATACATATATATATATATATACATATATATATATATATACATATATATATACATATACATACATATATATATACATATATATATACATATATATGGCCATAATTGCCAATCACATCTAGCGATGACCAATAATCCCAAAGATTCTCTCAAAGAATCATAATCATGCATTCATATACGCATGATACTAAACCCAAAAGATTCCCTTACTTTGATAAATAATATTTTCCTTATTCATCTCCAAGGATTTATTGGATATCTCCAATTATACCATCTCACACTAAGTGAATATATATCTATATTCCAACCCTCATCCTAATCATCTAATAGGATTTACCCACCAATATCGATATAATTAAGCTTCCTATACGCATAACCATATAGACCTAAATACATACTGAAGTATCCTAGGGATTTTCCTTTCCCCGAACAACTTAATTTTAGTAGGTCATGGATTTCATTTCCATGAACCCAAGGATTTATCTCATTCCTATAATCAATTAGAGGTCCCCACCCTAACTTAGGAACCCTAAACCTTTAAATTCTACCATTTCTCTATTTTCCTCGAAAATATAATTTAAGGGTTATACATTTAAAACCCTCACCTTGCCCTCCTAAATTTCATCAATTGGAGGACTATATACTCCTAAAAGATCCCTTATGTTATCACATAAATATCCTCGAATCAATTAGAATTGGAATATATCCCATCCAATAAACCGTGGAGAAATTGCCTAACTTTCAGAAGGGTCGATCGATTGACCCATGGCCCTCGATCGATCGATGGTTCGATCGATCGATCCCCCTCGCTCGCTCGATCGATCAAGGCAGACAACTTCTTCTCTGAGAAGCTGTTTCCGCAATTAAAGCTTCTCCCAAGATTTTGTCTCCTCACCCAACGTCCTACAACCTCAACCAATAACTAATACACTTATAAAATGGGTTCTAAACATCCTAGAACCCAAAACCAACAATTAATTTCAATGAAATCCTAAGTTTCTCAAATTCAGAAATTATGAGGGTTTATTCGTTTTATATACGAAAAACCAACGCAAAATCTTCAGGGTTTGTTTATACCAACAATGATATGAGATATTTATGCTCAAAAATAAATAAAGCAAGTAAACACTTGCCTCGTGGATAAAATCCGACGATCTCAAGCCGAATCCCGTGGAGTTTGGCCGAAATCTCCCATTTTCTCCTCTTTTCTCTCCTTCTCTCTCTCTTCTCTCTTTTCTTTCTCTTTTCTTTCCCCTCTCCCTCGTTATACAGGAAGAAAAGGGTTTTAACTCATAAAACCCAAAAGTGACTCGTTTACTCAATTACGAGCCCGTTTAACTCCAAAATTCCCTAAAATTCAATTCGGACAATCGGACACTCTTTTCCGACTATCTCGGCCATTTCGAGACTCACGACGCAGTCGAAATTTCCATCTGAGGTACTTGACCTCAAATCAATTTGTAGATTTTCCCTACGAATTCGAGTCGAAGATACCATAAGTTTCTCTCTCTTTTGGATAGATTTATGGATTTAGGGGCTCAAATGATTTTTTACGGTATTAATCATGTTAGCATTCTGTTTTGAGGCTTTGTGCCGTGAAATATGATTTGGGGGTGGAAGGGATAACTTAATCATCATATTTCTATTTTATTTTTAATCTTACATATTTTAATTTTCAGTGGCTTATCTCTTTGGATGTTGTTGAGCATTTATGAAATCAGCTGAGCATGTTCAAGTCTTAGTGGCTTATCTGTTTAGAGTTTTTGTTTTTTGTTCAGACTCGGAGTTTTACAGATTTGAAACATTTTTATTTTTTTTTGTCTTTATCATCTTGCCTTTGTTTATTTATGTTGTCTGTGTTGTAAAGTAATTTCATTGGTTTACCATGAAATGTTTATGTTTGTTTACCACATATGATTTCAAGGTGTGTTTTTGGACTATACCAGTGGTGAAGCCTTTAATGTGTGGTTGGCTTGAATTCTAATGCAGGAAAAGAGGCCCAAATTATTTAAAGTTTATTATTTTCTATACATTGAATTTTGGGAGACACAATTCATGGATTTTTTTTGTCCTACTCGACACTAAGGGAATGATCTTAGCAATTATAATAGCTTAAAGGTAAATGATCTTTTATATTTATTTTTTTTGTAGCGAGAAGAATACCACAAATATGGAAAGCATGTGAAAATAAAGAAATGACAGTTAACTATGTTCACATTACAATGCCTCATTACCACTCACTTGTATTAAAAACTTTTAAATACAGTTTTTTCATTAGACGTTAATTAAAAAAAAATAGACCAAGGAAGTGAGACTAGAACCATCATAGTTAGGAGTTGATTTATGTGGGTCATGGGTAGGGAAATTGGCCAAATCTAAATCAGTTTTTTTATATTGCCTAAAATATATCCATGCATAATAGTTTTGCCCCATTAATGGGTAAATGTTTTTTCAGGGTTGTTTACAACTCATATATTCACAAACATTGCACTGCTTGAGTTATAAAGTTTGTAATTGTTTATGTTTTCTATAGTTAATTGATTTAATAGGTTGTGCTTAATTGGATAGTATTTTTAACAATCTTTTATTTTCATTATTAAAAAAAAATCATATTGCCTAAAATATATTATACAAGCATAAAATTGTGCCCCAGTAATGGTAATTTTTTTCCAGGGTAGTTTACATCTCATATATTCACAAACACTGAATTGCTTGGGTTATAATGTTTCTAATTATTTACGTTTCCCATAGTTAATTGTTATTGTTAGTTCATTGCTTGGTATTGTGTATGTGAATATTTATGCTTTATTATCCTCAAAAACACTGTAGAAAGTTTAAACAATACAAATTTATTGAGAACCCATTTGTCAAAATTGTATGCCCATATGCGTTGTTTCTGCTTTAACTCAAATTTATATTTGTTTCTAATAAAGCTATTTTTTATCCCGTCTCCCACTTTTCAATGATGCAATATCCAAAGTTGCCACCTCCCAACATGTATCAGAATACCGAGCATGAAGCTATGATTAATAATTTTTATATACATTTGTTTTTTAAGTTTTTAATAGAACTATATATATTTTATAAAAATAATGATAATTATTTCATAGTTTCATCACTTTTCATGAAAACCATTAATTATCCATGCACCCAAAGTTATTTATACTCATGATAATAAGCTAATTTTATGTTATTTTTCAACTTTGTTATCAAATACACCCAAATTATTTACTCATGCTTCTTCATTCATAATAGATCTCTTTATTGTTTCTGTATGCCTATAAAGATTTGATTTTGAATCTATTGTTTTTGTTTATGTTGTGTTTGTGTTTGTGTTTGTTGTATAGCACAAGTTGGTGGGTTTGGGGAATTGAGATTAATAAATAGCTTAAGTTGCAATGGTAGGCACTTCCCTTTTTTTTTTTTTTTTTTTTTTTATGATAATGCATTTTTTTTTAAGAAATCTATAAAAGTTTGATGTCCTTATTTCTAATTTGTTAGGTTTCCTTTATGTATGCAAATAAGGTATACTCACGTGGCACGTAAATTATTATTAAACACTTACTAAAGTCAAAATCTCGCTCGCGCAACGCGCGGGTTTACACCTAGTTTGAAATGTGAAGAAGTTGTTAATTTCTTAAGGTTAAATAGGACTCCTCTTACTGACTATTGTTCAGCAAATTTATCTTTATATGTTACATCACTAGAGAAATCATACAAATCTCATCCCTTAAAACAGTTGGGGGAGTAATGTTTGGCTGCCCCTGAAATATAGTAAACAATTTTTTTACTTTTATTACCAGATTCCATTGATAGAAATAACAATAATGTAAATGAGTAAACAACCCCTATAACACCAAAATTATATAATGATCAATTTAATTCCCAAACTAATAATTTAATCAATTTAGCCCCTGAATTAATATAATTTGGCCAATTTATTCCGTTAAATAATATACTTTGACAATTTTAAAACAGTTTTTTTTAAATGGAATAAAAAAAGTTTTTTAAACAGTTTTTTTTTTAAAATGGAATAAAAAACTGTTTTTAAAAGTTCAAAACTGTTTTTATTTTTTCAAACTTGAAGAATTAATATACTTTTTAACAAGAGTAAAAACTTTTAAATGTACCCCAAATAATAATAAAAAAATGTGATTTTTTTTTAAATAGGATAAAAAAATGTTTTTTTAAATAGGAAAAAAACAGTTTTTAAATAGGATAAAAACAGCTTTTTAAATTACGATAAAAAAACAGTTTTTTAAGATAAAAAACTCTTTTTCAAATAGGAAAAAAACAGATTTTTTCCTTATTTAAGAAAAACAATTTTCAAATTTGATAAAAAAAAAACAGTGAAAAAAATAGTTTTTTTAAAACTGTTATAAATCTATTTTTTTTAAATAAATTTAAAATTTTTAAAAAAATATTTTTTTTAAAAAAGTTTTTTATCCAATTTTAAAAACTGTTTTTCCTATTTTTTTAAAAAAGTGTTTTTATCCTATTTAAAAAAATTCACAGTTTTTTATTATTTGGGGTACATTTCAAAGATTTTAACTCTTGTTAAAAAATGAAGTGATTCTTAAACTTTGAAAAAATAAAAACAATTTTAATCTTTAAAAAACAGTTTTTTATTCGATTAAAAAAACAACTTTTATCCTATTTAAAAAACATTGATTTTCTAGCTTTGAAAAGAAAAAAAACGGTTTTAAGTTATTTTAGAGACTAAATTGACCAAATTATATTAGTGATGGACTAAATTGGCCAAATTATGTTAGTTTAGGGATTGAAATGACCAAATTATTAGTTTGGAAACTAAATTAGTCAAATTATATTAGTTCGGGATTGAATTAATCAAATTATTAGTTTAGAGACTAAATTATCCAAACTTATATAATTTAGGAGTCATAGGGTTGTTTACTCAAAGTAAATCTATTATATGGAATTAATGATTGAAGCAAGAGTAGTTTGAAACAGGAATAGGGGTTTGCAGCTTAACCGACTCTTATTTGGTGAAATGTATGTTGAGCATTTCAGCATTCATTAATCATATTCTCTTATGTCAATTTTTTTCATTAATAATCTCATTCTTACGTATCAACACCCACGTTTCAAAAACTGAAGTATTGTTTGAAATGGGTTCTAAAATATATACATTCAAGTTTACCGGTGAATAAATAAATGGGGATTTTGGAAAAAGCCTCTTATAATTCTCAAAGTGTATAAAATTAGGACACTTCACATAATTTTATAAATTAATTTCCTGTACTAAAACCAACATGAAAAATGATAAAAAATGGTGCCGTTGGCGTGGTCCAAAAAAATGAACTCCTAACTCTAAAGGGAACATACAAATAAATGCTATTATACAACAGAGACTAGATTTATGAATTGAAAAATATTTTTCTAAAAATTCAAATATAGGAAGGGACATGACCTTTACCTTAATTCTCTATAAATAATATAAGAGATTTTTCAACGTGTACGCAAAAATAGAGGTGGGTATAGTTAAAATATGGTACCAATAAGCAAATATTTGTGACGCTCAAATGGTAAAAATAAAAAAATATAACAAACACAATCAATTAAAAAAAAAAACATTTTTTCTTTGTTTGAGAATTAATGTGACCATTTAATTAACTTCATGCAAAATATAGAGTTCGATGTAAGATTTTTTTCTCAGAAAATTCCTCGAATCGGGTGAAAGTAAATTTTAGCTCTTTTGAATATATACCACTAGTGAGTAAAAATAATCACAATGAATAAATCTAAGCAGCTAAGGCGGGGCTACAAGTAAAACAATCCTACAACGAAGGATTTCCGTGGTTCGACGGTGCCCTGGATCTACGCGGCATATCTCTCTTTTATTACTTTTTTTGTGTTTCAATATAACCAAATTACATGTCCCCTTTTCCTTGAGGTGGAGGTTACATTTATATATGTCCCAGGAGGCAAAATCGTGTGGAACTTTTTTGAGGTGTTGGTCGAGTCGCTTCTTGAATCATGTTGATCTCCTACGATCCTTGCATGATAGAGTTATCTCTGTGTAGTTATCTCTTACGGCGTCTCTCGCCTATTACTTATGGGTGTTTCTAAGGGCACCACAATATTTACTTTAAAATACCATAAGGAAAAAAAAAGGATTTTTTGTTGAGAGCCACCACATCATATATATATATTTACACACTATTTTCAAGACAAAACACCACACATGTTCTCTCTCTACACTATACTCCAAACTCTCCCTTTATCTTCTTCAACAAATCATATTCAACCAACCATCTTCAACATTATTAAATAACTAGGGTTAAACTCTCATTTTATCTTCTTCAACAAATCATCTTCAACCAATCATCTTCAACATTATCAAATAACTAGGGTTTGTAATTGAAATATTTAAAAATCAACCCCAAAAGACAATGATAACACCTCAAAAGTAAATGAAAAACCCCAAAATCACATTTTTCTTCTAAACTTTGGGTCCCATTATATATATATATATATATATATATATATATATATATATATATATATATATATATATTTTGTTTATTCATAGGATTGAAAATATAAAAAATCATAGAAATCGTCCAATGGTTCGGGTTGGAGCCCCCGAAAAAGATGATGATTTTCGTGGTGATTATCCGGAATCAAACTTTAAAAAAAATTGAATTTTTTTTTCATTCGGAATGATTATGCCGGATTGAATGTATATATTCGGGGTGATTATGCCGAAATAAATGCATATATTCGGGATGATTATGCCGAATGAAATGTGTATATATATATTTTTTTGAAGAAAAATTTTCATTCGGGATGATTATGCCGAATGAAATGCATATATTCGGGATGATTATGCCGAATGACCCTTGAATCTAATTTTTTATACCATATTTGATTCGGGGCAAACATGACGAAATTTGGGTGTTTATTCGGGATCTTTATACCGAACTACTGGATTATCAATTATGGTTTTGTACGCTAAGGTTTATTGATTATGTAGTATTTTCTCAACATATGAGCAGTATTAAATGTTCTTTGCACCAAAAATTAATACATTATTGTTGTTCAACATATTTTTAATCGGTTTAACATGTTTTCAAGGGTTTAACATATTTTTCATAATGAATAATATATCAAACAATATCTATTATATATGTTTTGATGACTATAATCTTGTTTGTATAGTGTTGAATGATGATTTGATGAAGATCTTTGAAGCTTTGGAGGTTTGGACAATGAAATTAATTTGTAGTTGAAGTTGAGAGGTTTTAAAGTTGAAAGATTGAGAAGTGGAGAGGTTTGAATGTGTAAAGAGAATGAGAGAAAGTGAGTAAATGATTTTTTACAACTTCAAATAAGTGCTAGGCTTTTGGTGGTATTTGAAAGTAACTATTAAAATTAAGTGATATTTTGTAGTAAAAAAAGAGTTTGTGATATTTTGAAGTATTATTTGAAATGCCCTTAGAAACACTTTTTATTTATTAAGCTGGCCTTATTTCTAGATTCGGACCTATTTGAGCGGTTGTTCTTGAGCGGCTTGGCTTATGGCTCAACAATATTTTCTCGTACCAACATTTAAAAACAAGTATTAACATAATGTGTTGCAAATTTTATTTTATTTTTGTTAAATATACCAATTAGTCTGTAGCGCTGGAACGTCCTAACAACGAATATGAAGTTAAATCATTCAGCCATATTATGTAGTTTGACGAAACCCACACATAATCCATGCACTGACGCCACATTTCACAAGCTGTGAAAGTTTCGTCACAGAATATTTTAGTAAGATCTATTCCCTCAGATATATGTTGCATTCAATAATACATCTTTTTTGTCAATATAATCAGATTGCTGCCCACTCCGTCGTTTCTCGATTTCGTTAAAAAACTAATGAGGAAGTGGATTGAAGGGTACATCTGCAGAAAAATAGAGTAATCAATCGGTTTGTAATAATAAATTGTTGGACCACGAACATAAAAACAGTAAATCGATTAATTGGATGGACCAAAACCATGAGCATGTGCACCGTGTGTACCCTTACAGTTGCAGAAAGAGGGGTTGTGACATCTACCTTCGTCCTTGTGGCTATCACGTGAGTATTGGACCATAAGCACCATCTTTGAAAAAGCAACTTGGTTACTGTCTATCGCCAACATCCAACATCTAGAAAACCATAACTCAAATGTTTCTAGGGGTCTTTGGTGTTCAAGGCCGTCACACTCAACAGCTTTGCTGTTCGTTTCTACATTTTTTGGACTTTAGATTGAGGTTTTAAATTTATTTTAACATAGTTATGGTTTCTACGGTCACGTTATGACACTCTCATATTAGAATTTTGTTCACATTAAAATTATCTTTGATTTTTTTGTTTGTTTTTGCAATATTAGAATTTTTTTTTTTTTGGTATTAGAATTTTTTATCTCATGTTAATTACCGTACATGACATATTAACATTTAGTCACCTCACACGAAAACTTAAAGAAAGTATGTGATAGCACACAAAGACACCCCTCACATGAGGGGCTACCAGATTTGTTGACCAATGTAGAATAAATGAAAAAAATTATATTTATTTAATATTGTTTTTAACTTCAATTGTAGAAAAGACCGCTAAAATCCCCCTTGATAACCTAAGTCTTTTTTTAAACAAATGCACACCATGTTGACAATGAGAAACTAGCGGAATACGAAGGCATGATGGCACGACGGCCATGTTTGATACTCACGATAAGTTGGTGAGATATGATAAACAAACTTTCTTTTTTGCTTGGCATTTGATGAGATATGATTTTAAATGAGACAAATTATACGAAGTAAGCTTCCAATCTCATTTTGTGTGGGATAAGCCATCCCATCTTGAATATGAATTAATTTATTTTCCATTGGTATTTAATAACTCTCAAAAGAAGACGGGAGAAATGGATAGGAAAAGTCTTTCTCAAGATGGGTGAACATTACAAGAATTGATATTTTATCTTTGCTCGTACAATTACACCATTGGAGGTGTCGTACTCGTCCAGGCCAACACTCCCACATCATGATACATTTGACCCTTTGCAAAGCGCGTGGAATGGAACATGCGTGAAAGAGTGCGCGTGGACTGCGAGCCCCAGGTGGACAAAACCGTTACAACAGCATCTGCCTCACGTGTGAGGGATATTTTATCATCATAATCTACTCATGACAGTGACACGTGGCTGCTCATTTTTGGATGTCACACACTATGCATGTCTATTACAAGCTTGGGGGTACACTACACCCCCAGGCACTATATATACTATCTCATTCTACATTTGGGAAGGGACCTGAATTCGAAACCCTAACCAAACTCTGTTAAAATTATAGTGTAGAGAGCGGAAGTTGAGTGACCTATATCTCAAGGCTATTTAAGCCATTTCATAGTGAAATTCACACACACACACACACACACACACAGTGGAGTAGTCCTAGATAGGTTGAACTACTTATATTGCTGTCTTTTTTCTCTTTGCCTCATGTCCTACTTTATTTATGTTGTTGTGATTTCACCATTATTGCACATGCGTGTTTCTTCTGGCTTAGCTCTTACTCATTTACTTAGTGGTACCATATTTGGCACCGTCTTTGGAAAGTGAGATAATCATCTCCTTCCTTTCATTTGCAACTTACTCTTTGCCAAATTGTCTGGTGGTGGTCCAACCCACAGTTGGTTGGGCTTGAACCACCATTGAAAGAGCTTTTTTTTTAGTTCAAGCTCTCTTATAGTTCATTCAGCTCTCGAGTTCACCGGATTTCATGGCATCATCTCTCCCACCAGGTGGAGGTTCTAGTTCCAGTCAAGCACCGCCATAATCTGAGATGGCGGACGTCGCAGCAATGCTGCACTCTTTGGAGCCAGCTAAGATACGATACAAGAGCAGCTGGCTGCCTTCAACCGGAACTTCATACCCGGGCCCACTGGCGCGACGACAGAGATGATAACTCCGGCCGCCAGAGAAGGCGTACATTAGGCGACAGGGGGACCACTGTAATACCCCGTAATTTTATGGCTTCTATTTATTTATTATGGGATATTTATTGAATTAAATTGTGTAAGGACACAAATTTCCAATTGAGTCCATATATAGTTTTGGCTCAATTCCGGACAAAAACATTTATTCATAGGATAGTATTTATTGTAATATTCTCAAGCCTATGAAGTGTATGTTGAAGACGTAGCGGCAAAGAATTTAAAGCTTCATCAAAATGCCGGTTTGTGTGCCTCGTTTCTACGTCATCAATTAAGGTTCCATGCTCCCAAGGTATGAATGTAATTATATGTATATAGGAGCTTGGAACAATATGTATTGGGTGTTAGGTTAATAAAAACTGCATTTTATTTTTCAGAAAGAATCAAACTTAAAAATAAGTATATAAAAGCTTATAAAAGTTTCTGGGCCAAAATCAAATTTTACAAACTTTCTGGACGTTCGTTAGAAATGTCGTTCAAACGAGTTTTTTTGTTCGAACCAGATTTCGTTCGAACGAGTTTGCCAACGACCCTAATCTGGTCAGTCGTTCGATATGTCGTTCGATATGTCGTTCGAACGAGTTTTCGTTCTAACGAGAAATCTAACGAGATTCTAACGAGCCCAGGCTGGTCGCTCGTTAGAAGTCTCGTTCGAACGAGAGTCAAGTTCGTTCGAACGAGACGTCAGGCGGGAACGATTTTGAGCAGTTTTTGGCAGTTTTTTCCCCACTCCTCCACTTGGTTTTCAACCAACTTTTTCATACAATATTATGTGCGGGAAACACATTTTCCAAGAGAACTTTTCCAACTTAGTTTAGCTCCTAGAGAGAATTTTAGAGCAAAAATATTTTTAGGAAAATGTTCATGTTTTGAGTGTATTTCTTCCAAGAAAAATTTCATACACACTCTAGTTTACACCCAATTGTTTATCCAAGCTTCTATATATATACATATCCTTACTTGGAGTTTTTGGCACCGGTTTTCTCTACCGAATTCAAGAGACGTTTCGGGTTTGCTTCTACACCCCATCACAAAGAAGACCTTTGTTGAGATTCTACCCGTTTGGAGAAAGGCTCCATGTTCGGGTGACGGTGACCGTTTAAAGTCCTATCGGTGTATTCCGAGACCACGGTGGAGCTTCGTTGGTTATCCGCTAATTGGAGGTTGATACAAGAAGGAGCATCACGGCTTGAGAGGGTTCGAGTTTAGGAAGTAAGTCTTTTGTCTTGTATTTTTTAATACCGTTTTTAGTGGATTTCAGGCTAGGGCCGTCCCGAGGTTTTTTCCCGTTAGTGGGTTTTTCCTCGTACATCGCGATGTTGTGTGACTGTTGTTTTTATCTTTCTCTATATCACTTAGAACGCATGCTAGATTAATTTCAAGATAAAATTTGGTTTTTACAATCACACTAATTTAAATTGGGACTTTAATTTAATATTGGGTAAAATTGGTTTATTCAAGTCACTTGCTAAAATTGGTTTCGCCTAACTTTGAATAATTGTTAATTATGACTTAGGCAAATTCTAGGACTTGAATTATGTTGTTTTAATTTGTTTCTTGAAGATATTAAAACTCGGCCTTGTTTATTTGTTGAACCATCACTTATTATACGCTTCCGCATTTATTTAAAAGGAAATTAAATATTTTTAATTGGTATTATTATTAATCACCGGGGATCCAACTTCCGCGCTTACAAATTGGTATCAGAGCCAAAAATGATAAATTATTTCGTTAAAGATTCTTTACTTTTTGGCTAAATATGGATTTTTCCCCATTTTCAAAATTTCCTATTTCTTATGGTTCTAACTACGCGTATTGGAAAGCGCGAATGAAATCGGCACTTAAATCTATCGATGAACGTGTTTGGATGTCTGTTGTTAACGGTTGGACCCCACCAACTCATTTAATTGAAAATGTACATGTTCCCAAACCCGTTGATAGATGCACTGAAAATGAGTTTAAGCTAGCAAACTTTAATTCCCGAGGTTTAAATGCCTTGTTTAGCGCTGTCGCACCGGATGAATTCCGACGTATTATGACGTGTGAAACCGCTAAAGAAGCTTGGGATATTTTACAATTAACTCATGAAGGAACTACTGTCGTTAAAGCTTCAAAACTCCAAAACCTCACCACTCAATTTGAAACTATCAAAATGGATGAAAAAGAAACTTTTGATAAATTTTATGCTAGACTTTCTGATATTGTCAATTCATCCTTTAACTTGGGAGAGAAAATACCTGACGACCGTGTTGTAAAGAAAATTTTAAGGTCCCTACCCGATAGATTTATTCCTAAGGCGACCGTTTTAAATTCTTTACCCACTTTAGCCTCTACGAAATTAGAAGAGCTTGTAGGTGATTTACAAACCTATGAACTAGATATGTTTCCCTCTAAAACTGAAAAGAAAATTGAAAAGGGCGTTGCTTTAAAAGCCCAAAAAGAGGTCAAACAAGTAGTAGAGAGCGATAGTGATAGTGACTCGGAAGACATGGCTTTGTTTGCTCGCAAATTTAGAGAATTTCTTAAATTTAACAAAGATAAAGTTAAAAATGATTTTAATAAATTTGATACTTCTAAACATGATAAAAGCGAGAAGATTTCTAAAGCCGATAAGATCCCTAAACCTAGTAATGAAAATATTGATAGGGACGAGTCTAATAAATGTTTTGGTTGTGAAGGTTATGGCCATAGGGCTTTTGAGTGCCCCACTAAACTAAGGAAAGAGGGTAAACGAGCCATTTCATATAATGCGACCCTTAGTGATAGTGATAAGGAAGAGAAGCCCGAATCCCCCACTAAGAAAAATTTTGTGGCTTTTATGGCGCATGTAAGTGATAATGAGAACTCATCGGATGATGAAATTATAGAACATGCCACTTCCAAGGTCATTGTACATGATTCTCTTATTTTTTATGATAGTGAGAGTGAAGAAGAAAGAGAGAGTGAAAATGAAGATGAGGTTGATATGAGTGAATTTCAAAATGCTTTTCATGAATTATATGAAGAATCTATTAAATTGAAAAGAGCTAATTTGAAGTTAGAAGCGAGTTTAAGAGAGAGTGTCAAGGTCATTGATTAAAGTGCCTTAATAGAAGACCTTAGGACACATGAGAGAATTCTTCAAGAGAAGCTTAACTATGTAGAAGGCGAGAGAGATAGCCTTAGGGGTTTAATGGAATCCTTGAAAAGGGATCTTCTTGGTTTTGAAGAGCGAAATGTTTTACTAGAATCTAAAATTTTAGAATTGGAAAATAAATTAAAAGATTCTAGTAATGTCAAATTTGATTTGGAGTGTCGTTCGGAAAAACTAGATAAAATGTTAGGAACGGTCCAAATTAAAAATGACACTTTTGGTTTAGGCTTCAATTCTTGTAATGATTTTAACCCTAAAGTCAAAACCAATGTTTTAGGAGAATCTTCTAGGAATGCATTTAATGATCACTCCTTAGATAAATCTTTTCGACATACTCTTACTTGTACACATTGTGGTCGACAAGGTCATCTTAGGAAATTTTGTTTAGATCTTAAACGAATTCCTAGAAAATCCCATAGTAAAGTAACCACGATAGCTAATGTTTCTACACCCCAAGATAGTAATTCTTCATTAATTTGGGTTAGGAAATCCGACTTGGTTGCCTTACAAAATAGGGATTTTGATTCTCATTTACTTTCACATCCTTCCTCCCTTGCTAAATCTAAAGGATAAATGTGTTAGTGTTTGCATACTTTTGCGTTTGTACTTCATGCTATATTCATATGCTAAATGTATGCTTGTTTAGTCATTTTCTAGTCATTGCCTATTTTCATATCTCATGCTAGAAATCATGACTTGTTTATCTTTTTGTATTATATTTTGTGTTTGATTTAACTGAAAAATATAAAAAGATTTTTGTTTATCATTTGTGTTTTATTTATTTCATTTAAGCTTAATGAAAAATACAAATGATTTTTGTTTAGTCTTTTGAGTATATATCTTTATTTTTGATTAAAATGTTAAAAACTCAAAAAGATTTTGTTTGGTGTGTATTTTTGTTTGACACACTTTATGTGGCATATACTTGTGTTTGAATCCCATCATTTACGCTCCCACGCGGCTAGAACTTTTGGTTTAGATTTTCAATCCTTATTATGTTCTTTACCATATTTTATGGAGTAGTTGGATTTTGTATTGTTTAAATGGATTCTATTTCTATATGCCTCTATTCACACATGCACGAGCTCTTTTGAAATCTTAATGTCACATGTTATATTTGAGCTTTTTGAGGTGTTCTCCTATCAATCTAGTCATCTACATATCTATGACCTAGGAGGACTAGTGCATGTCAAAATCCGTTGCATGTGAGATTTGTGAGAAAAATGAAAACATGATAAATTAATATATGCACGGGGAAGGGCTCCGAAAGGTTGAATTAAATCCTTTGCGATAGTAAGCCACCGTTGATTGGATCTAAAAGAAATACGTGATCCAAAGGCCTAAAAATAGAAAATTTGGCATTTAAAAGAAAGCAATTGCCAAGGCCTATGTTTGTTTGATATATTCATTCAAAAACAAAAGAATATATATGCTTATTGAGGGAGAATCGGATGGTATATCAACGGTTTGCACAATGTCCATTTATCCTAGTTGTATTTAATGTCATGACTCTATTTGGTTTGTAGAATCATCATCATGCTAGGCTTGTATGCATTGTGTATGTTTGTTCATTGAGTTCAATCTTTATATTGTCACATGAGGTTATATTTAACTGTGATGAAGTTTGCAATCAAATGAGAACTCCGTGAACGTTTCTTAAGTGTTTGGGTCTAAATTTAATTGTTACTAGTTCACACCCCTACACTTCCGTTTCCATATGACACATTTTTGCCATACGAGTGTGCAAACTTATTGTATTTTGTGTCATGTGTGTGTTTATATCTATCTATATATGCACGTACTTATTGGTATATTTATAGTATATATATATATATATATGATAATTGTTTGTCTTTGCCTTGCTTTTCTTGCCCATATGCTTTCATGTCGTTTCACTTTAAGCTTTCACATGTTGTTTATTAGTTCTTTATCCTTTGCCTATTCCCGAACAAAAAGGGGGAGAATGATGATAGGGGGAGAAATGATATCTAATCCTATTATTATCGTATCTTCGTTTGAGGGAGATTTATCTTAGGGGGAGACGTCTTTCTAAGTAGGTCATGTGTTTTAAGGGAGAATTAATTTAGGGGGAGTAATTAATTAATTGCATTTAATATTTTGATCTTCCCTATGCATTTGATGAGTTTGCTTAAGTGTGCAGGATTTATTCTAAAGCGGCATCTTTCTATGGCAAAGCGTTTTGATCCTTGGGTTGAGTCAAGATTGGGCGGGTTATGTTTTGAGTCTAGTAGAGCTTGACGGCCCTTTAGGATTTTTGTTTGTTTTTTGTCCCAGAATAGCCAAAGGGGGAGATTTGTAAGGACACAAATTTCCAATTGAGTCCATATATAGTTTTGGCTCAATTCCGGACAAAAACATTTATTCATAGGATAGTATTTATTGTAATATTCTCAAGCCTATGAAGTGTATGTTGAAGACGTAGCGGCAAAGAACTTAAAGCTTCATCAAAATGCCGGTTTGTGTGCCTCGTTTCTACGTCATCAATTAAGGTTCCATGCTCCCAAGGTATGAATGTAATTATATGTATATAGGAGCTTGGAACAATATGTATTGGGTGTTAGGTTAATAAAAACTGCATTTTATTTTTCAGAAAGAATCAAACTTAAAAATAAGTATATAAAAGTTTATAAAAGTTTCTGGGCCAAAATCAAATTTTACAAACTTTCTGGACGTTCGTTAGAAATGTCGTTCGAACGAGTTTTTTCGTTCGAACGAGTTTGCCAACGACCCTAATCTGGTCAGTCGTTTGATATGTCGTTCGAACGAGTTTTCGTTCTAACGAGATATCTAACGAGATTCTAACGAGCCCAGGCTGGTCGCTCGTTAGAAGTCTCGTTCAAACGAGAGTCAAGTTCGTTCGAACGAGACGTCAGGCGGGAACGGTTTTGAGCAGTTTTTGGCAGTTTTTTCCCCACTCCTCCACTTGGTTTTCAACCAACTTTTTCATACAATATTATGTGCGGGAAACACATTTTCCAAGAGAACTTTTCCAACTTAGTTTATCTCCTAGAGAGAATTTTAGAGCAAAAATATTTTTAGGAAAATGTTCATGTTTTGAGTGTATTTCTTCCAAGAAAAATTTCATACACACTCTAATTTACACCCAATTGTTTATCCAAGCTTCTATATATATAGATATCCTTACTTGGAGTTTTTGGCACCGGTTTTCTCTACCGAATTCAAGAGACGTTTCGGGTTTGCTTCTACACCCCATCACAAAGAAGACCTTTGTTGAGATTCTACCCGTTTGGAGAAAGGCTCCATGTTCGGGTGACGGTGACCGTTTAAAGTCCTATCGGTGTATTCCGAGACCACGGTGGAGCTCCGTTGGTTATCCGCTAATTGGAGGTTGATACAAGAAGGAGCATCACGGCTTGAGAGGGTTCGAGTTTTGGAAGTAAGTCTTTTGTCTTGTATTTTGTAATACCGTTTTTAGTGGATTTGAGGCTAGGGCCTTCCCGAGGTTTTTTCCCGTTAGTGGGTTTTTCCTCGTACATCGCGGTGTTGTGTGACTGTTGTTTTTATCTTGCTCTATATCACTTAGAATGCATGCTAGATTAATTTCAAGATAAAATTTGGTTTTTACAATCACACTAATTTAAATTGGGACTTTAATTTAATATTGGGTAAAATTGGTTTATTCAAGTCACTTGCTAAAATTGGTTTCGCCTAACTTTGAATAATTGTTAATTATGACTTAGGCAAATTCTAGGACTTGAATTATGTTGTTTTAATTTGTTTCTTGAAGATATTAAAACTCGGCCTTGTTTATTTGTTGAACCATCACTTATTATACATTTCCGCATTTATTTAAAAGGAAATTAAATATTTTTAATTGGTATTATTATTAATCACCGGGGATCCAACTTCCGCGCTTACAAATTGGGATAGAATTTAATTAATATTAATCCAGAATTTAAAATAAATATTTACTAGCGTGATGAGATTTAGTAATTATTTGGTGAAAACTACTTAATGAGTAAAAGTAATATACTGAATTGATTTTATTAAAAACTTTCGCGAGTGAATAACACGACAATTACAGAATTTAAAGTCGGGAGGCACTTGTGTCGTGTCTGGACTATATTAATGCAATATAGAGTAAATAAATTAAAAGTCATCTATATGGTTATTTTGAGTGCGCCAATGTATCCGAAAGGGTTGAGATAGTCAGAAAAGTGTACTCGGGGGTTTAGTTTGGGTCTCGGTACATTTTTAGGCCTAACTCACAACCCGAGAGGGCATTTTAGTAATTAGCCATTTTAGGCTTAATTATGTACGAAAATAATAGGTTTATATATGATGAAAATAGAGTCCCCGAGGATTAGGGAGTTAGAAGTTGCAGAGGGGCTAAGTTAGAGAGACAATGGAAACCTTCCAAGGAGGAGAACGAGAATCCCCAACTCACAACCTTTTTGTCAAATTCCACCACCGTCGCGTAGATCGGAAAAGCGGGAACGCAACCATACCCATCAACACCTGGAATTCATAATTTTATCTTCAAGGCAAGTATCTATCTTGTTGTCATTATTGTGATGATATTACATCCATTTTAGAGTAGGAGATGAATAAATCATGTTTTATGTAGAGGATTTTGTTATTTGGGAAATTTTAATTCAATTGGGAGTAGAAATCAGATTAGGGTGATATCTTGTTATATGTTAAGTATCAACCACGAAACTGGAATGTTAGTAGAGGAATAAATCTGGGAATCAAATGAATTCTTGAAGAAAATTGGATAAAGTAGGGTGGGAGATAATTATTTAAAGTAGCCTATTTGATGATGATTCTTCATGTATTAATGTGAACTTTACTTTAGAAATCCTTCATAATTAGTTATATAATGATTCTTATGTTTGGTTAGGAGTTTGGGACTCATTAATGGCGATTTGGTTGAGTTTTAAGGAGGAAAATTGTAGGTCATATTTGCAGAATCTGGGAAATACCTATTCGATCGATCGATCGACTCAATAATGTCGACCGATTGATGGATCGACCCCTCTTCATCGATCGATCGACCCCTCCTAGAAATTTTATAATTTTTCCCTTTTAAATTACTTCGAGGACACTGCGTAGGAACCTTGGATATTAATCATAGATGATAATAGGTCAAGGGGAGGAATAGTAGGGTCTAGGTATGTTTTGATAAATGGGATTTTATAACGAGATGTGTCCGTGGGATAAGGGGGGCATAAAATTAATGCGTACGTTAAGTGATGTATTGGGAGACTCAGGAAGGACTAGGACTAGTATAATAGTGAGGGTACACCTACTAAAATTATATATAGTATAAGAGAACACTTCTAGGGATGAGAAGTAATTACGAAAGGGGCGACAATTGAGAATAAAATGAACTGGTTAATTATACGTAGGACTTGGGTGATATGGGCCACGTATGGTTACGATATTTATTATAGGTCGTGGGCAAACCAAATTAATATATGTGTGGGTATATATATATATATATATATATATATATAACAGTGTGCATGTGTATATGTATATATATTATTATATATCTGTGTATAATCATACACGAGCTACTTGCTATTACGGGGGTTTTCGCGCCGGGACAGTCTTATCTCGATTGGACCTTTGTGGGGGATATCGACTCGTACCCTAGAAGATAGTATCCTTGAAACAGGCTATCTAAGAATGATAGTCATATGGTCCTAAGAGACGTAAGGGGTATGTGCTGACCTTTTAGGAGTGGGAACTATGCTTCGCCTCCAATATGTGTGTTTATGTTAATACGGTTCGAGAGTGGATTCGAACTAGTATTTCCTTTATTGTACGAGAGGTACAGGGATTTTATGTGGGGTGCTCTATTGTGTGTGTGTGTGTGTGTGTGTGTGTATATATATATATATATATATATAGTGTGAGATATATACCTATACCTGAAATTCTTCCACTGTGCGTGTAAGTAGATAAATACTGAATAGGTGTTCCAAATTGTAGTATGTGCATGAGATTTCACATCAGTACTGAGATAGACATAATTGGCTTAAATAATTCTTAAGAAGACGTTAACTTAAATAAATTGTAATCATACAGTCTCGCGTACTAGAACTTATGGGAGGATAATTTTGGTTAGACTTATGATATTTTAGTAGTATGATAGGCGTGCACACTAGATGAAAGGTGAGAATATTCAAGAGAGTGTTGCGTACTGACATGTATATCATATCAACTAGTAAGCATTTTAAATACTAGATAAACAATTTTAAAAGCTATTTTTACACTCGGTCTATGACCCGTTTCCTGTCATTTTCTTTCTTCTCTTATATATATATATTACAAGTGCCCAGCCAGAGGGGCGTCAGACATAGACTCTTTGGATTGGACGTGCTGCAGCTTATTTGGGAGTTACAGGTCTTTACAGCAGATGATTTATCCCTTGATTCAGCTTCTGATCTAGTCTCTCCTTAGATAGGGCATGTGTCGCCCATTTCCTGTTTCAATTTAGACCTATTAGAGATTTTGTATTTATTTATGTTTTCAGTATTTGGTGCTCATTTGGGATTTATTCTTCTGTCATGTGGATTACATTTGTGGATATTTATTTGGGTGGAGATTTCTAGTTGGCATTTCATTTAAACGGATTGTTTTATTTATCTCTCGCATTAGTCATTAATTGTTATGATTTAAAAGGTTTTCATTATGGAATCTAATAAATGAAATATTATTTTAAAATGTTTTGTCACCTAGCTTAATTATTATTGGGTGATTAAAACGGAAAATTGTTGTCGACAGTAATGCTAAGAATGAACCACACCGTTCACCTAGATTTTAATTTAATAAAGGACTAATCACCCGATATTTAATTAGGTGGGGTGTTACAGGTGGTATCAAAGCATCAGGTTTTAGTGTCCTTTAGGATCTGTACATTTCATTACGTTTCTTCTTAGCGTCATTTGATTTAGAGCCCTAATATTAGGAATGTTGTATTCATCTTTATGCATTGGAAATTCGTACTTCTGCCTTTTGTTTATGTGAATGTTGAACTCATCTAGATTATTTCAACTCTCAGATGGCTCGTCAAGAAGAAAAAGATAATGCCGTTGGGGGAGTCAATGAGAAAGGTCAGCTCATACCTCAGGTGTCTCCGGAGAGGGTATCAATCACCGAATTAGTAGGTATTGCGGCACAGGAAGTTACCACTACAATCTTATAGTACCAAGATCACAGTATGCACCCTATAGGAGGCAAAAGATCAAGAGAGAATAGTCAATCTGGCATGACTAGAGTTAACAATTGTGGGAAGACACCAAAATCGCAATAATAAGCTCCTCAAGACCGTAAAAGCCATGAAGGTAACAAAATTTTCATAGAGAGACAAAAGCGTCAAGGCCAACAAAGTCGGGGTTAGAATGAAGTCAGAAAATGGTGTTTCAAATATGGAAGGGACGGCCATGAATGTCAAACTTTTTCGGATCGGACTGGAGAGAAACTTCGACCCGACCAGTGAGAACTTTCAGGACTCTGCTATAAGTGTGTACAACCGGGTCACAAGTGGAGGTACTGTCCTCAACCTGATATCGTTTTTCATCAAGATTCTCAATAAGGCCAAGGAAAAGGTGAAATTGGGCAACAGGGTCGAGATCAATAGTGTCATAAAATGAGACAGTTTACTGGTAGATGCTTCAATTGTGGTAGGATGGGTCATAGGAGGAAGGATTGCCCAAATAAGGGTTAGATACCCCAGCTGTAAGGGAAAATATAATACGACTGTGTGTACAACTTCCAACATATAGCAATTCAGCAGCCACCATAGGCCATTGAGGGGACGTTTCTTATTCCTAGTACTATGGGACACATTTCATTCAATACTGGGGCATCACGCTCCTTCATAGCTACTAGTTTGAACGGGCCATAGACTTGTTAGGCACACTAGAGAGTACTATAACAGGTGTAGACTCACTGCGAGATAATGGGTCGTTGACTTTCGTTATATACTGGGGAATACGTATAGAGAATGGGAGCCGAATTATTGCCTGCACAAAAACTAGTTTTTGTTATGCATGAGCATGATGCCATTACTAGCATAGATTGAATTCTTGCTTATAGAACCATAAAAGACTATTTTAGTAAGAGTATTATATCGTTATTCAGAGTTAGGAGATATTTCAGGTAGCGATGCCTGTCCCGAGGGAGGATCGTCCAACTATTTATTTTACATAGAGGAGGAGACCTCTAAGGATGTAGTAATTTCCATTGATTCGATTCTAGTGGTCTGTAAGTTTCCAGTGCAATCCATAATATAGAAGGATTACCCCTAGTTGAGAAATAGAATTCGTTGTAAATTTGATGTCGGGAACTCGCCCAATGGCCGAGCACTATACCGTATAGCTCCAGTTGAGCTGAGGGATCAGATTGAATAACTATTAGGTCAGGGATCCATTCATAGGAGAACCACGCCTTAGGGCGTTGCGGTGTTGTTTGTGAAAAAGTGAGATGATTCATTGAGGTTATGTGTGGACTATCGAGGGTTGAATAAAGTTACGACACGGAATGAGTATCCGTTGCCCCGAATCGATAACTCATTCGACCAGTTGAGAAGAACTAACTTCTTCTCAAAGATGGACTTGAGATCGGAATGCCATCAGTTACGGATTTGGGAGAAGGACGTACCAAAGACTCATTTCTTGACGGGATATGAGCCTGTGCAGGATGTTTTGGTTCTAGCATAAAAAAAAACCTCACCTATGAGAAGGTCGGGCTCGCATTTATGTATATATTATAGAGACTTCAGAAAGTATAGTGGTCTTGAGATATTCGATTCCGGTGTGTATAGGGACTTTGTTATGATGGTCCCGAGTATATTGGGTTAACTTTTGAGCGAGAAGATTTAGCTCCTTATTATGTTTAACGCTCAGGACTTAGCAATAGGAAGAGCGCATTGTTATATCACTCCTTTAGAGACGTGGGAGTTAAGACTCATAGTTGTGTGTTTGGGGACATGATTTCGACGGTTTCAATTATAAGTTTACGATGTTTATGGAATGTGGTTTACACCAATGTTGAGTGATAGTGCCTTTAGAGGAGGAAAGTTCCTCATTTAAATGTAATTGTGGAAATTGATGTAACTTTTATGTCAAGAGATGGGAATGTAGGAGTACATGTTATGGATTAAGGTCCTAATGGATTTTGATAATCGGCAATGCTAAGTAGTAGTGTATCGGGGGGGGGGGGGTTCCTTGTTTGGATTTCACTTTGCGAGACATCCCACACATGAAACTTAGCGTAAGGTTGGAAGTAGGGAGATGTTTTGGCCATTCGTCCATAAGTCTGGTACCATGGTTCTTACAAAAGTATGTAGTTATAACTTTATGTTGGAAGTTAGATTAAGATATAAGGCAGTGGAGCCAGTAAGATGGTGAGGAAGTCAAACATTTTATTTTATCACCGCAAGTTGAAGGGCGAAATGATGTTAAGGAGGATTTAAAATTTCAAATTCTGGGGTGATTACGAATTCCCAAGTGGTATAGCCATGTTGCGAATACAGGGGCAATAAAGAATTAGGGGTTACGTGTGAAGCGTATGTGACGTTTACCCCAGTAGGCACGATTTAAAAGGTGTGGGCACCCTAGTTTGTTAATGTCAAATTGCCCGAGGAAAAGAGACGTGGGAATATATATATGAAATATATGCTTGTGGGACTAGTATAACAAAATGTAAGTGGTGGAGTGGATTAAGCATCATGTGAGAAGAACAAAAATCCATAAATACCTGTGCGATCAGAGTAGGACGCCCGAACTTGGTTGTAAGGCTATGGGAAGCCATTTAAAAAAAAAGAAGGTATCCTCGAGGACTAAAATCTTACTATTATGGAGAATGTGGAGAAGAGTTCTACTCGGTCGAATGTTGAGAGTGACCTATGCGTAAATAGAAAGGTGATGTCAAAAAGGTATAAGGATTCCATAAATGCACATCGTGGCGAAAGTGCACGGGTCGAAACTCTTGTAATATGCCAAGGGAATAAGAGGAGTACCAAGTACTACTTAATGTGAGGCATTATAAGTGGATGTTGGTGTTAAGAAGGACATAATGAGTAGTCTCCACGTGCACCATTCATTGATAGAAATCGGTTAAAGTAAGATGATTAGCCAAAAATTCTGTTTCTAGCCAACGGTTCCAGTAATGGAAGAGGGCAGTCAAGTCCGTAAATTTCTTTGACGGGTTGCCAACCTCAAGGTAAGGTGAAGAGTTCCTTCGAATATGTGGAACAAGTTGACCAAGAAGGAAACGATTGATATTCCTTGGGATGATTTCTAATATTTGATAGTGTGACTAGTATTCCTTTGAAAAGAAGGATTGCACCGTTACTTGGTCTTGCACGGTATTATTCTGAACTAATCACCTATAACCCGAAGAGTAGGCATAAGGTGATTGATGACCGGTGGACCTGCATGAAGGTAATTTTGGACTCATTGCAATCATTTCATTTCCACAACGGATATAGTTAGTAAGTGAAGTATAATAAGGTAATGGGGAGAGGATATTACCAAATGGTAGAGTTGTGGGGAAGAACTCATACCTTTAAATTGTGGACAAGATTCTTATTGAGGTTTTGGTGTGGAAAAACCTTAACTATTCTTCCTCTAGATGTATAGAGGTGAGCGGATATTTAGAGTTTTAGATTGATCAAGAGTTAGAGTCCGATGGCTATAGTGGAATAAACACAAATGGTTTTGAGTGACTTTTGAGTGTCTTAGGAGTCACGTCGCTAAGAACCGAGATTCGAAGAACGGGCAAGAGCATTCAGGTGTTCATATAATTTCTCCCAAGATGGGAGTTTTGTGTTTAGATAAACACGGGAGTTGATACGAAGTGAGGTGAGACCTCCCAATAAGATTGAGATAATGCGGCGCCAATGATGTATAGACTATTCTTATTCGAATGTTTTTTGGTTGGAACATGAGGTGAGGTGCCGTTATAGAGGTGTGACTCTATAACTGATAAGGTGCGGAGAGTGTTAATCAAGCTTACTGTAAATTGGGAGCTATAGTGATATAGCCTTACTTTGGAGAAGTTTTTGAGTAATGGGAGATACCGTTTTTACGAGGTATGCCTTACTTTCAGAATTTCAGGACAAAATTCTGTTATTAGGGGGGAGTATGTAATACTCTGTAATTTTATGGCTTCTATTTATTTATTATGGGATTTTTATTTAATTAAATTGGGATAGAATTTAATTAATATTAATCCAGAATTTAAAATAAATATTTACTAGCGTGACGAGAGTTAGTAATTATTTGGTTGAAATTAAATAATGAGTAAAAGTAATATATAGAATTGATTTTATTAAAAATTGTCGCGAGTGAATAACATGACAATTACAGAACTTAAAGTCGAGAGGTACTAAATTAATGCAATATAGAGTAAATAAATTATAGGTCACATGTATGGTCATTTCTAGTGCGCCAACGTGTCCGTAAGGGGTCGAGCTAGTAAAAAAAGTGTACTCGGGGGCTTAGTTTGGGTCTCGGGACATTTTTAGGCCTAACCGACAACCCTAGAGGGCGTTTTAGTAATTAGCCATTTTTAGGCTTAATTATTATAAGGACATAAATTTTCAATTGAGTCCCTGTATTGTTTTGACTTAATTCCATGAACAAAACTGTGTTTGTAATATGTCATAGGTAGATTTTATTTTTTCACGATCCCACTTGGTCTATGACGTATTGAAGAAATTGAAGACATTACAACAAAGCTTCAAAGAATTAATCATGCCGAAATTTAATTGGTGCAAGTTTAATCGTCTTCAAAGTTAATTGCATTTCGAGATCACACATGTATGCATGCGTATAATTAATGGTGCTTAGAATTTTTTTTATAAAAGATAAGGATGTAATTTTATAAAGAAAAATATTTTAAAATGTTTTAAAAGTGTTTTAAATGGTTTTCACTACATTTTTATTCTGATAAGCTCGAAATAGAGTTTGACTAATTTGGATGTCTTTTGGAAGAGACGTTTTAAACAAAAAGTCAAACTGACACGCGACTCGTTTAAACGACAACCAGTCTTGTTCAAACGAGATGGTTATGTCGCGCGAATGACACTGTTTTCGAGGCGGCATTTAAATCTTATTTAAAACATGTTTTCATCAGAGTTTTTAAAAAAAAGTGTGCATTCTAGAAAAATAGTTTACGATCCAGTACGAGTTTGGCACATGTTTTCTAAGGTTTAAAAAGCTTAAACACATCCTTAGATTTTGCAAAGATCCAAGATATCATTCTTTTATATTTATGTGATCTTGCCGCACCAAGAAGGTTTGTTCTACATTTGAACATCAGGGTTTTGCGGTGAAGAAAATATAAGGACTTCTTGTTCGACATCGTAGACGAATCAAATCCATTCGGTGGACACCGAGACAAACATGGACGCGTGTGTTGTGGACAAGTATCGTGGAAGACAGAATTTCTACGTGGGCACTATTGAAGAACGATAGAAGATCAGAAGGAGCGTCAAGATTCATGGGGATAGAGTCATTGAGTAAGGCTAATATATCTTTGTAAAACCTTTGTTCATAGTGATTATCTGGCTTGGGCCGTCCAAGGTTATTTTCCCATTTTGGGTTTTTTCCTCGTGCATCTGGCGTTGTGAGTATTCTTTACTTTACTTTACTTGCTTTAATCACTAGATGCATGTTTAGGATTAATCAAGATAAAATTGGTTTAAAGTAAGAATTGTTTTTTCACAACTTGGTTTGGTGCTAATTAAAAGTTGGATAATTTTTGGTGAAAAATTGGTTTGATTTGAAACACACATAGGGACCACCTGCATTTTGAAATTGGTATCAGAGCTAGAAAACATAATTTATTTGTTTTGTGATCCCGTGTGTTTGTTTATATCTCCTGTGTTTGTTTTCTCTCTATGGATTCTCTAAGCTTTGACGATTTACATTGTTTGAATTTAAAGTTTGCAAAACGTATTGAAGTTTTAGAGAAAGAAAATTCCAGTTTCAAAAATAGGATTGAATATTTGCAAACATGTCAAATTGAAAGAGATATTTTTCGTGATAAGTTTAGTTCATTATTTAATGATTTTAATATGATAAAATTGGGCAAAAAGGAGAGTGATGATGGAGGCCTCGTTTTAGAAAACGAGTTAGAGGATCTGAGAAATTCTAGGGCTTGTGCTGTTGAGGAAAATAATTCGATTAATGATTTTATGGCACGAGAAAAGGCTCTTAGGGATAAGTTTGCTCATATTGAAGGGGAGAGAGATAACCTTCTTGGGGTAATTAAAAATTTAAAAAAGGAGTCCCGAAAGTTTGAGGAGTCTAATTGTTTGCTTGAGTCGAAAGTTTTGAAGTTAAAAAATGATTTAAATGACTCGAGTAGTGATGGTAGCGACTTCTCTTGTTCTAGTGGTTCGAATGTCAAAGCCAAAACCATAGTTTGTTTTAGAGAGTCAACCACATCCGAGGATATTAAAAAAGGTCAACCTAAAGTTCTCGTTACTCGTCGTGTTTTTACATGTTCGCATTATGGTAGGAAAGTCACCTTACGAGTTTTTGTTTTGATCTTAGAAAAGACCCTAAAAAGTTTAAACGTAGTGTCCCATTGGTTCCCCAAACCCTCTTTATTACGTATACACTTGTTTGGGTTAAGAATTCCATTTTGGAGATGCTAAATGCTTCGTTGGTTGATTCTCACATGCATGCACATGATTCATCTCTTGCTATTTCTTATGGATAGTAGTTTGCATGTTTTGACATACGCTAACCCTTGCATCATGATTTATAATTTGCTAGTGTTATGTCATGTTTATCTCTTTGTATTATATTTTTCACTTGTTTGAGTCTTATTTGAAAAATACAAAAAGATTTTATTTTTGATAAAAAATTTTAAAAACCAAAAATAGTTTTGTTTTCTTGTTTTTGTTTTTGAGTTTATATGTTTGATGTGGCATATTGGTGTGCTTGCCCCCCCCCCCCCCCCCCCCCATCGTTTCATATCCATGTGGCTAGGACATTTGGTCATTATTATCGATGCTTAGAATGATCTTAACCATTGTTTATATGGGATTGTTTCGAGGTTGATATGCATTTTTATTCGAATTTGTATATATGCCAACATTGCACACATGCACGAGTTTATATGGATGTTTGACTTCTCTTGCATATTTGAATTTGGTGAGGCGTTCTTATCTCAATCTTGTCATCTATGCGTAAGTAAACTAAATGAGAAGTGTGCATGTAAGAACCGTTTACCGTGAGGATTTGAATTGAAAAAGGATTAGGATTCACGAGAAAAGGCTGAGAGAGTTAAAAATTGATTCGTCGTGAAAGCCACTATTTAAAAGAGCCCAAAAGAAAATGCAATATGCTAAGAAAAGGGCCAAATTAGTTTAGTTCATTGCAAAGAAAATATGATATTATTGAGGGAGTTTTTATGGAATAAAAAATTTAACGGGTTTTCACAACTAATTCTAAATGTTGAAACATTGCAATTTGACGCTATTGTTTGTAGAATCGTCAAAATTCTGGATTTGTGTGCATGTAGTATGTTTAGTTCATTAATCTCACACTTTAATTGTCCTATGGCTATAATAAAGTTTGATGATTTATCGTTATCAATTAGATCTTCTTGATCATTTCGATGTGTTGGAATTGTGATTCATTTGTTGTAGTCTCAAGCTGATTCATTCCATGTCCATGTTTGAGCACATCGGTACTGTGTTTGCATGTAACTCGCATTGTTAGTTTTTATGAGTTTTTGCGTTTTGTGTTAAAAGCATACTATTTTAACACTGTTTTGCTACTGTCAAGCCATTTCGCTGTATTTTCTCTGGAAATATTTTCACTGGGCAAAAATATAAGATATTTCTGAGAAACTGTGCAAGTCTGGCATGTTGCGAGATCTGGTTCGAACGATATTACCCTGTCGCACGAAGTATCATTCGAGCGACATCCCTAGCTCGTTCGAACGACAACCTGAATCCTGTCTTCTGATTGGTTTGTAGTCCACTGGGTAATATGGTATATATTTTTGGTACTGCTGGAAGTGTTTCTGGACTGACTAGTTTATATCCAGGTTTTATTGTTTCAAAATTAATTTTTTGCATATAGTCCATTTATCACACCTGGTTAATTTGCTATATTTTTTTTTGTGTGATTCATTGGTTTACTAGCTACGGTGTTGTCATTACTTGATTATATTTAGCTGGTTGTTTCATGATTATCTAGTGATTTCAAATTGATTCAAATTGGTATATTCTCATGCTAGATACTTTGATTGTTTTATCTTTTCACCGGATATTCTATTCGAGACAAAAAGGGGGAGAGATGTATTTGATGTAAAGGGAGATTTCAGCATGTTTTTGTTTACATATTTTACAAATTAGTATTACAAATTGGTATTACACATTGGTATCATTTTGTTGCTCAAATTGTTTAACAAATGATTTTTCAGAGTTTATTCGTATTGGTATCTATTGTCATTTGGTATAATTTGAATATATATATATATATATATATATATATATATATATTGGTTTCATTTGTTACTCCACACTTCACTTGGTATTTGTTTGTCTGTTTCATGTGTGTAGGTATGCTTCAGCGATTTGAGATTTCAAGTCTACATTACATTCAGACAGTTCATGCATGCCAGTGCTACATATACTAGTCCGTGTGCTGTATTTTTGATTTTGGGTTTATGGGATGGGATTTAGGCGTCATACGGAATAACAACCCGTCTTAGGCATTTCACTAATTTAGTTTTGTCCCGGAATAGTCAAAGGGGGAGATTTGTGAGGACATAAATTTCCAATTGAGTCCCTGTATTGTTTTGACTTAATTCCGTGAACAAAACTGTGTTTGTAATATGTCATAGGTAGATTTTATTTTGTCACGATCCTACTTGGTCTATGACGTATTGAAGAAATTGAAGACAATGCAATAAAGATTTCAAGAATTAATCATGCCGAAGTTTAATTAGTGCAAGCTTAATCGTCTTTAAAGTTAATTGCATTTTGAGATCACACAGGTATGAATGCGTATAATTAATGGTGCTCATAATTGTTTTTATAAAATATACGGATGTAATTTTATAAAGAAAAATGTTTTAAATAGTTTTCACCACGTTTTTATTCTGATAAGATCGAAATAGAGTTTGACTAATTTGGATCTCTTTTGGAAGAGACGTTTTAAACAAAAAGTCAAACTGACACGCATGCTCATTCAAACGACAACCAGTCTCGTTCAAACGAGATGGTTATGTCGCGTGAACAACAGTCTTATGTCGTTCGAACGACACTATTTTTGAGGTGGCATTTAAATTTTATTTAAAATGTGTTTTCGTCAGAGTTTTTAAAAAAAAGTGTGCATTTCTGAAAAACAATTTACGATCCTGTACGAGTTTGGCACAAATTTTCTAAGGTTTAAAAAGATTAAACACATCCTTAGAGTTTGTAAAGATCTGAGATATCATTCTTATATGTTTATGTGATCTTGATGCACCAAGAAGGTTTGTTATACATTTGAACATCAGGGTTTTGCAGTGAAGAAAATAGAAAGACTTCTTGTTCGACATCGTAGACGAATCAAAGCCATTCGGTGGACACCGAGGCATACATGGACGCATGTGTTATGGACAGGTATCATGACATACGGAATTTCTGCATTGGCACTATTAAAGAATGGTAGAAGATCAGAAGGAGCGTTAAGACCCGTGGGGATCGAGTCATTGAGTAAGGCTAATCTGTCTTTGTAAAACCTTTGTTCAAAGTGATTGTCTAGCTTGGGCCGTCCGAGGTTATTTTCTCATTTTGGGTTTTTTCCTTGTACATCCGGCGTTATGAGTATTCTTTACTTTACTTTACTTTACTTGCTTCAATCACTAGATGCATGTATAGGATTAATCAAGATAAAATTGGTTTAAAGTAAGAATTGGTTTTTCAAAACAGGGTTTGGTGCTAATTAAAAGTTGGATAATTTTTGGTGAAAAATTGGTTTGATTTGAAACACACATAGGGACCACCTGCATTTTCAATTATGGAAAAAAATAATAGGTTTATATATGATGAAAATAGAGTCCTCGCGGGTTAGGTAGTTAGAAGTTGCAGAGGGGATAAGTTAGAGAGAAGAGGGAAACCTTCAAAGGAGGAGAACCCTCAACTCACAACCTTTTTGTCGGATTCCACCACCATCGCGTAGATCGAAAAAATGGGAACGCAACCATACCCATCAAAACCTAGAATTTAAACTTTCATCTCCAAGGAAAGTATCTATATTGCTGTTATTAATGTGATGATATTACATCCATGTTAGAGTATGAGATGATTAAATCATGTTTTATGTAAAGGATTTTGTTATTTGGGAAATTTAAATTCAATTTGGAGTAGAAATCAGATTAGGATGATATCTTGTTATATGTTAAGTATCAACCATGAAATTTGAATGTTAGTAGAGGAAGAAATCTGGGAATCAATTGAATTCTTAAAGAAAATTGGATAAACTAGGGTTAGAAGATAATTCCTTAAAGTATCCTATTTGATGATGATTATTGATGTATTAATGTGAACTTTACGTTAGAAATCCTTCACAATTAGTTATATAATGATTCTTATGTTTGGTTGGGAGTTGAGACTCATTAATGGAGATTTGGTTGAGTTTTAAGGAGGAAAACCGTAGGTCATATTTGCAGAATCTCGGAAATAATTATTCGATCGATCGATCGACTCAAGAATTTCGATCGACCGATGGATCAATTGATCGACCCCTCTTCATCGATCGATCTGGGAAATAGCTGTTCGATAGTGAGGGTACACCAACTAAAATTATATATAGTATAAGAGAACACTTCTAAGGATGTGAAGTAATTACGAAAAGAGCGACAATTGAGAATAAAATGAACTAGTTAATTATATGTAGGACTTGGGTGATATGGGCTAAGTATGGTTATGATATTTATTATAGGTCGTGGGCAAACCAAATTAATATATGTGAAAGTATATATATATGTATATGTGTGTATATAACAGTGTGCATGTGCATGTTTATATGTATATATATTATTATATATGTGTGTATAATCATACCCGAGCTGCTGGCTATCACGGGGGTTTCCACGCCGGGATGGTCTTATCTCGATTGGACCGATATGGGGGATATCGACTTGTACCCTAAAAGATTGTATCCTTGATATAGGCTATCTAAGAATGATAGTCATATGGTCCTAAGAGACGTGAGGGGTATGTGCTGACCTTTTAGGACTGGGAACTATGCTTTGCCTCCAATATGTGTGTTTATGTTAATACTATTCGAGAGTGGATCCGAACTAGTATTTCCCTTATTGTATGAGAGGTACAGTGACTGGATAGCAGAGTATGACAACACCATAGATTTTATGTGGGGTGCTCTATTGTGTGTGTACATATATATATATATATATATATATATATTGTGTGAGATGTATACCTATACCTGAAATTCTTCCACTGTGCGTGTAAGTAGATAAGTATTGAATATGTGTTCAAATTGTAGTATGTGCATGAGATTTCACATCAGTACTAAGATACACATAATTGGCTTAAATAATTCTTAATAAGACGTTAACTTAAATAAATTGTAATCATACGGTCTCACGTACTAGAACTAATGGGGGGATAATGTGGGTTAGACTTATGATATTTTAGTAGTACGATAGGCGTGCACACTAGATGAGAGGTGAGAATTCTCAAGAGAGTGTTGCATACTAACATGTATGTCATATCAACTAGTAAGCATTTTAAATACATGCTAAACCATTTTAAAAGATATTTTTACACTCGGGCTCTGACCCGTTTCCTGTCATTTTCTTTCTTCTCATGTGTGTGTGTGTGTGTGTGTGTGTGTGTGTCTATATATATATATATATATATATATATATATATATTACTGGTGCCCAGCCACAGGGGCGTCAAGCATAGACTCTTTGGATTGGACATGCTGCAGCTTATATGGAAGTTGCAGGTCTTTGTAGTAGACGATTTTTCCCTTGATTAATCTTTTGATCTAGTGTATTCTTAGATAGGGCATGTGTCGCCCATTTCCTGTATCAATTTAGACCTATTATAGATTTTGTATTTATTTATGTTTTCAGTATTCAGTGCTCATTTGGGATTTATTCTTCTGTCATGTGGATTACATTTGTGGATATTTATTTGGGTTGAGATTTCTATTTGGCATTTCATTTAAACGGATTATTTTATTTATCTCTCGCGTTAGTCATAAATTGTTATGTTTTAAAAGGTTTTCACTATGGAATCTAATAAATGAAATATTATTTTAAAATGTTTTGTGACTTAGCTTAATTATTTATAAGGTGATTAAAATGGAAAATTGATAAGATTGAATCACACCGTTCACCTTGATTTTAATTTAATAAAGGACTGATCACCCGGTATTTAATTAAGCGGGGTGTTACAACCACCCCTAGCCCCACAAAAGGATGTGCAGCCTCAGCAGAGGCGAATGGACGTTGTGCCTGGGGAAGCAAGGTCAAGAATACGAAGAAAATGAGTGTGGAGATGATGCAGACCACTGGGAACCATACCAAATTTCTGGGGATATTGTGCGCCCTATTCAAGATAATAGGGGAATCACTACAAGGCCGATTCGATAGGGATGATCTCATCCTTCGGCGTTTGATAGGATCAATAGGGGGTCCACTTTTGATAAGATCGGCCCTGTAGGTGATCTCTGAGACTGATTTTCTAGGTCTCGTAGTACAAAAGGATCCAGAAGAAAGAGGGTGTGCTGACAGATGACCCCCCCATGGGCAAGACGAGGGGAAGCATGAAGTTAATAGTGGTCAGAGAACGGGCAACTGAGAGGCCATCCAACGCCAATCGAAAAGGGAAGGTGATGGAGAGAATACTTCTCAGGACGAGGGAGATAATGCCATAGTGGTCAGTGCCAACAAACCCTGGAATAACTCTATTCAGATATTAACGGACAATATTGGAGATTTTCTAAAGAGTCTAGACCCTCTACGGAGGGTTATAATTAATGGTCGCCATTCGTTTCTAGGATTGTGAACTATCCTACCCCGGCTAAGTTCAAGCCGCCGGTGGTGACACCGAAGTATGATGGGAGTATCGATCTAGTCCAGCATATCTAAATGTATCCATCTACTGCAAATATCTTCTCGGTCTCGGACGAGATGAGGTGTAGAGCATTCTCAAGAAATTTGCCCAGTGCTGCACATATCCAGTATACTTCCCTTTCGAGAAACTTAATTGAAAACTTCAAGTAACTTGCAAGGAGGTTCATACATAACTTCTGCTTTGGGGTTAAGCAGAGGAATAAGAACACTCACTTGATGTGCATAAAGTGAGGTAAGAATGAATCCCTAGGGGACTATATCACTCCCTTCGAGAAAGAGAAACTGGAGGTGGAAGACTATGATTAGAATATTATAATGACCTCTATAATGGGAGGTTTATAGAAAGGAAATCTCTTGTAGAAATTGGCCGAGGACCTTTCAAAGTCCAAGGAAGAACTCCTGGCCACAGTCGAAAGAGTCATGAGCACTGAGGAGGAAATGGAGGCTAAACGAGAAGATAAAAAGGGAGCTAGCAGGAGCAAGTCCCATAAATTCAAAGGCAATGGAGATAAAAAGTGGTCAGCGGACGACAAGTTCGCTGACTACACCCCATTAATGGCCACACCAAAAATCATTATAAATGAGATCAACAATGATAGGTCCTTAAGGTGGCCAAAAAAGCTTAAAGCCTCTCTTCCTAAGAGGGATAAAAGAAAATGGTGTGAATTTCACTAAGACCATGGCCATACCACTAACAAATGCTTCTCTCTGAAGGACGAGATAGAAAAGATGTTAAATCAAGATAAGCTGAGAAAGTACATAGATATAGGTGGTTCAAAGGGTGGCTGAGACAACACTTAGAAGAAGAGAAATGACAAGTGTAGACGAGACACCCCTGCAAATAGATACGATGATGCATCAGATGATGATGACGACGACGACCCAGATTTACATCATCCTATCACTAATCCTAAAGGTTGTCTACATATAATCTCTCAGAGGGTAAAAGTGATCTGCGGAGGACTAGCGATTGGTGGAAAAGATATTGGTGACATGAAGGCTCACGTAGCAGAAGCTAAGGCTCTCCCTAAGAACGAAGTGGTGCACTCGACAACTATTAACTCGAAGTCGGGTAAGAGAAAGAAAGTTAATATGAATACTCTGATAGTTGGATTTTCAATTTTGAATTTCAAGGGCATCCTTATCTCGCATGATGACCCTATGGTGTTCACCACCAGAGTGAATGGGTATGAGGACTATAGGATGTTGATAGATGGTGGAAACTCGACTGATGCGATATTTAAGGATTATTACAAGGGCCTAGGATTGAGCAAGAAGAGACTTATCTCATATTCTATGATTGGTTTTAGTGTAGAGAAAGTAAAACCCCTGGGAATTTACAAAATGCATGTCAGATTAGGGAACACTTGGCCGAAATGTCTTACAAGGAAGATTCGTTTCTTTATCACGGATAAGAACGTCTATTAAGCCTATAACATATTTATGGTATGAGTATCCCTCAAAGAGTTTAATGTTATTCCCTTAACAGTTCACTAGATGATAAAATTCATAACTCCTTATGGAGTAGGGGAAGTTCAGGGTGACTGGGTCGAGGCATGCGAATGATACTTCAGATCGATCAAGAAGAAATATTGGCATAAGAGGGTCACCAATACTTATAATATAAACACTATCGACACCAGAGACAAGATAAAGATAAAAAGGGTAAAGCTATCGAGGAGGTAGAATCCATCGTCCTCTGTGAGGATAAGCTGGGAAAAACTGTCCAAGTTGGCAAGGTTCTGAAGAGAGAGATCACAGAAGAATTGGTTAAGTTACTGGGGAAAAGATAGAGCATATTTTCTTTGAGTCACGAAGATATGTCAGGAATTGATCCGGAGGTCCTCTACCACTATTTTAACGTGGCCGATGGAGCCAAGCTAGTTAGGCAAAGGCAAAGGGTCTCTGCCAGGGAGAAATACGAGGTGATAAGAGATGAGGTGAAGAAAGCTAACTTCATCAAAGAGGTTATTTATCCAGAATAGTTAGCCAATGTTGTCACTGTGCAAAGTCCAATGGAAAATGGGGAATGCGTGTTGATTTTATATACCTGAATAAGGCATGCCCCAAAGAAAGCTTCCCTTTACCGATAATAAATCAGATGGTTAATTCCATGACTGGGCATGATCTCATGAGTTTTATGGATGCCTATTCAGGCTATAATCAGATATTCATGGACCCAACTAATGCCGAGAAGACCTTTCATCATGAAGAAAGGTACATATTGTTATAAAGTAATTCCCTTTATCCTCAAGAACATCGGGGCTCCAAACCAAAGGCTAGTACAAAAAATGTTAGAAGATTAGATAGACAAGACCATGGAGGTATACGTTGATGACATGTTCACCAAAAGTCTCAAGGCCGAGACATAAGTGACTGACGTGGAGTGCACTTTCAACATGATGGACAAATACCGAATGAAGATAAATCCTTCAAAGTGTGTCTTCGGAGTCGGAGAAGGTAAGTTTTGGGGTTTTATTATTAATCAATGGTGGATAGAAGCTAACCAAAAAAAAATCAAAGCTTAGTGGAGATAAAGACTCTTAAGACCATAAAAGAAGTCCAAAGGTTGACCAGGTGAGTGGTCGTGCTGAATAGGTTCGTATCCAGGGCAAAAAACAAATGTATGCCCTTCTGCAAAGTGATGAGGAATGCCATTGAGTGGAATGAGGAGTGTGAAAGGGACTTTCAAGAGTTTATGGTCTACCTTGGCTCCCCACTCTTATTGTTAAGACCTGATCAAGGAGAAAATTTGTATTTATACATGGTTGTACTTGAGCCGACCATCAGCACAGGAATTGTGTGAGATGACGAGGGTGTCCAAAAGATAGTATATTTCAACAACAAGGATCTTTAAGGGGCCGAGCATAGGTATTTAAAAATGGAGAAATTGGATTATGCTCTCATTCATGCATCCAGAAAGATGAAACCCTACTTCTAGGCCCATACAATGGTTGTCTTAACATACTCTCCTCTCAGGAAGGTCATCCAAAAACTCAAGAAATTGAGTAGGTTGATGGTTTGGTCTATAGCGTTGGGGGAATTTGACATCGTATATCAGTCGAGAATAACCATCAAGGGGCATGCTCTAGCTAATTTTGTATCTGAATTCACATGGGATGAGTTCGATGCAGAGGAGATTGTTAATCCAATAAGTGAGCTAGAAAAAGAGTGTCCTAACCCGGCTGAATTCGAGACGAGTATGGTCGGGACAACGGTGGCTGAGAATGTAGAAGAAATTTTTTATTCAAGAATGGAGCCTTGCAAGAAGGCAATTTGTCTAAAAAAAGGTACACTTTGAAGCCTTTTTGTTGATAGTTCTTCTTGTGAGGTAGGGAATGGAGTCAGCTTGCTGCACAAAACTGACGTAGAGTATGATTTGAGATTCAAATTCAAGGCATCTAGTAATGAATCCCAATACGAAGCCCTCTTTACAGGCCTCTCCATCACTAAAGCACTGAATGTCAACCAGTTGTTGGTTCACAGTGACTCTAGGCTGGTAGTGAACCAATTTCTAGGAGTGTATAGAATAAAGGATGAGATAATGGACTGATACCTGGCTAGGGTAAAAGAACCATTGCAAAACTTCAGGGAGGTGAAATTGAAAAGGATCCCTAGGATAGACAATGGACGAGCCGATGCACTGGCAAGACTAGCTTCAGCATCCAGGATGGAAATTAGAAAGTCAATTCCAGTAAAGATCCTACAGCGACCTAACATTAAAGAAGAAGATAACACGATTGAGTTCTACTTAAACCTTGAGATAGGTGAATCTTAGATGGATCCTCTCATTCGATATATAAGAGATGGTGAACTACCAAACTCAAATTTAGAAAAGAAGAAGCTAAGGTACAAAGCAACTAAATTCTCAGTAATTGGGAATATTTTATACAAGAAAGGCTTTCTCCTCCCCTGCTCCGATGTGTCCATCCAACCGAGGTGGAATGCATCCTGAAAAATATACATGAAGGTTCTTGATCCAGCCATATAGGAGGGATGTCATTGGCAAAGAGAGTAGTCACACAAGGGTATTGGTGGAAGACATTTGTCAGGGATGCGACTAATTATGTGAAGAGGTGTGACAAATCCTAGAGATATGACAACATCCCTCACCAAACTCATCAACTTATATATTCTATTACATATTCCTATCCATTTTCTATTTGGTAAATTGATCTGGTAGGACCCTTGCCCAGGGCAACTGGCAACTACAGGTATCTCATCGTGGCGATCGATTATTTCTCTAAATGGGTTGAGGCAGAGGCCATAATAACCATTACCAAGATAAAGAACTTCAAGTTTATTTGGATGAACATCATTTTTAGATATGGTATACCTCATATCCTCATCTCAAACAATGGAAAACAGTTCAAAAACTCATCTTTAGAAGCCTATTATAAGAGGGTCGACATCAAACAATTTTACTCAGCTCTAGGCCGACCTCAAGCAAATGGCCAAACACAGGTGACTAATAAAACCATATTGGATGGGATCAAGAAGAAGTTAGAAGATAACAGGGGTCTGTGGACTAAAAAAGTGCATTTTGTCATGTGGGCCTAAATGACGATAAAAAGAACTATGATAGGAGAAACCCCTTTCATGCTTGCTTACAGTTCACAAACAGTGAACCCTACAGAAGTGGGCCTACCAATCCACAGAGTTCAGGCGTACGACCCAGAAACGAATGCTGAGAAATGAAGGTTAGACCTAGACGTCATTGAAGAGAGAAGAGAAGATGCAAAAATTCAGCAGGCTGCTTATCAATCGAGAACTGACTGATTCTATATTAAACGAGTGAAGGCTAGGCCCGTAGGAGACTTGGTTTTGAATAAGTCTTGGAAAAATCCAAATAAACATCATCCTATTTGGCATGGGCCCTATTAGGTAACAAAAGAGGTAGTTATTGACATGTATTGACTCGAGAATTTGGAAGGAAATCCGTTCTCCAATCCTAGGAATGCTGATCATCTAAAGAAGTATTATCAATAGGATATTATAAAGAGTTTTCTTTCATAATTATACATTGTACAAGAAGAAAAGTTATGAATGAAATATTATTAGAAAAAGTTTTCTCTCCCACTCTTGTTGTATGAGTGATTCAAATTGTATGTTTCAGTTCATTCTATGCTATGGAATATCAGTCATGTGGTGAAGTATTGTTAACTCACTCTCGATGACATGACAAAATCGGATGGGGATGAAATCATCCATGGATTCTCAATAACATCGAGAAGGTGGAGAAATGTGATAAAATCATTAATTTGGTGAAGAACTGCCTCGACCGAGATGACAGCGTAGGACAAGATGTCTCATCCATATACTCTTAAAATGACGAGAGAGGACTTATGAGTAAGAACCATAATTTGGTGAATTCAAATTAAAAAATCATTTAATTATGGTTTACCTTGACATAATTAATTTGGTGAAGAACTCCTTCGGCTAAGGAGACAGTGTAAGACGAGATGTCATGTCCATGCACTTTCAAAATGATAAGAGGGGACTTATGACTAAACCCCATAATTTGTTGAATTCAAATTCCAAAATCATTTCATTATGGTTTACCTTAATATCATTAATTTGGTCAATAACTCCTTCGACGTCGAGACTACAGTGTAGGACGAGATGTCTCATCCATACACTCTTAAAACGATAAGAGGGGATTTGGTTAAACGCCATAATTTGGTGTCTGAAATTTGAAAAATTATTTACTTGGTTATATTTATCTCGTTTCAGGACAATATGAGATGTGAGAATAAAATTTCTAACTGATGATACCATATTAGAGACCATTTTATTATGTATACTCGTTAAACATCAGTAGTTATTGATTAAAAATAAAATATGGCAAGGCTAAGAAAATAAAATATGACATAGTAAGAAAATATGACATAAGCAATTATCATTCCAAAATTCAACCAAATTCTTCCAGAGAGGTGTTTAAGGAGTATACAAACATAAAAGTAAACCAAAAGATCCAAAAATTGTTTAAGTGTTATATCAATTAAAGGGAATACATGGCAACAAGCGTCCGCCCAAACAAATTCAGGCAATTAAATTGTCTCCTAAGTAATGGTCTCCTCTAGAGGTAAGACAGTGTTGTTAGATGAGATTTGATTGTCGTCCTCATTCTCTTTACCACCGCCAGTGGCCACATTAAATTCCAGTTTCTCAGATGTCTCGGCCATAATTTATTTGGCAACCTCAGTAGGATTTTTCTCAACATTTTCTATATCAGATAATGTCGTATCGAGCATGTCATGAGATAAGTCGAGACCCTCGAATAGCGTGCTATTAAGAGTCTAGACCTCTCCCTATTTCAGTGTGACCCAATAGCATACCGTACTCACTCCTCTCATGAGGTATTCAAAGGTGTAGCCTCCAATTGCCTTAGAGTCCTTGAAGTCAGCCACAACCTGGGCCTTAATAGCATCTAAAGCAGCCCGAAGTGATATATCAATTTTAGTCTGCCTCTTCTTAGCTAGCTCTTTCAAGACATTGGCGTGCTCATTTTTGAATTTGATGAACTCATTTGAGTTCTCTCGGTTGGCTATCTCATGATCACAGTCTTTTTTGACCAATTCTTCCCTCAGGCTCTTCCCCATGGCTTTAACATCCTTTCCCTTCTGAATTAAGGTAAGCTCACTCTCAACCCAGTCCCCAAGACGATATAAGGTAAGCAAAGGCTGTAAAAGTATGAAGAATCAAGTTAGTACAAGACAACACTTAAAAACTAAAAACTTTTAAAGTTTAAGAAATTACCTGAACGGACCAATGGAGACCAAATTCAGTGAGAAAGGATGAGTTCATAGATTAATTGAAGAGCTTATCAGAATCGGATATCAAAGAGATAGTGAAGTCAATTGACTTTTTAGCACTTCCAAGAAAACTCTCATTATTAAGCTTTAACTGGGCGATATAAGCGGCGAGGGCGTCATCGGTAGAAATGGGTATCGCCCTATTGGTCCCTTTGTCCAACCGACTTTGTTTTTATTAGTGGTGGGTAACAGAGTCGTTCACCTGCTCTTTTCTTTTTCTTATATCATTGGCTCGGCTGGGTCACTAGCAGTTGTCTTTTTCGTCTAGCCACTGGGGGCTATTTATTTCTTCCCAAATTTGTTTACCATATTGGCAAGATTAGGGGCCACCATATTCCAAATTGACTCTGGAACACCACTTGGATGACCTGCAAAAGTTCAAAGTTTGGTATTACGAGTTTTAAAACTGAAACTACAATTAAAGACGAGATTACAATCCATAATGAAAAATAAACTTACGAATGTCGGTAAGAGGACCAATATCTAGTCCCGTCTTGACAAGAATATCAGGGGTCATGAGGTCCTCATATTCAATGAGACTTCCGCCCTCTCTTTAGAATCTAATCGTCTTGATCCTCTCCTATTCATTTAGGCACAAGCCTAGGTCAAGCTTCGCAACTATGGACACTTTACCCTATTTCTTGGGGACCTTCGACTCGGAGGATGAACAAACGTGGTTTGTGGGAAACTCCCATGAGCCAAATACAAAGAAATATCTCAGCTTCCAATCATGATTGGATGTTTGGTTGATGAAGATAACTTTTTTTATCCACTTCCTCGCCACAAAGTAGTTATAGCTAGGTTGAGCCCTTATGCGAGAGACATTATAGAATGCCTTTAACAAACTAACTAGAAGCCCGGTGTCATGACATAAATTCTAGAGAAGAATAAAGCCAAATAACTTCTCCAGGCATTCAGAGAAAGTAGAGAAGGGGCTAGGTATAAGTTGGCCTGGATAGCATGTACGACGGGATGTATTGGAAGGAAAAAGATGAGTTTGAACATTTTCTCATACACTGCAACCTCACCTGGTCGGTCACTAAAAGCTCTATTAGACTGATCAGGAACCCTCATTGTGACACTAGAGTTTATTCCGTGCATGTGCCTCCAATATAAGAGGTCAATGTCGCTAACAGTGCTCTAAAATATTTAAGCATAATTGGTATCCAGTGTATCCTCAACCTCATCTCCTAAATTGATGAATTGGCGGATGGTACCTGACTTGGAAATCTGACGTGAAATTCCCCCTTAGTCATGGCCGAGATGGGGATAACTGTTTGAATTTGGGGATGCGCTATGATAACTCTCGCCTCCTCAAGGACCGGGTCATTAGTAGGCAGGCCTGCCTCATCAAACAGAGAGCTCATAGTGTCATCCATATAAGATTCATCAAAAAGTAACTCTACCTTATTGGAGTTAGTGGCACCCATATCGGTAGTACGTGAGGTAGGCACCCTCATAGCACGGGCAATAGAGTCATCTTCAACTAAGACCCTAGACAAATAAGGACTGTAACCCTCTGAGGACGAGATGTTAATGGTAGTATCACTCATAAACGGGATCTCACTCATCGTATCTCCACTAATGATGACTGTAGGAGGATGGGATATTGGACGATCATCGTGTCTCTCAACTATGGGTGGATGGATGACAACAAGAGTAATTGGAAATATTGGAAGAAAAGGAAATGCCTCAGCCTAGCGTCTAACCTCGACTTTGGTCTCGTTGTGACGAATCTCACTGAAGAGCCTCTCCCTAAGGTATGGGAATTGGTCGATCAGTTCATAGAGTTTCCTTAATATCCAAAGGACAAGTTTCAACTTAAAGCTTTGAAAGAAATAAAATATGCAAACAGCTTGCAAGTTGGACCGTGTTGACCAAAGGATTGAAAAGGGAAGGCAAAACTTTTTTGAGAAAAAATCTTAAGAACACTATGAATAAGGGAGAAGAAGACCGGAGTTAGCTCGAAAACCTCACAAAGGGGGGAAACAGGCTAGGAAAATGGTTAATGAAACCTAAAAACCATAAAAAACCTCATAAATAACCATAAACCACCCTAAAAACACCCTTAAGTTACCGGGGGAAGCTACTGGAAAACTTAAGAGCTTTCAAAAAAATGAAAATGCAAAAAACTACCCAGAATCAACAAAAAAACTTGCAAAAGGAGATAGGGAATAATACCTGGGATATTTGGTGACTGAGAAACCAAGAATAACCCTAAAAGGTAGCCCAAAGATTCTTGAGAAATGAGAGAGAGAACAACTGGTTCTAGTGAGAGAGTAAACGCGCGAATGAGGAGAGAGAAGAAGGAAATGTTTCAGTTTTTAAACCGTCAAAATCATTTGGCACAAATTCCCCAAAGGGTCATCATTTGGCTGCTAGGCCCAAAATGCTTTAGCCTTCACTTATATTTGGGGGAGGCGCTACCCAATTGGAACTGAGACATGTGTCGTTTCCATCTTGCAAAGCCACAGATGGAGTGCCAAGTGTCATTTCCTCACTTCCATCAGTCACAAGTCCTTATCTGACAAGTCAGAGATGAATTACCATCGTCTGCATTACAAAATTTTTACCCCTCAATCCACTATTTACATAGAACACTAATGGCTAGGGGTGATTGATATGCCCAAGTATATCCTCATCTCTCCGTGAGGCTGAAGCCGACACTATAGAACATACTGCTTATAAGGGATCCAATTTCAGTGACTTTGACCTCATATCGTCCTTGGGCCGAGACCTTTTTTTGAACCAGGTCACATATGATTGATCTCTTCTCGTACTCCTGTAGCCTCAAACATATTAAGTTCCATATGACCATATTATCCTCGTCTCGACCAGACACCGCCATTAGTCGAGACTACTATTTTAGCTTTGCATATACAACTCTACCATTGGAGGTGTCTTACTCACCCAGGGTGACACTCCCACATCATGATACATTTAACCTTTTTGCATAGCGCGTGGAATGGAGCACGCATGGAAGAGTGCGCGTGGGCTATGAGCCCTACGTGGACAAAATCGTTACAACAACATCTTCCTCACGTGTGAGGGATATTTCATCATCATAATCTACTTGTGACAATGACAGGTGGCTGCTCATTATTGGGTGCCACATATTATGCATTCCTACTACATGCTTGGGGGGTACACTACACCCCCTAGGAACCATATATAAAGCCTCCTTCTACCTTGGAAAGGGAATTTAATTTCTAAACCATAACAAAACTTTGCTAAAATTACAGTGTAGAGAGAGAAAGTTGATTTACTTGTATCTCAAAGGCCATTAGAGCCATTTCATAGTGAAACTCACTCATACACACAGAGTGGAGTAGACCTAGATAGGTTGAACAACTTGTATTACTGTCTTTCTCCTCTTTGTCTCATCCCTTGCGTTATTATGTTGTTGTAATATCACCATTTTCGCACATTTTTATTTCTTCTGGTTGAGCTCTTACTCATTTACTTGATGCTACCATATTTGTCACCATCAAGAATTATGGTCTTTAGTAAGTAAAATAAATCATTGCAAAGATACTCATTTGTTACTAAATCCCTTTACCAACGAAATAATTCTCTTGCAGATTTCGTTGCATCAGCCAACTTGCTATAGATATTTTACAATGAAATCTTCTAATCGTTGTTGAACATATTTTGCAATTAATTTTTTTATTGAAAAAGAATAGAATTTTCGTTGTAAAAAAGTTCCCATACACTTATGAAAGTGCTTATGTAACAAATATTTTGTTGAAAAATATATTAATATTGCATTGCAAAAGATAGTTTGGGACGGTTAAAATTCCTTGCTCAAAGTTTTTCTTTTGGCTGAAAGGATGTAGCACGAAACTATTTTTGTTATAAAAGAAAATATTTTTGGTTATAAAAAAATTTATGTTTCCTTAACAATATGTCCTTTGCAACAATTATTTCACTGAAAATTATTATGATATTACATCACAAAAGATGTTTTGAGATGACTAAAATCCACTGCAATAAGTTAATTTTTACTTGCAATAGAGAATGGAACAATCTGGCCAATCAATTCGGCAACTTTTGTTTTCCTTCCTACAATCACTAAATTCATTGCAGAATATTTTTAGTGGTTAATAGAATCTCTTTCTAAATTTTTTTATTGCAATTTATTATTGAATAAAATATGAATTTATTCAAAGACAAAATGCATTCAGTTTATTAATAGAATTTTTAATACATTAGACATATTAAAATGCCTAATTTTGACCAGTGAATTTTAAAGAAAACTAAGTAAGAGATTTATGTAAATATGAATAATTCGAAGACGTTATATTATATCCAAATCGTATGTGAGTTATTATTCAAAACATCATATTGAAGTTCAAAAACAAAAAAAGGACTTCACAAGACCTAAAGTGAGTTAAAGTAGTTTTTCTCATCTTCAAAATACGAAGATAAAATCAACCCTTGTCGTCATACAAGTGGATTAGAAGGGGTGAATAGTATTTAATAGGAGCATCTTTATCTAGTTGTTAAGCCTTTTTCATGTTTGCTATCTCTGACACGAGACTGTGGACAAGGTTATTTAAATCCAAGATCATTATTTTAAATTTTTTTCTTATCCATATCATAATTGTGTACACGCATTTATATCGCAAGTCAGGGCCAACACCAAGACACCTCACATGCCCCCATCTCTTTCCCACTACTTCCTTACAAATTGAAGCCTCGTTTGAATCCTTCGAGATTTGTTGCAATTCAAGGATTTTATTCTAGAAAGAAATGTATTTATACGTTATCGTAAGTATAGATTAACAAAAAAAGTCAGCCTTTACATTATCAAATCGTTTATATCATCACGTTAATAATTTTAAAACACTTTTTAATTTAGCAATTGTGAGAGTTTCCTTTTTATATTCTTGAAAGCTAACATGTTTTCATTATAAAAGCAACTCAACAACAACAACAAAAATATCAACAACTATACTATAATAGATCCTTTCCACCGATTTCTACATAAAGAAACTCATAATGCAATTCAACGTCTTAAAAGTTCCTCGGACTCATGCCCATCAAAAAGAATAAATCTCAAATAATGCCACTAGCCTGTACGAATTACATTAAATTAAAATATTACAACACTTTAAAATCTAGGCATCCAATTGGGAGTCATTGTTTACATATATTACATATAGAATTCAGTTTTGGTGATGTACTTGGATAGTAACACTCTGCTTCTTCCCTAATCCAGCATGCATACTTTTTTTAAGTAAGTGGAGGCAGATTTTTTAATGATGAACAAACACCAAATTTAACTTAAAACACTAAAATACAAACCAACAAAAGAATTTGTATAATAAATATGTGATGAATTTCCCATTCGAGCTAAATTTAAAATTGTGTTAAATTTCAAATTCTTAACATCGCATACTTATATTCATGTTGAATTTAAAATTATGTTGAATTTCAAATTCTCAAAATTTCATATTAAGATTTTTGCTAAATTTAAAACTATGTTGATTATTACTAAAAAGTGAGATATAACCATGCTTGTAGTTGGCCTTCACAAACGTGACAATTACCTAGAAATTTCTCCAAAAGTAGTCATGATTCATACACCTTTTGATGTCAATAGAAGTTATAATACCTTTCCTATAATCTTATATAATAAGACCTTCGCCTCCAAAAGGCATAGAAAAGAATGGTACATTGTACAAGAAATGTGGGACAAACATATATGCAATCATAATAATTTTAATACGATTAAGTTGGAAGTTGAACAATAATAATTCTCATTCTAGAGGGTGGTTTAAAAATCACAATACGGGACAAGAAAAAAGTTTATATCCAATAGATATGCAATAAAGATAAACTTTTCAAACAACTAGTTTTGAGAACACATTTTAGCCTTACCATAAAGCCATTTTGGTGGCTTAATTTTGTAATGTGTTAGTATTGTTAAGTATGCGCATATATGCATATCCCATGTGATAAAATTACAATTACCATAGAATTTTTTGGGTTCTACATAATCACATAACTCTATGATCATACCTCTAATGTTGTAGGTGGTTGTTAAGGAGAATTTTCTTTTTTTATATATCGATAGGTATTTCATACTTATGTCCCCCTATTTACCACTAGTAGATATTTTGTTATTTTACCTCACTAGTAGTATATTTACCTTTTAACCTTTCTAAGTGTTCATGATGTGTGTTCTATTATAGAAACTAGAATTTAGATTATTCAATTACCATATCTCTTCTTTTGACCCTCTTTAAATGTTTTCATCTTGAGTTCAACTCGTTTATTTAAATAATCAAAACTTGAATCTTAATATCAAGATCATTTTAGAATCAATCTATATTAGGAAAAGTCTGAGATTATCTCTAAGCCCTCCTAGTGGTTGTTATAAATTCATGAAAACTTCAAAAGGTGTCCAAGAGATCAAATCAAATTCGAATGGAATGTCGTATGACCACGTTGAAGGTCGTAGCATACTTCGCTGCTAATACTTGCAGCCGACTGGATATATCTCCATGCTTTATGTTGTGATAACACCACCCACTATCCATAAAATCAACTACTTTAACGACTGAGGCTTTAGGTGTTACAATTGTTTTAAAGAATAATTCTACAAATATGATCCATAATTAGATTAATATTAAGAGTCACTTTGGTTAATGAAAGGGTATTCAAAATATCAAGAGTCCAAATGACTCTTGGTTATCTACCTTGATGGACTATTAAGATTAAGTGACTGTTGCAGATTTAGGTCTAGTCCTTGCTTAGAAAAAAGTGACTGATTTTCATAATTCAGACAAACGAAAAGATAACATAATGAAATTATAGGATAACGGAGATAAATATAAAGACTCAAGTTTAGGTTAATTTTTGAAATACAATTTTGGCTATAAAATAAGATCCAACCGTTGAAACATGCAAAAATTAGAGTATGTTCATCTTGTATACAAGAGGAAATTATCGTTCGAAATTCAGTCCGATCAGACTTCGCCAAGGTCGACTACTTTGTCAATCTTTCAATTTTTGACGTGATGGAGGTATGTCATTATAATATCATTTTGTATTCCTCATAATAATTGTATGTGATAATAATGTTGATCTAAGATCCTAACGTTAAATGTATAATACATAATAAATGTATAATATACAACATTTGTATTATTAAAGAACAAATAATACATAGAATTAAATATTCATACGTTAAATTTATAAATCTGTATAAAATTGTTAATTACGTGTACTTTAATTTATCTTTACATGTGTTATCAGAGAAATAGGTTTCTAATATCTTGATTGTCTTTAAGAGTTTTTGCCTGCAAAAGAGTCTGGGAAAAATAAAAAAAATGAAAAATGAAAAACATATGAATTGCTGATTTTTCTCTAGTGACAGATTTTGTAATTTTACTCAGAAATATTAAGACATTCAATTGGTCAATTGGAAACATCGAAATAAATTAAACACATTGTTTACAATGGGCACCCATCACTCGGGTTATCATTTCTGTTTTCTCATTTTCATGTAGTGACGTCGTGCCGAGAAGAACTATTTTATGTTGACTCTACCACAATAGGAAGGTAAGGACTTGTTCTTGAATTTCTTTCCATAGTCCAATATAAGAGTATTTGGGTGTCCACATTGGAAAGTGATATTTATCCAAATGAATGTAAAACATTTCTCTTCGGGAATAGTTATTATGGTCTCTGTCTCTACCCATGTTGAAAAATAATCAATCGTGATGGTGAGAAAACGAAAGTTCCTATTATCCATTGGTAATGGTCCGACCAAATTGATTCTTGACATCGCAAAGGTCTATGGGGTTGGGATAGGAGAAAATGGTAGTTGAGGCTAGTGAAGTATGTTGACAAAACACTCAAATATTGGACAAATCTCTCTTTACCTAGTTTCAGACCACTATAACAGTCCCGGAACAAAACATTGGTTGAGCCCCAATTGTTTACTAATATACGAGGCCTAATATAATTTTGAACTCGTGTATTAGACATGTGTGGGTAATCTTATAGGTCTAGGTTCTTCTTGAAATCCATACTGGAGCCCCACTAAGAGACTCTCCATGTCTACCTTCTTTAACTTGCCCGATTTTCCATAAGATTGTGCTAGGTTAATGTTTACATGGGCCTTTCAATCGCATAAATCCATTCATTATCCTATGATGTCTCCTAAGATCATGTGAATATTACTATAAATAGAATCGAGGCTTGTTGAGAGATCTGGGTCATCCTCCTCATCATCGTCTGATTTTTGTTCTCTTTAATTCACTTCAACTTCCTTCTTCTTTATATTATATTCCTTTGATAAGGAATATATTTTCTTGTTATAGTTGAGAGGTTGGTTTTTATATCAAGTTAGTGCGATCGATTAACTATGAAAGTAATATACTACTGTTTTATCAATTTAACACAATTATTTACTCGCAAAATATTTTCTACATTTTGGGGATTTGACATGCATGCATTTGTTACTTATTTTTTTTTTACACAATAGGTGTGTAGCTATAGCAACCAGGACCTCACGGATAGATCCATTATTCCTATTGCAGTAGCTATGGATGGTACCTCATTATTTTGACACCTTAGCTTATTCTATCTAGATAGGACCATTGCATTTTAGTTTTAGTTTTGGGCATGTTTCTCGTAGATGGATATGATTTTATATTTATGTCATAGATTTTATTTCATAACTCAATTTTACTATTCATTTTTACACAGTGGATGTTATTATTTGGTGACCGATGGTTTATTCGGTTCACCCTTATCAGTTATTAATGCATGGTGACTTATTCATTCATTTTGATTGTATAACTTGTTCGTATTATTTATATTATATTGTGGCTGAGGTAGTGATGCTGAGATTGAACCATATTAAGATTCTTATTGTATTTTCATATAGGTTTGGCTACCCGATGTTAGAATAGGAGAGTTTTCACAGTTTGTATCAGAGCATCATGTTCTAGTATCCTTAGGATCTATGCGGACTTATTACATTGTCAACGTTATGTTTCTTTGATATAGACCCCTATATTTAGTACTATTATTTCATATTACACATTTATGTTATTATGCTATTATTCACGATTGAATTAGATCTCATATAATTTCGGTTTGGCTTCAGAGGCCTAACTACATGAGATGTAGACTAACGCGTGCCACTAGGAGGGCTGTAGACGAGGAGGCTCAACCTGAGTCATAAATCCCATAGGGGACGATGACTGTAGTAGAGATCACATCTATCGTTGCATGGGCAGTTAATCCTACAATGACTGCCCTAGCACAACATTTTCTCAATGCATATCCATAGTAACTAGAGGGAGTTAGATAGGCTTTTTAGAACGACCATCCACCAGACTTCTAGGGGAGCACGGATATCCAATAGAAAAAAGTCATCTAGAGGCATTTTCTCATGGTTGAGTGAAATGAAACTCAAATGCAGACACTATCTACTTTCAAGTTTATAAGGGCAGTGCTTCAGTGGTGGGATTTGGTTACCACAGCAAAGGAGAGTGATACGATGAATATCCAAGTGTTCTATGCATGGTTTGATCATAATTTCTTTTTGTCAGCAGTTCAGGTGGAGATGAGGAGAAGGTTCTTAGACCTTTCGCAGGAGGGACAGACTTTGGCCAAATCCAACGAAGAGTTTAGGAGCCTAATTAAATTTATGCCAGATGAGGTGAACACTAAGTACAAGAGGGTACTTAAGTTTACTGATGGACTTACTTGGAGTATTGACTAGAACTTGTTGGGGAACTCGATGATTCAGAGTTACACTTAGGTCATAAAGGCCTCATTTCCCCACTGTCAGGATCATCGCCTCCATTTCAAGGGAGCGAAGAGGACTAAAGACTTTAGGCAACAAGATAAGATTGGGGGTAGTAGTGCTAGTGGGGCACTACAATAGCAGTAGAGTAAACATGAGCGGGGTTCCTAGCAGGGGGACTCTGCTATGATATTCAGGCTGGGTAACGACAACTTTAAGCAGTGCTATCAGGGCCAGCAACATACCCCTTAGGGCCAATGGGTCCAGGGAACACATATCGGGGGCCAGTAAGGTTGGGGTTATTAGGTCTAGCAAGGACAAAGGAGGGGATATCCCCGTTAGTACCAGTGGGACCATAGGTGAGAAAACTTTAATATAAGGTGTTTCTTATATGGGGAGCAGGGCCACATGCGACGTGCATGCTCGAGTAGGGATAGGGGTCATGAGAAAGATTTTGTGTAGGGGGCAATAGTTACGACATCTTTCAAGCCCACCGACAGTTCAAATATTACCCCCTCTACAAGCATAGGGATAAGGGCATTTTGAGCATGCGTTTCACCACTTAGGACCAGTTTTACCATCGGCACCGCCATTGATTGATATTTATTTTCTATCCATGGGAACAAGGTCCAAGTGTTATTTTACATAAGAGCATCACACTCATTTGTTATCAATATATTTACATGTGGGACGGATTTACATAAGAGCTACTCATGTTTATGTCGGTGAGGCGTTTGTAATTTTTTTCCTTTTGCGATTCGATATTAAGTCTCAGTGAGCTTGATGGACTAGTGGTTTTTTGTTATGAGTTTTGTCCCAGAATAGACAAATGAGGAGACTTCTAAGAACACATTTCTGAAATGAGTCAATTTGAAAGTATCAGCTTTATTCTGTGTTTGGATAAAACTTGTTTGAGTCATCTGTTATTTTGTCTTGATTTATGTCCTTCAAGCTTGTGATGTATGATTGAAGACCATGCAAAAACGTCAAAGTATTATTAATGATACATTGGTTACGTGATAAGTTTTATGTTTAAGATCTGAGGTGTCTTGATGAAGGTATGAATACATATTTGAATTTGATCATTGGATACATTTGGGTATAATTTTATAAAGGCCTTTTTCGTAAAATGGATTTGAGAAGAAAAAATATTTTTTGTATGTTTATTTTGTTCGAAGGAATTTCCTCGGTCGTTCGAAAGACATTCGTGTTTCATTTAAATAAGGTTCTCTCTTAATTCAAATGAATTTTGTCATCTCAATTAAACGAGGTTCAAGAAAATTCAAATGGCATTTGATAGAAAAAATATCGTTCAAATCTCATTATATCACACTTCAAAAGAGAATAGCATTTTTTTCGAATGAAATGAAATGAAAAATATGTCTCCTTAAATTTCTTGATTCTACATATACGTAGGTCTAACATCAGTTTTGTTAAAAGGGATTTTGCAATAACATTTCTCCAAGTTATATGTAATTCCACCCAAACCCTAGTTTACACCCAATTTTGAGATCTAAGAATCCTCTATATGTACTTTGATTGAGATCTTTTCAGTGTTAAATCATACTTTTTTATTCTTCATATTATGACAATTTTTAGCAATGGAGACTGTATTTATGTTGAGCGATAGCTGGAGTAGTCACGTGATAAGTATGACCATAAATTTATGCCTTAAAATTCATTTATTTTCTTCATTCCATTGTATGGTCAACCAAATGTTTTTTAGCATAAATTTCTTTCTTAATTCAATACAATCACTTAATCCTTAACCGAAAGGAATTCCGTTACCTTCTCCTAAGTCTATAATTCTGCACACTCAAATAAGATTCAACATCTACAATCACCATTGAAATCTCTACAACCAGTAGTCACATAAAGGTAATTAGTATTATTTCCTTGAACAATAACCAGGGGTCTATTTGAAATTTTCCATTTACCATTAGTAAAGATCATATAATGCTCTTCACCATCAAGATTCCATACTTAAATTATATTATGTAAAAAACTATGAATATACCCTAGTGTTTGGTATTTCCACATAGTCCTTTCGGCATTTTCAAATGAATATAACCTACACCAAAGATATCTAATGGTTCCCCATCATCTAATTAATCCTTGTTATAATTTCCAATAAGATAAGTTTTTATAATTTCATAACATTCGGTGGTTTAGAAAGAACCCCTAAGTTTAGAATCGAATAATGACTAGGTATAATTTAAATACAATGTAACTCCTCAGTAACAACATTTGAATAACCATTCTTCTCATTATTTGGTCATTTGAAATCAATATTTATGTGGTCAACTTCAAAATTTTTAGCAACCATCTGATCTATGCCCAAATCTAGGTATGATTATTTGATTCCTTAATTTTTATATACTTAATTTGTGCGTGCATGTGATGGTTTGACATCTGGTTTTAGGTGATAAATAAATGCAAGTATTCTATTTACAAAAGAAAATATAATTTTTGAAGTTATTTTCATAAATATACGATTTAAGGATTGTGTAATGGTACAATCATTTATAGATCTTATTTTGCTCTAAAATTCTGATGATGCTATAATCAGCACCACCAGATCAAAATTTGACTATGAATAGCTTAAACTCAATCACAACACAACAATGGAGATGTATATATGTATATATGAGATAAGGGGATGGGGATAAGGATATGGACCTAATGATTTAAAATGGTTCAGCCAATTAGGCCTACATCCATTGTGTGAGTGTGTGAGAAATCCACTAAAAAGGGCACTAATGGCCATGGATACAACACTCAAGGATCTTTCTCTCTCTCTCTCTCTCTTCTCTATACAATTGGATAGATTTCTGTTAGGGTTATCAATTAAGGATCCCTTCTCATGGAGAAGATGATTGTATATATAGGAACTAGGGGTGTAATGTACCCCCTAAGCATGTAACTAGCATGTGCGAGAGGAAACTCCTAATAAGATGAAGACACATGTCCCCGGAACGTGGAAACAATAATGATGTGATATTCCTTTACGTGAGGGAATGATCTTATTGCAACGATTTTTCCCATGTGGGATCTATAATACTGGAACCTTGTACTGCTCGTACAGTAAGTAACATTTGAAGGAATCTCAGCCTGGCCAAGGACGTGTTACCGATACAGCATATATCCTAACACGAGAAACTGTCAAGTGTAATCTCTATTGAGGACTGCCGTCTGAGGTTAATTGCTCGACCGAGACATAGTATCTACTGTATGAGTAGATGGGAGGGTCCCTTATTGCATAAGCGTTTCCCCTAAAGTATCAACCCACTAGAAAGTCGACGTTACTGTTGATGAGGGCGACCCTGGATCTTGACGAGACTTGGAAACACCCTATGAACTCCTTCTAGAAGATCCGCTGTATGGGGTCAGGAGGTCTCATATGGAAACGAGGGCATACTTGGGTATGTGAATCACCCCTATCCCTTAGCCCTCTCCGTGAGGAGGTTACTGGGGGATATGAGTCGGCTGAGTCTTTTGAAGAGGTCACATGAGTGATATATGTTTCAGTCCTTATTAGGTAGCGTCTGCCGCTTGCATGATCTGGCAACTGAGTGCTTTAGGATTTGTGCCCCAAGTAATGATGAGTTTAGGGAAGTTTGCCTAATCATTTGGGGGTATTTAAACCACAAACCTTTACTTTCTTCAATTTCTTCATTTCTAAAAACACATTCCCGCTCCCCTTTCTTCTGCAAAATCGCCATAGCCGTTATTTAAGCCTTGCACCTCTTTTCTTTACTTTCCAAGCTTGATTAGCCCCCTTTTTATATTTCAACTATCTCGTCTTTTCCAGGTAACCCCTTTTCTACAACTTTCTTCTGTTCTTAGTTCTTATTTCTTACTTTTGCAATTTCTAGTGCCTTTTAATTTCTTCGGTGAGGTTCTGCATTAGTTTTTAGGGTTTGAATTTCCCCTTGTTTCACGTCTACTGACCTAGTTGTAGTGGTCAAAGGTGTTTTTTAGTGGGTTTGAGTGTTCCACCATAGTGGTGAGAATTTTTAGGTGATCTCCGGTAACCTTCTCCGGTAGAGAGATTGTACCCTTTGATCTTTTGGTCCACAAAATTCAACCCTTTTATTTATTTATCCCCTTAATAATTTTGTTAAGTTTAGCCTCATCTTGTTCATGCTTAAACGTCTGTACGAACTAACTGGGGAATTTCCAAACCTTAGGGAGAGGTATTTTCAGGAGATTGGTAAGATTGAGCTTGAGAAAGCCGAGAGAAGAAAGACCGAGGCCCTCCCCCTATGAACTATATTTCTACCCTCATTAGATGTCATCCTACCTACACCTGCTGAACTAAGTGATTCCATACCTGAGTCAATTTCTTCTAAAAATGAAAGTATTTTTATCTTTGAACTATCTGATAGTGCTGACCCTTCTGACGAGTCTATTTCCCAATCCTCAAACCATGATGAAGGGTTTGAGGCTGATGAGGTCTCCTCTCGCGCCTCATTTTTTCAGAGGGTCGAGTCATCAAATCAGTCTGACGTATCCATTAAGATTGATGACGCTAATGTTTCCATCCCTCCCCCACTTGATACCATTACTCTATCGGCTGTTACGAGGTACGAGTTTATGCAACACTTTCCAAGTGGTGATCCAAACAAACCTCAGGTTGAAGAGTTAGACAATGATAGCGAAGAGAGAGATCTTTGAGCTATCTATAGCTAAGTTACATGAGAGTTCTGTTACTAAGGTCAATTCGTTATCTTGGAGACACTTGTATGGCATTGGGCCATCCATTTCTATGAAAAAACCATTTGCGAACGAGAAAGCCTATGACGGCCGAGAGGGCGAGTTATGTGTCTATGAGAAGATGTTCAGGGTCAACTTTCGACTACCTATTTACCTCACCTGCGTGCAAGTTTACCCCGCATAGGAATTGCCCAATCCGAGGTTTCTCCCAATGCTTGGAGGGTTATTATCGGCTTTGTCTCTCTCTCTCTGGAAGATTGTTCATCAAACCGACCTTCCAGTTATCACTTTTATATATTGTTATACCCCATTATCTCCCAAAACTCATCCTGGATACTATCATCTCATAGCCCAAAAGTCTTCCAAGAAGGTCTAATTGGTTACCCATACTTTCAATCATGACTGGAAACCTCGATATTTATTTGTTTCGGGATCTTGGGAATTTTTTCCCAATGAAGCTTGTGGTACCTCTGAGCCCAGGTTTCGTCAGAGGTGGGCTAAAGTCTCTGCGTTGGTCAAGCTTGATCCGAGCTTGAACCATGATGATATTGAAAAAGTTGAGAAGCTTAGGGATCAAGGCGACCAAGGCCGTCTCATGAAATTTAAGCAGTTGATGACCCCTTAATGTTTATCTCAAACGGGTTTAGGGGTTGAGCACTTAACCGAGCTACGTGAGTAACCACTTTTGTTGAACTGATGTGTCGTATTTTTTTTCAATGCTAACCCCATCTTCTTTTTGCAGATCGTTCAAAAAATATGTCTGATTACCTTTGAGAGATCGTGGACAAGAATTTAAGCAAGCTTGTCGACAAGCATGGTAAGCGAGCCAACCCCTATACTACTACTGCCACTTAGACTACTTTTGGTGGCCCTGGACGAACTACTGACGCCATGAAGAAGAAGAAAGGCTGAGAGGAAGAAATAATCTCTTTGCATCTCCCAAAACAGAGTCAGTCTGACAAGGACATTCCCATCTCCATGTACGAGGCTCTTGCGACTTGTTTGTCGCAGTTGAAATTAGACGATAAGATCATCATTGGAAATCCTAGGAAAGATTGTGATGGTGTCGGCTCTTTGATATTCGCGGATGACAAGCATTTCTTGCAAGCCATGGACATCTCCCTTTTTTCTGAGTTTTCCATTTACAGGACCGTTCAGATATATTTGCTAAATTTCAGTTAAAAATTTCTAAGTGCAGTTTTGTACTTTTCTTCAAATACTGATTAACTTTTCTTTGGTTGCAGGGTCTTGTTTCCCTCTATCGGTTGGGGGATTGGATTAACAAGAATATACCCTTGATCCAAAAGGGGAGAGAGGCCAAGACAACTGAAAAGAATCTGAGGAAGAATCTTGAGGATTCCAATAAGGCTCTAAATTAGTCTTAAGACGAGGTAATCCAGCTCATGGCAAAACATGCCAAAGTCTTGAAGAAGATCTCTGATGATAAGAAAGACAAGATTGACGCTGCAGTCCGAGCTTCTGTGGATGGTTACAAGGAGTCAGATGAGTATAATAACAATGACTTTTAGTACCTGGAGAGGGGCATCAATATTGCTTGCCGATAGGCTGCTTTGAGGCAGGCTAAGATTGGGAGTTTGACCTCTCCGGACTTTGTGGGTCTTGACTTTAATGAACCTCTTCTTGAGACAGCTCTCTCTGATGTGGAAATGCCTGGTGGGGGTGATGAGGTTGACCCTGACACTCTTAGGGCTCAGGAGGACGCAACTGAGTTGGATGTCGATACTGAAAAGATCGAGGTTGTTGATGTTGTCAAGGTTTCTGCTGCTGACGGGTTGACACTTGGAGATGCCAACACTACTCTCGATCAGTAAATTTAATTTTTATTTCTGGTCAGGGCGGTCGTCTGTGAGCTATTGCCCTTTTGATGTAACACGAATACTTTAACTTCTTTTGTTTTGATCCTTTCTTGAAATATGAATGCTTGCTTTCTTGAATGTTTGCTTGTTTGAATGTTTGCTTGTTTCTTCTATTATATGTTGTGGTTATGGTAGTAACTTCAATACCAAATTTCATAATGTTTGGAATCTCTTCTCGTCTATGAGGGGGGGATAAGGATAACCACCAAATTTCTTCTACTATATAAGGACACCAAATTTTATAATTTGGACTTACCAAATTATTCCATACCCTCTCTCGTCATTTTGACAGTGTATTATTGAGCATCATCTCCTCCATGCACTGTCGTCTAGGGCGAGAGAGGCTTTTTCACCAAGTATTCACCAAATTAATGATGTTTAAAGTTTGAGATCACAAAACTAATGATGTTTCATCTCATATTCACCAAATTAATTATATTTAAGGTCTGAGATCACGAAACTAATGATGTTTCATCTCATATTCACCAATTTAATGATGTTTAAGTAATGGGCCACACCCAAGTGATTTTTAATTCGGACTCCCCAAATTATGGTGTTATGACATATGCCCTCTCGTTATTTTGAGAGTGCATGGTTGGGCATCGTCTCGTCTGTGCAGTGTCATCTCGACCGAGAGAGGTTTTTTCACAAAGTATTCACCAAATTAATGATGTTTAATCGCATATTCACCAAATTAATGATGTTTAAGGTTTGAAATCACCAAACTAATGATGTTTCATCTCATATTAACCAAATTAATGATGTTTCATTGCATATTCAAAAAAATAATGATGTTTTAATAATTAAGATGACCCTTCTTGGTGTTATTGAAAGTCCATCGATGGGGTCGGCCCCATTTCCAAGTTATCATTTCACCAGCGTTGGGTTGTTGCTATCTCACCACGAATGATGTTTTATAGCTTTTAAGGGTACTTCAAACCAATCATTCAAGAAAAACTATATAAAATATGAGGGAACAAACCATTTTCATTTTTCTCATTCATAATAAGCCCTTTTTACAATGATTCATAATGAAAATCTCCTATACAATCATCTATTGGTAGTACCTTTTTAAGTGGTCGGCGTTCCAAGGGTTACAGAATGGTTCCCCCTCTAGGTTCTCCAGCCGATAGGTGCCTATGACTACCTCATCAGTAACCCTTGAAGGAACATACCAATTGGCATGAATCTTGTTCGATTTCTTCTAAGTCTTCTTCAAAACAAGGTCTCCCACTGCTATCAGCCTCGATTTTATCCTCTTATTGTAAAACATGACCATCCTCTACTAATGGGCTGCCACTTTCACCTCAGCATCCTCTCTTCTTTCTTCAATCAGATCTAGGTCAAGTCTTCTCTCTGACATATTTCCCTCAGGGTCATACGTCTGAACTCTCTGGGTGAGGAGATCTATCTCTGTTGGTACCACAACTAAGCTAGCATGAAGGGGGTCTCCCCTATCGGCGTTTTTACTATCGTCCGGTAAGCCCATAGTATTGCATGCACCTCTTCAGTCCATTTCCCCTTAGCATCCTCTAACCTTTTCTTTATTCCATCAAGAATAATTCTATTGGTGACTTCAGTCTGACAATTGGCCTGGGGTCATCTAGGAGATGAGAAGAATTGTTTGATGCAGACCCTTTTACAATAATTTTCTGGGGAGATGTTTTTAAACTGGGAACCATTGTCTGAGAGGAGTGTATTAGGTAACTCATATCTACAAATGATGTTCTTCCACATGAACTGAAAGGTATTCGTTTTTGTGATCTTTATCATAGCCTCTGCTTCTACCCACTTTAAAAAGTAGTCTATCGCCATAATCAAATATATGTAGTTGCCCATTTCCCTTGGAAGAGGTCCAATAAAATCAAACCCCCATGCTGCAAATGGCCATGGTGAGGTGATATACATCAAAGGTTGATGGGGATGATGATGGATGGTGGCAAACCACTGGCACTTGTCGCACTTCTTTACGTATTCGGCCGAGTCCTTGGCCGGGGTAGGCCACCAATATCCTTAAGTGATGATCCTCTTTGCCAATAATGTACCCCCAATATGGCTTGAGAAAGATCCTTCATTAATATCCTTCAAAGAAATCTACCTCGGCTGGGTGGACACATCTGAGCAGAGGAAAAATAAACCCCTTCTTGTATAACACGTCCCCTAGGATAGAGAACTTAGCGAATTTGTATCTCATCTTCCTTCTTTCGGCCTTAGACTCCGTCAAGATACCCTCTTTGAGATAATGAATAAGGGGGTCCATCCAAGATGGTCCCAGGTTTAAATTGAAGAAAAAATTTAGCTTCACATCCTCCTCCTCTATTGTCGGTCGAGAAAGGATTTTAATTGGAACCAATCTCTTAGTCCCCATCTGTGTTGCCGAGGCTAACCTTACTAATGCATCGACTCGGCTATTATCCAACCGAGGCACCCTTTTGACTTTTATATCACCAAAGTACTTCATCATCTTCCTCAATTTTGCTAGGTAGGTTTCCATTATGTTGTCTTTGGCTTCATAAATCCCTAGGACCTGAATAACCATAGGCTGAGGGTCGTTATGGACTAAAAGTTGGTCGACATTGAGATCTCTGGTGAGGGAGATTCCTGCTATGAGGAACTCATACTCTGACTCAATATTGGAAGCCTTACAATCAAACCTCAATGCATACTCTATATCTGTTTCGTTCGAGGGCGACACAATCAGGCCGACCCCACTCCAATTTTCACAAGATGAACCATCAACAAATAAGTTCCACAATATCCCTTCTAAAAATGTCCCTTCTTCAATAACTCCATTTCTGAGCAAAAACTTGTAAGTATCGGCTTTTGGATGTCTCACCATGCTTGTCTCGGCCTTTTTATGTTCAATATGGGTTTCGATCGACCTTTCAAGTCTGACTTCTTTTTCACTATCGGCCTCGGCCCAGGTGAACGATTAGGCATAAATTCTTCACATTTATCCCCTTAATTTGGTATTTTTATGATCCTGTGCGGTGTAAATAGCTTGGATTTGTCTCATATATACGATACTAACCATTTTTGGCAAGTATTTCGTATTTTGTGTAACTGTTAGATGTTTTACATGTATTTCATGCAAGTTAGTGCCAAAGAGAACTCAAAACAGTGAAAGAAAACCAAGAAATGGGGGGTTGAAGGGCATTTTTGTAATTTTTAGCCTTATTCTGGAAGTGGGGCCAACTAGAAAGTTTAATATATTTCAATTACAAGAACACTGGAATAAACGGTACCTCAATCGGAGTCCCGGTGTGAAAGTTATGAGCAGTCAAAGATAGAAGAAAAAGTCAAAGAAAAATCGGACCAATCCAGATCAGACCGATCCGAAATATAAAGTTCCAGTGAACCCCATACCGAAGATGGATCGAAGTTGATGAAAATTAAAAGAACTGATCCCGTAATTAGTCACGCTCCAGATCCGTTACAAAATTAGTCACGCTTAGGATCCATTACAAAATTAGTCATGCTTTCTAGGTGTGACAAATTTCCAGATACGGGATTTTTATTTTGTGCTTATCTTTTAGCCAAAAGAGTTTTATGTTTTGGGGACTCTTCTAAACAAACTCTAGCCTATGTATTTAGTCATTAGGACTCTTTTTATAAAGATTTCATTGATGTAAAAGCTCCATAACAAGTAGGAACATCTAGGAGAAGAATTTACATATTTCGCACCATTAATTCAAGAGCTTTTCCAGTTTTTCTTCAATCTTTGATTTCTTCTTGCATGTTCTTATTCTTCAATCTTGGTAACTTTTATTTCCAGCACTTTTATTATTATTTCTCATGTTTCATCTCTCTTTCCAAGCAATTATGGATTCATTCAACGTAGTTAATTCATACATAGTTAGGTTCAATATGTCTAGCTAAATTCTTTATCATTGGGATACATGAACTCAACCCGATGTGATAGTTGCATGTGTATAAAATTAATCCTCTAAACTTAAGGAGTTATTATGACCGTATTGCATAGAAACGTGATAATTGTAGATCTTTGGATCTTGTTTGCTTCAGGGTAACCGAGATGCTTCAGAATGCAATTCGAGTGTAACTATCGCAATATCGATTTACTCGTCCTCTAATTAAGTATAGTGCGGGATTGAACCTCATATACGTAATGCTTGGGAGTACTAAATTTTGGGTCTAATTAACCACTTAAATTTACGATTAGTTTTATATCATCAATACACTAGGGTTGATGGGTTGTGTCCCTACCTTAATTTTCCAATTAATTTTAGTTAACTTCTTTATTTTTCCCTTTATCCTTTCTCACTCAATCATAATCTTTTTATTTCTTTTTAGAGTCAAGTTAGGGTTAACCGTCTTACCTTTTTCGTCACGTTCACTCGTCCTAGTTCCTTGAGGATTCGATACCTAGACTAGCCGCTATATTCTGCAAGAGTGTAGTTATAGTTTAGGTTTTTGTATTGTGGTTGGAAGCCGATAACAACGACTAGCGTTTTTACACGGACGCTTGATTTCCACCTCGATCAAAATGGCGTCGTTTCCAGGGAATTAGGTAGACTTAGGATTAGATTGAGTCAATCTAAAACTTTGATCAAAAATCCTAAAAAATCCAAAAACATATAAAAATTTGAAAAAAAGCACAAAAATATTCATCATCATCTCTCATAAGCCCGTTAATGCAAAATTCTGAACTCACTCCAACTCCCCATAATAATCCAACTCACATTCACGAAAATTCGATTGTTGAGTACGACCCTGATAGCCCTCACACTCTTAACGCTCTACAATTCTGGGTTCCACCTCCCACACCGTCACACTTAATCGCAAATAACACTCCGTTTTCCCTCTTAGGACACACTTCAGAGCGCGCTCCGAGTATACCAAGTGAATACACAGAGTCTTTGAGTGAGAGAAATATGTCACAACACGGTAGTGCAGCCACCGGTGAGGGAGAGGCCCCATATCGCCTTTTGAGAGACACCTTATATCCTGAGCGCACTCTCACTCCGGGATGAATTTTACTCCCATATAATGCAGGGAAATTTCTCTTGAGGAATGGGATGATCCAGATACTTCCCACTTACGATGGAATGGATTCAGAAAAGCCATATGCCCACATCATGGAATTTGAGGAGGCGTGCGAGATTCTCAGTGATCTGGCCATTTTCGCTAAAGGATAAGGCTAAGACCTGGCTATGATCTTTACCTCTAAATTATATTTTCATCATGGAACAAGCTACAATCTAAATTTATCAAGAAATTCTTTCCTCCACATCGAACGAACTCCATCAATGCTCAAATTCAAACATTTCGGCAATTAGAAAATGAGTCGTTTGATTGATGCTTTGAGCGTTTCAATGAGTTGATTACTTCGTGTCCCCATCATGGTTTTGATAAAACGCAAATCATTTCCTTTATCCATATTGGGTTGAACATTAATTCCAAGAAACTCGTTGAAACCATGTGCGATGGTCCATTTGTTGACTTAGATGCCAATGATGCTGAGCTTCACCTGAGGTATGTCGCCGAGACTACCCAATCCTGGGATACATCTCACCCTAATGCTCAAAATCGAAATCACGAAGTGACCACCACTCCATCGGCGTCCGAACTATTTCACATAGAAAAGAATTTTATGACGGACAATTGACTCGATGTACTTGAGAAAGGACTGCGAGACCTGTGTGAGGTATATGGATGAGGACCAACTGGATCCATCCCAAACCTCGTCGAGAAGGTGTGTGCGATTTGTGAGGTAGGTCATTCAACTGAGAATGCCCGACTATACCTGCCTACAAAGTTAAGCTTCAAGAACAAGTAAGTGGTATAGGAGGATTCAAGGGTAATTTCGGTGCGCCGTACGAGAATTCTTACAACCCTTCATGGAAAAACCATCCTGGTTTTAGCTATGGGAAACAACATGCTATGATGAATCCTAATTCACATGTTTCCACTCCTCCACCACCGCACTTTCAACAAGCTCCACACGTGCAAGCACCACCACCTCAAGGAGCATATATCACTCCATTACGGAGAAATCTCGAGGATACGATCAACCAATTTATCAATACCCATAATGCAACTAATGCTAGGCATGAGCGCATGATCAACGAAATGAATGCGGATATTTCAAAGTTGCAATCATCGTTGAGTATCCAAGAGAAAGGCAAGTTTCCTTCCTAGGGACAAAGACCGCTCCAAGGTCAAACTAGTGTTAGCTCCACCTCGACAGAACATCAGGAGCAATGTCAAGCTGTGACTACTCTTTGTAGTAAGAAAGTTGTTGATTTATCACCTCCCCCACAAAACATAATCAAAGAGAAGGAGATTTTGCCCGTCACGGAAGAGGCCGAAGATGTCCCCTTCAATGAGAGTGATAAAAACGACACTAGTGAGCCCAGGTAGTAGTGAAACCACCCATCGCGGCATCATTTCCTCAAAGGATTGTTCCTTCCCACAAAGGTAACCTCCGTGATGAAGTGCTAGACATGGTTAAGCAAGTAAAATTAAATTTACCTTTCCTCTATGCCATTAAGCAAATTCCATCTTATGACAAAGTCCCCAAGGAATTATTAACAGTGAAGAGGAAGATGGAGGTAAAGAAAAATGTCTTTTTAGCACAAAACGTGAGTTCCATCCTACTCAATGATCTCCCGCCCAAATTCAAAGATCTCGGTGCACCCACCATTTCCTTCATCATTGGAGAAAATAAAATTGAAAAAGACTTATTAGATTTGGGAGCAAGTGTCTATATCCTCCCTTACGCCATCTATAGGAAACTTGATCTGGGCGACCTCAAGCCCACAAAGATCACTCTCCATTTAGTGGATCGAACCGTGAAGATCCCAAGACGTATAGTGGAGGATGTGATCATCTAATTTGACACTTTCTACTTCCCGGTAGACTTTTTCATTTGGGACACGGATCCCTCCTTCGCCTCGAGAAATCATGTTCCCATCATTCTTGGGCGCCCATTCTTAGCTACAGCTAATGCTATTATCAATACTCGAAATGGGCAGATGCAACTCGCCTTTGGGAACATGACCTTAGAGACTAACATCTTCCATATAGCCTAACATATGGTGGAAGAAGATGATCTTCATGCGGTGAACCTAATCAACGAGATTGCAGAGGAGTATTTTGAGGAAAATTATTGTGGAGATGCCTTAGGGTCCTGTTTAGTATCGAGCCACGAGAGTGAGGGAACGTTCACCCAATTCGAGAGGGAAGTTGAAGAGTTGAGTGAGCCCTTGAGTGTGAGAGAGAGAGATAATTTAGAGGTCATCGAAGAGGATCGTATGAGTGTTTAGAGAAGAGGGAAAGGCGAGACAGATTCTTAATCGCATCATGTTTTTGGCTCCGTTGCTACCCACCCTCACCACCTAATAATTTAGAGATGGAACAAGGAAGGAGGGATGTGGACACAAATCAAGAAAGAGAGCTAGAGGAGTTGAGCCTAGCGGAATTTGAGAGAGAATTCGGGAAGATGGATGAGAGCCTTAACGACGAAGTCCAATCCCTATTCGACTCTTGTAGTCACTTAGACGAAAGTGAATGGAAAGAAAAAATTCTTGAATTCCTTCTTTGTGACCATCCACTCATACCACTTGAGGTCCCGAAACCGATTGATGGAAAAAGTTGTGTTTTGTCCGACTTAGAGACCGACCCATGCATCCTAAAAATTGAAAGACACCAAGGATCCCTTTTCGATTAATCACGACCAGCCTCCCGGTCTTTCCCTTATCTTTGGGCAAGGTACTAACTTGTTCCAATTATTGGTTTACGATATGAAGACGGGAGAGACGAAGAGAGCACCGAACCCCGTGAGTGGGGTCGGGTGAGTTTGTGGAGAGATGAGAGGTCGTCGCACCCCCGACGCGTATGGGGTGATTTTTAGTGTATTATTGAGTCATGTGTTAGGGTCATTTAGTGTCTTTATGCATATTAAATATTTGTTTTTTTTTAATTCTTCTACACTTTTCATTCGCTTTGAGTTAGATTTTAATCCTTTTAGCTTGAGGACAATGCAAAAGTCTAAGTTAGGGGGGGTCACAAGTGCGTATTTCTAAAGCTTCACAAATATTCAAAAATGCCAAAAAATCTAAAAACAATTATAAAATTGTGAAAAATTCAAAAATATTTTTCTTCAAAATAAATAAAAATTGGAATTCAAAATTTTCAAAAATATCATTAAAAGTCGGTTTAAAGTCTCAAATTGTAAAAACCCAATGCACAAAGCCGAATTTGACCAAAGATGGAAATTGTGCAAAAATTGACGACTTAACGAATAAGTGTGGAGATTAACAACCGCGGTGAGATTTGAGCCTTTCATCTTTGTGAAATTTATAAATCAATTCGAGTTAATTGTTAACTCAAAGTTCTTTTTAGCGTCTAAAAAGTCATCGAGGATCTTAATCCTTTCATTTTGATCGGTTTTGATAAATGTGTGTGATATTGTCGTACAAAGCGCGCTACAAATCTCTAAATTAAATTAATCTCAAGACTCATATGGTAATGCAATTAGTATTTTGGACAATGAAGTAGGCCCTCGTTTGTCACCCAAAAAAATATTGGCCATAAAAAGTCGTGAAAAATTCACCCCTTTGCAACCCAATTTGAGCCTAATAATTTTTTTTCCTTTTCTTTTGATAACCCGAAAAATCCAAAAAGCCCGAAATTGTGAAAATCGAATATTTATCGAATAAAGTCCGAAAAGTGCACAAAAGGGGCAAGAAAAAAATAGATATGCTCAACAAAAATAGTAAGAAAAGAAAAGAAGTGAAAAATAGAAACAAAAATAGAGAAAAAGAAGAGAAAATGAGCAAAAGCCAAAAAAAAGCATAAATGGACATCATAAATGACTTTTCCAATTCCAACCTTCCCTACCATTTTCATTTTGCCTAATAGACCTTCAACCCGTAAAAGTCCTAACCGAGTCCAAAATTGCGAAATAGGTTACCGCATGGAGAGTTAAAACACAAAAAGATAATAAAAGAGATTAAATGCATGAATAAGAGGCAATGTTCCCATTTTCAAACCGTATTCCATTGAGGAGATCCAATAACTATAAAATTTCCGTCTTTCTTCTTGTGTGCATGAACTTGGTTCCAATATAATTACTCTTTATGACACGCATACCGAGAGAACAAGCCACATTGTTGGTGATTCATTTGTGAGAACATCCCGTGAGATTTTGAAATCAAAACAAATTTTCGGATAAGTAACGTAATGGTCAATCGGTGGAAATTCGCGGTTTCATTTTCTGCTTCACACACACGCACTATGATTTGAGACTATTGAACATGACTTGATGATGATTATTTTCTGAGAAAGTTTGAAATATAAATTTTTTGCGTATTTTGAATTTTCTTTGAGTCGAATTTTGTGGGTATATTCATTGCAAACCCTCACGAGACTCCACTCATCCTACTAGGGTAACCTAGGGGTTTAAAGGCTTGTTGCATATGCTAAATGCAATCGCTTGCTCGCGAACAAGTTATTATATCCCAATAAAGTTTCTGAAGGGTATTTAAATCATACTCTCATTCTTTTACATTGCTCGGGACGTGCAAAGTTCTAAGTTAGGGGAGTTTGATTAGGCATAAATTCTTCACATTTATCACCTTAATTTCGGTGTTTTTATGATCCTGTGCGGTGTAAATAGCTTGAATTTGTCTCATATTTATGATACTAACAATTTCTGGCAAGTATTTCATATTTTGTGTATCTCTTAGGTGTTTTACAGGTATTTCATGCAAGTTAGTGGCAAAGAGAACTCAAAACAGTGAAAGAATACCAAGAAACGGGGGGTTGAAGGGCATTTTCATAATTTTTTAGCCTTATTCCAGAGGTGGGGAGAACTAGAAAGTTGAAGATATTTCAATTACAAGAACACTGGAAAAAAGGGCGCCTCAATCAGAGTCCCGGTGTGAAAGTTATGAGCAGTCAAAGATAGAAGAAAAAGTCAAAGAAAAATCGGACCGATCCGGATCGGACCGATCCGAAATAAAAAGTTCCAGTGAACCCCAAACCGAAGACGGATCGAAGTTGATGAAAATAAAAGGAACCAATCCGATAATTAGTCATGCTCCAGATCCGTTGCAAAATTAGTCACGCTCAGTATCCGTTACAAAATTAGTCACGCTTTCTAAGTGTGACAAATTTCCAGATACAGGATTTTTATTTTTTGCTTCTCTTTTAGCCAAAAGAGTTTTATGTTTTGGGGACTCTTTTAAACGACCTCTAGCCTATATATTTAGTAATTAGGACTCTCTTTATAAATATTTCATTGATGTAAAATCTCCATAACAAGTTGGAACATCTAGGAGAAGAATTTACATATTTCGCACCATTAATTAAAGAGCTTTTCCAGTTTTTCTTCAATATTTGATTTCTTTTTGCAAGTTCTTGTTCTTCAATTTTGGTAAATTTTATTTCAAGAACTTTTATTATTATTTCTCATGTTTCATCTCTCTTTCCAAGCAATTATGGATTCATGCAACGTAGTTAATTCATATATAGTTAGGTTCAATATGTCTAGCTAAATTCTTTATGGTTGGCATGCATGAACTCAACCCGATGTGATAGTTGCATGTGTATAAAATTAATCCTCTAAACTTAAGGATTTATTATGACCGTATTGCATAGAAACGCGATAATTGTAAACATTTGGATCTCGTTTGCTTTAGGGTAACTGGGATGCTTCAGAATGCAATTCGAGTGTAACTATCGCAATATCGATTTACTCGTCCTCTGATTAAGTATGGTGCGGTCTTTAACCTCATATACGTAATTCTTGGGAGTACTAAATTCGGGGTCGAATTAACCACTTAAATTTACGATTAGTTTTATACCATCAATACACTAGGGTTGAGGGATTGTGTCCCTACCTTAATTTTCCAATTAATTTTAGTTAACTTTTTTATTTTTTCCTTTATCCTTCCTCACTCAATCATCATCTTTTTATTTCTTTTCAGAGTCATGTTAGGGTTAACCGTCTTACCTTTTTCATCATGTTCACTGGTCCTAGTTCCCTGAGGATTCGATACCTAGACTGACCACTATACTCTGCAAGAGTGTAGTTATAGTTTAAGTTTTGTATTGTGGTTGGAAACCGATAACAACGACTAGCGTATTTACATGGACGCTCGATTTCCAACACGATCAGTGAACTCCGCCATAAAGTTTGCGAGGGCCTACCCCTTGATTTCCACCCTCGGCTGATAGACTATGTCATATTATCCTAGCTTAATAACCCAGGTCATCAATCTACTTGATTTCTCGAGTTTATGGATGGCATGCCTAAGGGGAGGGTCCATTAAGACAACCATTATATGAGCTTGAAAATAAGGATTTGTCTTTCTTGAAGCATGGATGAGGGCATAGGACAGTTTTTCCATCTTAGGATACCTCTGTTCATCCCCCTAGAGGTCCTTGCTATTAAAATACACTGGTATTTGTATCCCCTCATCATCTCATATTATCCCCGCGCTGATAGCCGACTCAGACACGACCAAGTAAAGGTAAAGTTTCTCTCCTTGGACAGGACGAGTTAGTAAAAGTGGAGAGCGAAGATAAGACTTTCTCGCATTCCTCGTCCCACTGAAAAGATTTTCTAAGAATCTTAAGAAATGGAAGACATTTATCAATGGATTTTGAGACAAACCTGTTTAATGCGGCTACTCGTCCGGTCAACCTCTGAACTTATTTGATGTTCCTTGGTGTCTTCATCTCTAGCAGGGCCTTTATCATCTCTGGGTTGGTTTCTATAACCCTATGATTGACAATAAAACCCAAGAACTTTCCGTTTCTGATGTCGAAGACACACTTGGCTGGATTGAGCTTCATCTTGTACTCGTCCATGCTGTTGAAAGTTTTTTCAAGGTCGGCCACATGAGTGCCGACCCTAAGATTTTTGGTCAACATAAACTTCCATAGACTTTCCAATCTGGTCTTCAAACATCTTTTCCACTAACCGTTGATATCTATCCCTGCCGTTCTTCAAGCCGAAGGGCATAACCTTATAACAATAGGTCCCCTTATCGTTAATGAAGGTTACATTCTTTGCATCTATTGGGTCCATAAAAATTTTGTTGTAGCCGGAGTATGCATCCATGAAGCTCATCAATTCATGCCCCTTCGTAGCGTTTACCATCTAATTAATTCAAGGGAGAGGGAAGCTATCTTTAGGATAATACTTGTTCAAATCAGTGAAGTCCACACACATTCTCCATTTGCCGTTGACTTTAGATACTATGATGACATTTAAAGTCATTCAGGGTATATCACCTCTCTGAGGAACTCGACTTTCTATAGCTTTTTAACGTCGTCCCTAATAACCTCGTACTTCTCCCTCGAATAGATTCTCCTTCTTTATTTCATTGGCTTGGTGCCATCAACAACGTTCAACTTGTGAGACATTATTTTTGGGTCAATCACAGGCATGTCATCGTGACTCCACGTGAAGATGCTTTGTCTCTTTCTTAAAAAATTAATAAGCTCATCCTTAAACTCCTATTTTAGGGCTTTGTCTAACTGGACATTTTTTTCCGGTTCGACCTCATTAAGGACGATGGATTATACCACTTCCCCGACCTCCCCATTTTTGAGTTTTATCTCGTCTCTGGGATCAAGGGTGTCAATGTTGTATGTCGTGGTTGCTTTTTCGTGTGCTTCTCTCTCCTTTATTGAGTTAAAGTAGAATTCTCATGACGACGCTTGGTCACCTTGAACTTCCCCTACCTCATATGGAGTCGGGAATTTTATCATTTAGTGGACCGTTGAAGTCACGACCTCAAACTCTTTGAGTACTACTCATCCCAATATGAGATTATAAGTTGAGAAGACATTCTCATCCATTACAAAAAATTTGATCTTGTTGGTCAGCCTCTTTGGCCGTTCGTCTCCCATTCTGACATCCAGTTCATACATCCCCAGAGGGTGACCCTTTTCTCCACTAAATCTAATAATAGGATGATGGTACGGGATGAGCCTGGACCGACTAATTCCTAAGCGTTTGAAGCATGACCAGAGCATGACATCTGCAGAGCTTCCTCCATGAACTAAGATTCTTGGCACCTCACACCCATGTACTCTGGTGGTAATAATGAGCGGGTCATCATGAGGATCTAGGATACCCTTGAAATCTTGTCTTGAGAAGTCGACTATGAGATTTCCATATCTATTTTCTTGTTCTTCTCAGGTTTAACATCAATAGAGGTTCAGTTTACAACCTTAATCATGCTTATGGCCTTAGCCTCAATAATGTGTGCCTTGCGGTCGGCCACCTCAGAGCCTCCTACTGTTAGTCCTCCATAAATCATTCCCACATCAAATGAGATCATGTTATGCCTCTTTATAGGGATGCTATCAACCTTTGGCGGGAGATCCAGATCATTACCATCATCATCCAAAGGGCCATTCCGCTTGGTTAGAGCGACCTCTGTACACCTATCATTTCTCCTTTTTATAGGGTCTTCTTGTCCTTTGTCGTCTCGGCCTCAGCCTGAAACGTCCTTATCAACATATTTCCTCAAGTTACCAAATTTCAACATTTTTTCTATCTCATCTTTGAGGGCGAAGCATTTATCGGTGATGATCTTGGTGAAATTCGCACCAAAGATTTCTATTTCTCCTATGAGGACATGTCTTCAGCTTTTTCGTCCACCTAAGAGATCGATCATTTTTTTATCTTATTCAGAATGTGCTCACAGCTAACTGTTAGAGGCATATAGTCCGAAAACTTATCCTCTATCGGTGTTTTATTGCTATCCTTCCCCATGGACTTTTGACACTTTCCATCACTGTGGGATCTTTTTTCTTCATCTTCTTTGGTGGCCATTGCCTCTTCTGCATTCATGACTCTCCTATCGATAGCCAGGAGTTCATCCATAGACTTTGGAGGGTCCTCGGCCAGCTTCCATAGTAGCTTTCTTCGTAGTGTTCGAATTCCTGCTTCTCCTTGTTAAAATGGGCTATATATTCCCTTAGAGTCTTGTCCTTCCCCTATTTGATGTAGAATAGGTGGGTCATCTAATTCCTAGGTTTTATCCCAAAGAAGAAGTTGTGGACAAAACTATTGACCATCTACTTAAAACTTCCTATAGAGTTCTTAGGAAGGGAAGTGGACCATACGTGGGCGGTCCTTATCAACGTGCTTGAGAATGTCGACATCTCATCTCGTATGATATTGAATAGATGTTGGAGTCGGACTAATACATATCCACATGTTGCACCTGATTCATGCTCCCATCATACTTTTGAGTAACTATCGGTGCTTTGAACTTGGTCGGGGTTGCGTAGTTCAGTAGCTTTTCCACAAATGGAGATCCTTCAACATATCCCTTCTGTAAGGGGTCTCGGCTTTTTATGATATCCTCTATTTTGTTCTCCAACCTCTATATGGACTCATTATAGGTATTTTCTTCTACAACATCGGCTTTTGTAGGGATATCATATTCCCTGACCCCTTTCTTTATCATCTGGCCGAGTTAATCGTTCCATGTTAGCCGAACCGACCGAGGGTACCCTCTTTGGACACCTAGGTCGACTGAGGACATCTCTTTTCTCCTCTCAATCTTGGGGAGGTCTACAGTCATCTCTCCTCTCATTTCTTCTTCAAACTGGAAACACTCATTGATCTAGACAGACGGTTCCTCAGATTTCCCTGAGGGTTAAGACTATTAAAGGTCGACCCTCTACTTAACATGTCTAAGGCTGATTTCCTTGGTCCACGGTCTCGGCTGGGCCTTCGTCCTTGGTCTATGCTCTATCGAATAGGATGCACATTTCCTTTGGATATCTCATGAGGTTCCCAACATTCTAACTCTCCCTCTTCTTCGTCAAGGTCTTCCCCGACTAAGTCATCACAGAGTCCTTGACCTTACCTCCCTAGGCGTAAACGCCTAGGGTCGGCAATGTCTCTCCATCTCTAACACGATGTAAGGTATTTTTCTGGAGCCTGGGGTGGTTCCTTGGCTGGCAGACCTGGCTCACCTTCCCTGGAAGTCGGAGTTATAAATTTTTCTCCAACGCCACCGGTCCTGGCCGTGAAATTATTGATAAACATAGAAAATTTATTTTTCATTTGTTATTAGCTTACTATGTGGGGGAGGAGTTCAATTGCCACATCATCCATCTCCAACTAGGGCGGTGCTTGACTGGAGCTTGCACCACCTCCATGTGGTGGTTCCAGTTGATTCTCAGGCAGATGAGGTGGATTCATTGCCATTGGTGTAAGTTGTTTGAGCAATGAGTTAGAGAAGGAGATCATAAATGCTAAAAAATATCTCCTTCAATGGTGAAACATCTCCACAAGAGGGAGGAATAGTTCACCACCAGAGACTTTAATGATTATAAGCTAAAAATAAGGAAGATATGGATATGTTCGGTCCCACAGACGGTGCCAGATTGATGATGCTATAATCAAAACTATCAGATCAAGATTAGACTATGAATAGCTTAAACTCAATCACAACACAACAATGGATATGGATATATGTATATATGAGAGAAGGGGATGAGGATAAGGAGATGAACTAAATGATTTGAAGTGGTTAAGCCAATTAGGCCTACATCCACTTTGTGAGTGTGTGAGAAATCCACTAAATAAGGGCACTAATGGCCATGGATACAACACTCAAGGCTCTCTCTCTCTTTTGTGCACAATTGGACATATTTCTGTTAGGGTTATCAATTAAGGATCCTTTCTCTTGGAGAAGATGAAGTGTATATATAGGACCTGGGGGGTGTAATGTACCCCCTAAGCATGTAACTAGCATGTGCATGAGGAAACTCAAAATAAGATGAAGACACCTGTTCCTATCACATGGATACAATAATGATGTAATATTCCCTCACATAAGGGAATGATCTTATTGCAACGGGTTTGACCATGTGGGATCTACCATGCTGGAACCTTGTACTTCTTTTACATTGAATATCATTTGAAGGAATATCGGCCTTGTCGAGGACGATGTTATTGACATAGTGCATGGCCTAACGTGGGAAACTGTCAAGTGTAATCTCCGTTGAGGAGTGCCAGTCGAGGTTGATTTCTCGACCGTGCCCCATTATCGGTTGTATGAGTAGATCAGAGGGGCCCTTATTGCAAAAGCACTTTCCCTGAAGTATCGTCCCACCAGATATCCGACGTTACTGTGGATGAGGCCTATCCTGGTTCTTGATAAGTCTTGGAAACACCCTGCGAACTCCTTCTGGAAGCTCAACTGTCTGGGATCAGGAGGTCTCATATGGAGATGATGGCATACTTGGGTATATCAAAATCAAAAGTTTATGTCTCGAGGTAGAAAAATAGCTCTTCGTTGATGTGAAGGTTTAGGTTCACTGTTCATAACATCATGCAAAGATTCTCCACATATTTTCTATAGTTCTTTGTGACTTCCTTCGTTGAAGAAAAAATATCTTTGATTTATCGAGAAGAATTTCCATTGGTAGTGACTAGTGCCTTTAAATTACATATTTGTTAAATATCTTGTTAGAAAATGTGAAGACTTTTTTAGCAACCAAATATTCACTAAACTCAAATGGTTTAATTTTTTTTTGAGATGTCACTTTCCCACATATCTTAGGTTTATCTTCCACACTTGGAATATATATATATATATATATATATATATATATATATATATATATATATATATATATATATATATATGGTAAGATTAACTTCATAATACCCATCTTTTTTTTAAACTCAACATAAAAACTAGTAAGAAATTTTTTAATAGCAAAGATACTTGATAAAAGAGAAATTTTTCTAAGAGATTTGTTTTTTTTTATTTTGATTACCCTAAAGAGTTAATCCATAGTTCATCTTCTTCACATTTCTCTTTGTGTTCTTGAAATGTTTTGTTTTCAAACATTCATTATAGGTCATTTTGAAGCGTAAAACTTCTAAATTTCGAAATAAACTAGAATACTTGTTATCTTTCTATTGAAATACTTGTATGCATATCTTAAAGACACACGATGTGCTTGATCAAGAAAAATTACCTATCCTTTATCCGTCGGCTTCGCCTTCCCCCTTCCTTTATATGCGACGATGTATTTGAGCCATTTGAGAAAATGGTTCGTCGAATCTTAGAGACTTTCTAATTCCGAGTCCATATCTGATGGGTACGTGTTGAACATGGAGAATAATCCACTATTATGAAAAACTATGCCCATCATCTTTGATTTTCCTATTCGAGAACTTACACCCACCCTGAGTACGACCTTTTTTGTCTTGGCCCAACACTTGGCTCAGTGCATCTATACTCATAGATACCTTATCGGCATCACTCTAGGTGATGTGCACCAACTTTATCCTCTCTTAAAACAATATAAAAAACATTATTAACATTGAAAAACAATATTAACAAACATTCTGAAATTGATAATATAATTTCAATTATAACATACGATGGTCTCAAGGACCTGAAAATTAGAAAGCTCTCCCTTCTTCCCATGAATTTGGATATAAGAGTCTATCCTATGTGTCTTTCCCCTGACCCACTCTAATAGTCCTACAAAATACAACCAAATTAAAAAAAAAAGAAAAAAAAAATTAAAGTAATTTATTTACCACTAAGAAAAATGTAATGTTAATAAAATTACTTTCTTTCCTATGATCTACCTCCATGTAAGATCTCCTTCCCAATTAGTGAAAATCCACCTTCTTTGACCTGTTGTTCCTCCCCGAGACACGCGAGGACAACTATCTTTTGGCTGCCTCATTTTCCACATACCTCTTCCTGTTAGGGAAATATTATAAATAAAAAAATATGTTTTTCTAATCAGTTGAGCCCATAAGATGATAAATGAGATTATCCCATATTATGCTCCAGCATTCCAAGTCATTGCTTCTGCTATCCATGAGATTGTGAAAAATATTTTCAACCTAGGTCCTGGGGGAAATATTTTAACACTTTTTGAGACACTTTTGAAAGCGTTACTCTCTTATTATTAGAACCATGCTCTGGCACATATCTAGATTCCGCACATACCGAATATTGATCAAGATTTTTGTACTCCTTCTGGTATAGTATGCAATCGTAGTTGCACGTATAAATTGATTTATAATTTATTTCCAAACATTTCAAACTGTTCTTTATACTCAGATTCATATTTGGAAATATCTTTTCTTTTAGGAGAAAACCCTTCACCCAATTAAGAATTTCAGTTATTCTATTTGCAAAAAAACTAAAACGACTCTTCAAACTATGAAAACTAATAATGACATGCATAGTTATTTGATCTTTTTTCTTAGTTAATGTAAGCAGTTGGGTCGATTTAACTTTCAAACTTTGATTATCATTTATCCTGACAATATCATGTGCACTAGAATCTTCACCATAAATTTATTGTCTTCCTTATCAGAATCCACATTGTCTTTCACCACATGAACTATTAAGCATCGTCTATTAGATTATCTTACATATTAGGCTCTATAAGAGAATACTCCTATTTTTCCAATGTCTTACTACTTAATACTTGTAGTGGAGGTTATTCTTCCGCAATGGTTCAATGTATTTCACCATGAAAAACACCCCCCGATAATTATCTTGCAAACCCCATATAAGCATATGGAATCTAATTATTTTTTTGTTGAAACACTTTTCCATTGCTAAAATATTCAAAACGAAAGGATAACTCTTCATCATTGAGAAACCTATTTGTGAAATTTACAAACTCGTTAGCACCTTTACGGTACACGTTCTCAATCCTGTTAGTCTTACTCATCCACTCTTTTTATAGAGGATACCCCATAAAAACTTTTAGGAATTGTTACTTACCATCAATGGTCAAAAAGGATGTTTCTACAAGTTATTTTATCCTTTTGGGTAGTTAAATCATTAGTTGACAATAACAATGTTGAAACGCTACCATGTTGTAACCGTAAGCCATGTATACATACCAATTTTGTTTTAATTATAGATTATAACCTAATCGAATCAAAATTTTAAAACCTAGTTTAAAAGCTTAAGACGCGTATACATACCAAATTGGTTTCAATTATACTTTATAACCTAGTTGTATCCAATTTTAAAAACATAGGTGAAAATCCTAAGTTGTGTATACATACCGAATTGATTTTAATTGTACTTTATAACCTATACGAATCCTATATTTAAAACCTAAAAAATGGTTTTAATTACATTTTATAAACTAATCAAATCCAATTTTCAAAAACAAGGTTGAAACCCCAAGTAATGTCCGCATAACAAGTCGGTTTTAATTATAATTTATAACCTAATATAATAAATTTCTCAAACATAGGTTTCCTAAGCTGCATATACATACCGAATTTGTTTTAATTTTACTTAATCACATAAACGAATCCAATTTCAAAAATATCAGTTGAAATCCTAATACATGTATATATACCAAATTGGTTTTAATTTTACTTTATAACCTAATCAAATTCAATTTTCAGTATCTGATTCGAAACCCTAAGTCGTGTATACATACCAAATTGGAAATTATGCTAGAATGTTTGTTGTAATCTTAGTTACATTTTAAAATAAACTCGCAAATTATTTTTAAATAAACCCACAAATTATTTACATTATGCATACAAGTTATACATATAAATCCCAAAATCCTTCACATTTTTAAATAAACGTACAATTTTTTTTTTAGCTAAAATCATTAAATTTACAACAAATAAACTTAAGCCCAATCAAATATCAAGGTCAAATTGATCAACCCTTCAAACGTATGTGTTTCACATGTTGTTTTTTAATAATATTAAGATATACATGTAAATATAACTATTTTACAACAAAAAACACATAAATTCAATCCCAAACAAATATCAAAGTCAAATTATTTAATCATTGTTTTGCATAAAATGTTTTTTAACAATGCCAAAGCCATACATGTAAACGCAACTATTTTACAACAAACAAACACATGAATTTGACAACTACAACTACATTATATATATATATATATATATATATATATATATATATATATATATATATATATATCTGTGTGTGTGTGTGTGTGTGTCAAAGTCAGTAGGTGTAAATCATACCTTTTCGATGAAAAATGTAGATTTCTTACTCGAGAAAGAGAGGCAGTCGAGTTGATGAAAGAGAGGAGGGAAATAGTTTTTTTTTTCTTTTTAGGGGAGGGATGAGGGATTTTAGGGCCTGAATCCCAATTTTTTTTTTATCATGGCCTTTGTCAAGGACCATGGCAAGCCCATGACAAAAAAATATCTTATGTTATCACAAAACACCCTTGGCCTTTTGTCATTATCAATGCACGTAATAATATCTAGCCGAATTTTGGTGACTTTTTTATCTTTTGGTGTTGTTTTGAACTATTGTCTTTGGCTTCATCGTTCAAGGCTTAGTCATGTTCACTTCTGTTTTTCACATGGGTTATATGCATTATATCGTATCAATAATGAAACCTTTAAATGTTTGAATATTTATTTTATCTTAATCGTCGCTATTCGATGTATGTGATATAAGCATAAATGTTGATTGTAATGATTAAACATCTGTGTTCTGATCAATAATCAATGTGTTTGAGAATATCGACGTTGTATATAATTAAACCGCACTTGGTAAAAATCTTTCTCGCTTCAAAGGAGAAAAAATCTTTAAGTGAAAAAAAATATGGCCAATACCGCGACCGATGAAACTCTGTTGTCGCATCAACAAAGCATACCGCCATGAATGAATGTTTCCTTCATTTAAGTGAATTGGCTTCATAAATATAAGTGACATTCACTTTAAAGAGTTTCTATTTTGACAAGTTTCTATGTCCCTTTATTACAAAAACCATCATAGTCTTTTGGAGCCTAGTTTTACTTGATTCAGGTGTATTTATTCAAGATTTAACATAAATCATATTATTAAATAAATATGTAAGCATTTTTACACCACTTATGATTAGGGCTTCCATAATATTTAAATATATTTAATAATTTTGTGTTGTTGTTTCTTAACAATTATCTATTTTGGAGTTAGTATAATTCTTGAGAGTATTTTATTTATCTAGAGTTAGTTTTATGAAAATTTGATGAATCTCCACCACTTGAATTGATTGCATGTCAATGAGCTCTGTTTAATTTGGGTATTTTTTAGTCTCTGATAACCTCTTAACTAGTATATGTTGATTTGAGACTCTACCCTTGTTTCAGACTAGACCCCTACTTAATTTTAGGTTCAAACTCTTATTTTTAATATTATTTAAAGTGTTCACATTCTCGTGTGTTGCTCTTTTTTAGGTACATTGTAAAGATCATCATCTAAGCGTGCTCACACCAAATATTTAGAACCATAACCCATTAGGGTTGAAACCACTAGTCAATAATTCCATTGAAAACTTATTTCATAAAATGGAAATTATTTGTTTGAGAGAATGATTGATTTGATAATAATTTTAGAGAACATGTCGATGTGTCTAATCAGTTTTTGTTACTCACAGGATGAATGTGTGCATATATGGGGTTGATAAAGAATGTGTATCCCAACATGGTTAGTGAATATTACTCAAACATTGAATTTGATAATGGGCTTGGAAATTTAATTTACATAATGGTTCGTGGCATTAGAATATGGATGTCAGTTGTTGTCATTTCTCAGCTCTGTTAACTTCTAAAGTTAAAAGATGAGAGTTTCCCTACTAAGAATGAGGGCATCCAACAAAAGACACATTATGGGAAAAAACTACAAATGGTTTGTGCACTTGATATGTCAAAAGGCCGTTGGAATAAATACGTTAATCCTATTACAATTATCTTTTTCATAATATTGTATCGGGTATCATTCTTATGAAATATCACCACACTACACTTCCTAAACCATGTTGCTTATTTCTACACACAGCTGATATCGTTGTTCCTATAAACCTTCCCCAAGAGTTATATAGTACTATTAGAAGTTTTATGGAAACCAAAGGCTATGTGAGGCCTTCTCTTCCATATGAAAGAGACATATTTAGTTGTTGAGTGACCAGAAAGTGAAGATGATGATGAATGAAACCTCCCTAAAATTCCCTGAAAATACCATGCACAAATTCTACATAGATGAACAAAAAAAGTGACAACCACCTTCACAACCTGACGATGATGATGTGGTTGATACAAATGAGGATGATAAGAGGAGAGAAAAAGAATAAGATATCAAAATAATGAAGTCTTTCGGTTATGAACTAAGTGATGGTGTAAAGTTTAACGACATAAACCATTTGTGACGCCCGACTTATTAAAATATCGGGTGGCCATCCCTCTACTAAAATAAATAGGAATCTCATTTGACTCATTCTTAGCATCACTGTCAAAAACCAATTAATTACTAACCGCCTGTTCCTCTGTTAATTTTCAACTATATTAGAATACCGTGAATCAAATCATAAATAAAATCATTCACTATAATTCATGAAGATAACTAAAAAAATCCACAATCACATATCTCACTACTAAAATATATTAAATTCCATTTAATTGAATAAACCAGTGGTATAAAATAAATACAATAATCCCAATAAACAAAAATAAAATAAAATAAAATAAAACTGCCTTTGGGAGACATTCGTGGAAAATAATTAACTGGATCCTCTATAGAATAACAAAGATAGACGACATCTACAGCAATCCCTGCAAGCACTCCACAACTGTTGCAACATCGATAACCTGGAATAGATACTCATACTTGGCGTCCCTATAGTTGGTCACCTAAAAGGTTTTGAAAATATCTTACTATCGATCAGAGCCCAAATCCTTTTTAAAATATTCTTTAAATAATTAAAATTCATAATAAATATGAGTACATTCTTCCATATATAAATTGTGTCACACCCACACGAGATAATCCTCACCCATCGTCTATGGTGCGCACCGAAGGTATGAATTTCAACCCTTAGTTATGCGAAGATATGCATGTTTAAGATAAATATATCATGCACACATATATAATCACAATATATATACACTGTCTCTACACCCGTATGTATATATAATAAACCCGACAATACGTACCTGTCATTATACCACTGGCTTATACTTCTAGAGTCTAAAATGGACACTCAATTATTATATAATCATTTATATAATTAACTAATATCTCACAATAATATTCTAGGCACATAACCATTCTCATGCATCCCGTATTCCCTTTTTAACCAAATTTTCATCACCATTCCATTATTTAATTTCCCGAGTATATCCTAAATATTCTAATTCCACCCTAGATATATCCCTAAATTACTCCAAGTTATTTTATCAGTGTTAACTAGTGATAATTCATTCCCAAACTTGAAGGTTACACATGCAATTAATCCCGAACAAAATACGTCATTTAATCCAACCTGGCAGTAACAGGGAAGCCAAATCGGTTAGGCTTGAAGGTGAACTGGTTCGTCCTTACAGACAACAATAGTCCTACCTTTTTTCGAATTTCAACAATGGTTAATTCATATAAATCATTTCCAAATTTATTCTCCTCAAGAAATCTCATTTCGCATGAATCCTAAACATGTAATATATTCATTTTCATATATGATTCATCTACACATGATCACTACATAGGATTCATACTTATGTTCTAAAAATTAAGAAATTCTTAAGATTATCACAATAATTCCTAATTTCTCAATCAAGAACTCATATTGCTACATTGGATACAAATTATCAAATTTTAGTCCATATGAATCACACATATTTTACATGAATTCATTTACCAAAACCCATTTACATATGAATCACACCCCAAAAATCATTTTCCCAATTATGATATGAATTGAATTGTATACAAAAATTATTAAGAAATATAATCACTTGCCTTAACAATGGTAGGGTCTGAATTTTGTTTGAAGAACTTCCCTTTATGATGATTCTAGCCTAGAAATATTACTCCCAATTAATCCTCCCCTGAATTCCTTTTGTTTCCTCCAGAAATTCCTCGAGTTTCCTTCTATTTTCTCTTCAAATTCTCTCTAACTCTTGGTGTAACACTAAGAAATGTGTGGATATTGTAGAATGACTATTCACTTAACCTCAAAGTTTCAATATATAGGTTAAATCTCGATATTACCTTTTCACGTATTTTTAAAATGACCAAAATAACCCTATACGGGTGCCGACTATACTAAAAAGCCTCATAATCCAATCACTTCTCCCGGATACTTAATTTCAACTATTTTGACCTATTCCAAATTAACCGTGAACTCGAAGTCATCATTGGATTCTCCCATAAGCAATTTAAAATCTTATTCCCGACAGGATCCCATACGCGCATCCTAAATAAGATCTTGTCAACCCATCGATTTTACTCACTTACGACGTAATATAAAATAATGCAATTTCATTTACATATCACACAAATAAATATAATAACATATAAATATTCATTAGATTTTTGTTATTTAATACTGATTTAAATTCACTTTTTTTGCAATTTAATTAAATTACTCGACACGTGTAATTTAAATGTTATTAAAAACAAGGGGTGTTACATACTTCCCCCTTGCAAACAAATTTTATCCCTGAAATTTGGATATGCCTAGTACTCAAAAAATCGGATTCTTAACCTCATGGAATTCTAACCTATCCTAAATAAAATCACGATAACCTTATGGTGCCTTAGCTATATACCCGCTAGTGGTACCATCATGATTTAATGCATACTCGCTATCGCCTAAATCTAATGACAAATCTTTTCAATTCCTGTAATTTTGATATCTTCTATCATTGTTAAGGTCTCACTTATAAAATAATTCTTAAAACCAACATGAACTGCTAAAAATGTTCTAATAAGACGAGCCTATCGCAGACCTATCGTCTAAATGTTAGGGAAAGGCCCCACTTCCCTATGTACCATCTTCTCTTCTTGCCCAAATCACATAGCTCCCTTCATGCAATAATTTCTGGCCACTCACGTCAGTCTTTAATTCTTTGGTTCGTGATGATGTAACTCTTACCATATTCATGAACTATACAAAAACAACTTCGAATAACTCGATCCATGATGATGGACTCCAAGTCACGTCTATTCCGCAAAACTTGTTGTTTCCCATGCTTTTAATAAACCATAGGGTAGATGACAAAATTTCATGCACAAAGACTCAAAAGGTGCTTTGCCATGGTAATTATTCCTCCCAATTATCTTACAGCCTAGAATATACATATCTCACATTCTCCAAAATTTTAGTAGACTTTCGTGTCTAATCATCGGTCTACGCTTATATGTATTTCTCCAATTGCAACATTTCCCCATTGACTCTCGATAACCACTATCAGAGTTAGAATTCAAGGATCTCATCCTAATTCACAATAATGTTTGATAACTCCTTGTGCCAAATTATTCCCTTTTCATTAGTGAAACGATGGATGTATTTCCCGATAGTGTAACTCCCCCAAATGAATAGTATATGCTCTATCTCAATTAACCCACTTCACCAACCTAAAAGGAATCTTGATCGTTCCATGATATTGGTAACCTAATAATGAACTTAATCTGCTTTCCTATCCATTTTGTCACTAGAAACATCAATTATTAAAAACTTTTGGTGGATCACCTTGGGCTAATATTTTACCATATACGAGTGGTACACCTGGAGACAAGTTCATTATGTCTCACTCCACACCAACCCACACGTTCATTATCCTACGTCATGTGGTACCACTTCCTCCCCTATATGGTTATGCCAAAGCCCATGACCTATGCATCCACTCCAAAACCATGCACTTCCTAAGTACTTTTTACTTGGCAGAAATTGACATCCTATTTATGCACGAGCGACCCTCAACATTTGACTGAGTAAGACTCTATTCTACTCACCAAAATTGTTGGACCCTCCCATGGCTAGACAGATCCTTAACATATATCTCTACGGTCTCTGAACCCATCTTGGGTGTGACAGCTCTCCTCGATATATATATATATATATATATATATATATATATATATCCAAATCTGGTGCTAGTGCCCCATAAACATACGGTTCAATACATTTATCACCCTGTCCCCTTATATCAGACGATTATGCAAATCAAACCAACTAGGGAGCCCATACACCCTCTATCACGTGCATATCTTCACAAACATCATAGACGTGACATATTTATCTTTAACTCGACCCCGCATGGTCTGCTTGGCCCCATACCGTAAGGTTATACTTAGTTACCCTAGTAATCGTGACTTAATTATCCTCAAGAATATCCCACCTATCCAATAATGGTATAAAAAAATTACCAATGCTTCTTGCAGAGAACTACCCGCCTCCCCTCACCTTATATCGTATAATAGCTCTCATCTCAAAGTGTTTTCTTCACACGTACAATAATCATCATTTAAAATCAATGCGCTAGTATCCAATAACTTCTCCTAATTCCCGACATTTCTTAAGGTTCATGTATAAATGTCACACAATTGAAATCCAACTGAGGAATTTCCCTAATGACCTATCCCCTGGCATATCTGGTTATCGAGGTCTTTTGACCCAAAGAACATAACACAAGAACTCAACATCCTGTCCCTAGATGTAAAAGTCTAATCCTCAACTCCCACATCTTTAAAGGACTTTTAAAATACGTCGATCGCACGATTGCTAAGTTCTCATCACTAAATTAATAACGAACTAAATCTCCCCTCTCAGCGATAAACTTGATATACCCTGAATCACACTAGTATAGTCCCTATGCACCGGGATAAAATAATACAGGACAACTATACTCTTTAAAGTTATCAATACACTAGAGTATATATGCGGGCCCGAACCTCTTTCAGGTGAGACATAGCAAAAACAACACATCCTGACTTGGAATAGCGATCACGGAGGCCTTACTTTAACAGTCCACCATCGATCAAACCATCGTTAACACCATACCCAAGATAAAATCATACTCACATATCTTTAGTTTATAAGAAAATCAACTAAAACATATCCTCTCAATAACCACACCTGCTCCCTAGTCGATGCAACCAAAGAGATCCTCGCTACTCAACGGTAAATATATACACACAGTGATACTAACGATATATCCATTAACCCTGTCTCACACCCGAATTTAGTGTTAATAAAATAATGTGACGCACTCGTGTCGCAAAAAAATAACCCCATCTGCCCATGGATAAAATTTATACTTCCAATTGCCAATGTCTCTAGCTGTTCAAATGGTTCCTTAATGTAATAATCGCGTCTACACTAAATCAAAAACTGTTATAACAGTTACCCCTGCTGGGCACCCTGATACTATCCCTCTATATCGCTGCGAATAAGATTGACGCATGTGGTTCTTCTCTCCACATATAAAACACCTCCCTATATAATCCCCATATCCCTAGCCCCATTGGGCATATTGGGGTTGCCTTACTCTCTGGCTCTAGTACCTCGGTCCTTATCGCTACACTAGTTGTTCCCCTGGCTCCACTGGAACTGTGTAACACATTGATGGAGATAACGACCATGTCTGAATTTACCTCCACTCGACCTGAATTCCATATATCTAAATCTTTTAAATGCGTCCCTCTCTTGGTTATCCCTCGGTGATGCCCCACTAGCACTAATTTCATCCAGTCTTTCCCTACTGACTAAACTCTCTAATTATGGGATCCATTCACATGGAAGCATTGATATTGACTCGGTAATATTATGACATCAATGATATCGGCATAAGTCGTCCAAGCCGGATTTCCCTATAAGCGCTGACGAATTCTACTTGTGAGTCAATCATCAAATTAAGGGCCCTATTCTCCTTCTTATCCACCTCATTAGGTATAAAGTTTACATAAGAAAATTTTTCCTCATACTCGGCCACTTTCCATCCCTCTTGTTGTAAGTCCCAAAACTTTCTTTGCATCTCTATTTCAACAACATATGAGAGGACCTATTGTCAAATGGCACCCAAAAGTTCTCGATATTTTGAGTATATCTTTCCCTAGATGAGGTAACTGACACCCATCACAGCAACGCTGCTCTTATGAGCTTAAACTTGATGATAGATGGACGCAAGATAGATGATGGAAGTATAGGGAACAATCAGACGTTCGACGAGGTTTCCTTCAAGGAAAAAATCTGTCAAAGCTGATTGAAAGGATCAGACTCTACAATGAAGATCTTTTAAAAAGCAATGAGTGAAGATGAGTAGGAGAAGGATGTGACTAAGAAGAAACATAGCATGGACCCGAGTGTTAGTAGTGACGATTATATGAAACAATTATATGACACATCTGCATCAGATCTGAACAATATAATTAAATCAAAATCATAAAAATTGTATGAGATCAAAGCAAACCTTTTCGTCAAAGTTGAACATGATCAATCGCATTTCATAGAAGGATCATCAGCTTTGGTCCACAAAAATTAAATCTAACACAGTAGAATGAATGCACTGTTTAATAGAACACGAGTGGTAGATGTACATACACCCCCTAAAATAATCATTGCAAATAACCCACTAAACTATGAAAAAGTTAAATACCCCTTGTGTGTCGCTAAACTCTTTTCTAGTGAAAAAGACGAGATAATTGCAGTTAATAGTTTTGGGAGGTATTTGCAACTAGTTCGTAAGATGAAAAATATTGGGGGGAGGGGGCAATTTCCCTTAAAATGATTGAAAACAAACATTAGCCAGATCATCAATGAGATTGTTAAGTTTGTATATGACAATTGTATTATTAATCACCAACGTTTGAATAAGGGAAACAACAAATTCAATAACAACTTCTACACATTACAGAAAAATAGTTAGCTGTGTCAGTTTCCCTAAAATTATCAGCATAAAAACTATGTTTTTATACACACTATTCCTTCCCGCGTCGAGAAACTTTTCCATATGTACATTATACTCTTCAAGGTTAAGTAATTCACTGCAAATAAGGCCAACTGTGATATCTTTGTTGAACTTCTGGTCCTCATCGGAGTAAATCACCTACCAAAGAAATTACACACATATAACATTTAAAATGATGCAAGAACTGAGGAAAATGTTGTTGTCAGAAGAACATTTTCCAAAATTTGTAAATTTGTTTGATGGTTTTCCAAAACTATGATGATTCATCCTAAATTTTGAAGAATTATGGAGGAATTCATCCTAAATTTTCAAAACCTTGGAGGGACTAGTGTGTTCCAAAATTGATGGAATCTAAGGATTTATTAAACTGCCATATTCATCATAGGATACAGGTAGGAATGAGTCACGCAGAATATACCCAACTAGTTAGCTCCTTCAAAATAAGGTTGCTAACATCACGAACGACAATAAGAATAGAAAGATGAGCACGGACACGTTCACTATTTGATGCATTTTCATATAAACCCTTGAAAACTCGTGAGAGCAAGATAATTTAAACTCAAGAAGTTGATTGAATTAATTTTTTTTTATACAAGAATGCTTTTGTTTATTTCCTGCTTGTTATAATATTTCTCTTTTTAGAAAAAAAACACTTCCATTAGAGTTGCTTGTCACAATAACATAGTATTCATAATCAATATAATAACACCAAGAGTTAATACTTTAAAAGAGGGCACCCCAAGGTCAATACTTAAAAGCGTAAACTTCCCTTCTTTGCATTGCATTCTCAATAATCTGAGGATTTACTATCTACAATGATCAAGGAGTCAATTCCTACCATTTCTTCTATTGCTATCATTCTTTTTGTTATGGCTCGCTGCAGTCATAACAAAAATAATCTATCCCAAACGAAAATATAGAAAGCAATATCTTATGTTATGTGTGAGCATATGAATTGTGTATATATCATCTCATGCAGCAAAGTTTCTAGGTTGTTATCTTTTCAATTAGATAGACAGTGTTCTTGCATCCCAAACATTTATCTCTTGTTCCCACGAACATATTTTAGACTTTACTTGAAACTTGTTTTTGTTCAAAGATTAAGGCTAGTAGCAGAAGTTAAAATAATTGAATCATAAAGAAGATAATGAAGAGTATGAGTGTGTTTGAATGGATGGATAAAATAATACAATCAAGGTATTGTTTCTCGTTAATCCCTCTGTTTCTAAAATCATCCTTGAGGAGCATTTTGAAAATGGATGGACTAGTCGATAGGTAAAGTCTGATTGAAAAAGAAAGGAAGGTAAAGAAGGTTCAATTAAGTATACCATCGGAAAGTGGTCCACCGACCCGGGTGATAAAGGTAATCAAATCTCCAGCGATGCCAAAAAATTTGCGATATCAGCAAAAATACCAGAATTTAGAATTAAGAACCGAACATCAATCCTATAATATTTGATAAATCTTAAGTGGAGATGAGTTTTGAGCACGTTAATTTGTATAAGTATGTTAAATATTTAAAACCTCACCCTCCAATCAATTGATCACTTTGGCTTTACGAAGCAGATAGAATATCAGAATAAAAAAAAATTATCAGAACACTCACGTACCATAATACAATATCATCCTATACTCGTCTGTCTGGAGGGAAATTGCATCCAGTTAAAGATATAACATCAGAGAATATAAAGAAGAAGAAAAATCAAAGCTCGGTAGTGACAGTAGTAATGCAAAAGCATTAAAAACTATAAAAATTGGATGCAAAACTGAACCTTTTGCAATTTCAGTTAAATTCTTCAAGGAAATAGTATTAAACATCGAGGTTAGCCCCATATATTAAATTCCAACGCACCCATCCACCCACCCACATAGAAATAAACAGGAATTCCTTTGTAAGAAAAGAAGGTACAATGAACATCCTCTACATAAAATTATCTAGCCTCCATGATTTTTTAGAATTTGGCGGACGAAAGCTCTCTAGTCTCATTTTGGACCCACCTAGTATTTCACTCAAATAACCATCGCCTTTTTCAGATTTAATGATCTCGAGGACACACCCAAGTACTTTTCTTGAAAGTCCTATTTCTATGAGGCGTCCTTTCTCCTCCCCGCCTTCGTATATCAACCATCCAATTTCTGCAATATGAATCACATTTTCCAATAAAACTTTAGTAAATATTCGACCAAGAAACTCTACATTTTTTTGGGCATCATTACAGCATCCTCCAAAATCTCAATAACAGATTTGAACCATGCCCAAAAAATGGAAATGAACTTATGTTAGAAAATGAAAAGGCAATGAGAGTCTGAAATTTAGAAACTGAATTGACATTTTATGACTTGGAATCATCATCAATTATGCGAATTTACTAATATTTGTATCCCACAAGTCAATACTAAACACATACAAAGGGAAAAGTGCAACATCCCTCTTGAACTATTAAGTTTTTTCAAGCAACCCCCATAAAATATCTGTAATGCAAAAAATCCCTATGAGTTGCGCAATTTGTCGTAAAGACCCCTACTGGGGACTTTTTTAAAGTTACAAATTAGGGATAATATGCAATTATTTATGCATAGAGAGGAAGGTTTTTGATGATGTTGAGATTTAGCACCACTAGATAAGTGATGATGAGCTCAAACAGTAATAACAATGGCAACCATAGAGATGTATACGTGTAAGTGTATTGAAGGGGATGAGTATAAGAGGAATAAGATAATGATGTATAGTGGTTCATCCAATTAGGCCTACATCCACTGTGAGTGTGTGATCCACTCAGTATGGGCACTAATGGCCTTCGATACAATTCACATAAGCTCCCTCTCTCTCTACTGTGTGTTCAAGCAGAATTTTGGCTAGGGTTACAAATTATCGATCCCTTTGTAGGGTTGTAGGTGACAAGTATATATGTGTCTTGGGGGGTGTAATGTACCCCCCCCCCCCAAGCATGCATGGTGCATGTTAATGATGATCTAATTAATCCCTTGCTGACACCTGTAGATGCCACCTGTGAATAATGATGACATAATATTCCCTCACGTGAGGGGGTGATATTATTATAACAGTCTTCCACGTGCCATGTGAGCCTCACGCGCACTGTTCCATGCATTTCCCAAACCACGCGCTATGATGATGTCATCCTCGGCCTATGATATGAGGCCGAGGGAAAAGTTCCTTCTGGTTGTGAGTCTGGCCTAATCTGGGCCTGGTACTGTCGTACCCTTGGAGGGTCGTCCGAACCATAATGAGGGGTCGGCCTATTGAAGGGTCGTTTGGGCCTGATGAGGGGTCGGCCCCTCAAAGAGTCATCTGGGCCTAATGAGGGGTCGGCCCCTTGAAGGATCGTTTGGGCCTTATAAGGGGTCGACCCCTTGAAGGGTCGTCTGGGCCTGATGAGGGGTTGACCGCTTGGAGGGTCGTCCGATATTGGTAAAGAGGTCATCCTGGCCCCGTCCAGGTGCAGGGCTCCCTCGACATGGCCGAGTGTATAAATGGGTATATCAATCACCCCCAGCCCTTAGCCATCGATGTTGTTGATATGGATGAGGGATAGTGTTGCTTTTGAGATAAGTGCATGGACAGTTAGATGAATGACACCTGTTGAGCTGATGTGAAACTTAGGCAGATATCCATTGTTGTTCCAGTTTCCTAGGCGTGGCGGCTGCACACTTTTCTTGGGACTTTGTACCCTAATGATGACCTCCTCGTGGGCTGTGTTCTGCCTTAGTTAATGGGCCCACTCATTACCAAGGTATTTAAATAATTTTTGAAATCATTTACTTTCTTCTTCTTCTTCGCGCCTTAACTCTATCTCTCTCTAGCTTCTCAACAGCTTCCATAGACATTTCTGCAACCTTTCTGTACCAAGCTTCATTCAGCCTTTGCTTTCGTCTTCAGGTACTTTTCTTTTCCATAAATTCCATTTTGATCCTTCATTTTCATTTCATGCATTGGGGTTGATGCCCCTTGTAGTGTTTCTAGGGTTTCCTTGTGTTTTTCGGTCCCTTCTCCGACAAGTTGAGTTCTTCCCTTTCTTGAATGTTCTTGATCAAAACCTTTTCCTTCTTTGGTTTTGATCCAAAAGTCCAACTTAGTCAACTGCCAACTTGTTTGTAGTTGTCTTAACCAAATTCTTCTAAGTGTAGGGTCTTCCCTTTAATGCTTAGGAGCCTTTACAATTTAGCCGAGGAATTCCCATCTCTAAGAGAGAAGTTCTTCGTAGAGATCAGACGAGTAGAGGAAAAGGAGGAGAGAAGATGAGGGGTCAACCCTAATTGGGTACGACCCATTTTTCCCATTCTATTAGCCACTATCGTACGCCCAGAGTCAATCGTGCGAGGGAGAAATGGACCAGAGAGCGTCGTCGCCATCTGGTGTTGGCCCTTTTGGGAGGGGGGAGACATCCAGTCTCATCCCAGGCCGATAGGCGAGGGTACAACACCTTCTGAGGCTATCCCTGTAACAGCGTTGTCCCCACATGCCTTCCAGATGGCCTTTCCTGGTGGACCTCTGACAGGTGATGAGGCCGAGGTAGAGGGGACTGAGGATGATGGTGAGGATTCAGACGGTGACCCAGTTGACACCTCCCACGCCTCAGCTTATGTTTCCACCGTTAGGGATCACGACCTCTTGCTGTGGAGGCATACATTTGGTGTGCCCCCGATATAAATATGAGGGTTACCTCTGAGTCTGAGAAAGTCTTCGAGGGTGATGAGGGAGAGGTCACTGTTTATGAACAAATGTTAAAGGTCGGCATTAGGTTCCCTCTGCACCCCTCCATAGTCAATATATTGTCATCCCTTAGCGTTGCCCCCTCTTAACTTCCTCCCAACTTTTGGAGGACTCTCCTCGGTTATGTCTCCTTGTGAAAGAATACCTTCATTGATGAGCCTTCAGTCGATGTGTTCTTGGCTTGCTATAATATCATTCCCTCGTACAAACAGCCTGGGTACTATCATCTGGGGGTAAGGAAGTCTGATATAAAACTTCTCCACATGTCACAGACCTCTAACCACGACTAAAAGAAGATATTTTTCTTCATATCTGGGGAATGGGAATTTTCTACCGGGGCTCAGCCTTTGGATGATGATCCGAGGGTTCAAAGGAGATGGTCTAACCCCCCTATAAAGGCTAGGTCAGACCCCAGACTTAGTCTGGATGAAAAGGACATAGTAGAGTATCTGAGAGAACGAGGGAAAGAGGGTGAGCTTGCGAAGTTTGAAGATTTGATGATCCCTCGGTTGCTCAAAGAAGCTAGTCTGAGGGTCGGCCCTTGACAGAGCTATGTGAGTTATTATTTTTGTTTAATCTTTGATTTTTTCCAAGTGTTTCACGTTTGCCTCTTTATTTTTCTGATGTGTCATCTCCCTTTCAGGTTGTCCTACAGGTATCTTTGTCCATCTTTGGAAAATGACTGCCCCAAGCTTACTATCTAGTCTAGGCAAGAAGAAAGGAAATGAGCCTCAGTAGGCTACGAGGAAGTCAAAGGCCATGGGGCCGACACTAGTTGAACCGTCCGTGGATAGCCATAAAAGAAAGGGCCCCAAAGTTCCTACTGACCCTCGGCCAGATTCAAGGACGAGGGCAAGGATGGAGGCGTCTGAAGGGACTGGATCCTCTTCCATTATGGGAGACTTTTAGTACCAAAACTTAACATTCTTGAAGGTTGATCCGTCTTCCCTAATAGCCAATCTGAGGGCGGCCAAGGCTTATATGTTCTCTGCCCCTTCGGCCGCTGACTATGACTTCCTATCAAAGATGCCCCCAGCTAAGGTGTATGACTATGGTTTGCACACTCTGGCCCAGGTATTTGTTCTTACTTCATTTCCTTAGTTTAATTTTTTACTAATTATTTCCTCGACCCCTTAACAAGTGCCTTTTTCTGTGCAGTCTGTTTGTGCCTTCACGTCTGCTACCAAGTGGATGGCCGAGAACTAACAGAAATTTCATAAAGTCGAGAGGGCTATTCAGCACGAGGCTGACCTGTAGACTGATCTTGAGACTGCAAGGGATGAGCTTTAGAGTGCGATGACCGAACATGCAAGGGTCCTGGACGAGCTGATAAGGCAACATGATGCAGATCTGAAGGCCAAGGACTTGCTTATTAAAGAGAAGGATGATGCATTGATCAACCTGGGGGATCAATTCAAGACTGAACTATCCAAGGTAATAAAGAAGGCAGATGTTGATACTGTAGAGGCCTATAAACTCTCGGATGAGTTTCAAGGCTTCGGTCTTGAATACTTAGAGAGGGGAATCAGGACGGCCTGTCCGTGGGTCGTCCTCAAGTTTGCTGATGAAGCATTGTCTGTCCGCCCCTCTCTTGAGGCAGTTCAACTGGATGATCCTCTTATTGCCGAGGCCTTAGCTCACATCGAAGGAACAAGCATGTCTGAGGCTCGGCCTGTCTTGGTCGTAGAAGAACCTCCCATAGATGTTGAGGCCTTGTCCTCTAATGTTGCTCAATAGGGTGGCTGTTTATAGCCAATACCCTCTTCATGTACCACATTTTTGTTGGACAAACATTAATATTTTTAATATAATGCCTCTTTTTGTCATCTATACTTGTCTCTTGTATGATTTTCCTTGTGATGTTTTTAAATTAACAATCTCACTAACCCCTCCCTCATTTTTCTTGAGGGTAAATGAGGGGCCGTCCCCACTATTGACCCTCATCATATTCAAGGGTGGTTTCTCACCAACTTAATGGTTTGAAATTTTATGTCCCCCCTCATCTTTCTTGAGGGTAAATGAGGGGTCATCCCCACCATTTTCCCTCATCATAGCCGAGGGTTGTTACCACCAACTTAATTTCATTAAGTCCTGCCTTGTCTTTCTTGAGGGTGAATGGGGGGTATGCCCTACCATTGACCCTCATTATATCCGAGGGTGGTTACCACCAATCTAATGGTTTTAAATTTCAAGTCCCCCTAATCTTTCTTGAGGGTAAATGAGAGGTTGTTCCCACCATTTTCCATCATCATAGCCTAGGGTGGTTTCCCACCAACTTAATGGTTTTAAATTTCAAGTCCCCCCTCGTCTTTCTTGAGGGTAAATGAGGGGTCGTCCCCACCATTTGACCTCGTCATAGCTAAGGGTTGTTACCATCAACTTAATGATGTTTTCAATTAAGTCCCCCCTCGTCTTTCTTGAGGGTAAATGAGGGGTCTTCCCCATCATTTGCCCTCATCATAGCCGAGGGTTGTTTTTCACCAACCTAATGGCTTTTAAAATTTAAGTCCCCCCTTGTCATTCTTGAGAGTAAATGAGGGTTCGTCCCCACCATTTTCCGTCATCATAGCCATGGGTGGTTTCCCACCAACTTAATGGTTTTAAATTTCAAGTCCCCCCTCGTCTTTCTTGAGTGTAAATGAGGTGTCGTCCCCACCATTTTCCCTCATCATAGCCGAGGGTTGTTACCACCAACTTAATGATATTTTCAATTAAGTCCCCCCTCGTCTTTCTTGAGGGTAAATGAGGGTTCGTCCCCACCATTTGCCCTCATCATAGACGAGGGTTGTTTTTTAACAACCTAATGGTTTTAAAAATTCAAGTTCCCCCTCGTCTTTGTTGAGGGTAAATAAGGGGGCGTCCCCACCATTTTCCCTCATCATAGCCGAGGGTTGTTTTTCACCAACCTAATGGTTTTTAAAAATTCAAGCCCCCCCTCATCTTTCTTGAGGGTAAATGAGAGGTCATCCCCACCATTTACCCTCATCATAGCCGAGGGTGGTTTTAACGAGTATAACCCCAATCATACTAGAATTAATCAAACACAAAATGAGGGACCAATGTGACATTCTCATTAACATTCTAAGTATTCTGTTGGAGCAACACATTCATTACAACTGCGGTCCGATAGGACGTTACAACACTACTGATAGTATTTCTTCAAATGATCTGCATTACAGGGGTTGCAAAAGGGTTTCCCTTCTAGGTTTTATAGTCTATAGGTTCCAGGGACAACTTCATCAATGACCCTATAAGGGACATGCCAATTTGGGTGGATCTTGTTAGGATTTTTCCAAGTATTTTTGAGGACTAAGTCCCCTACTGCGATTGGCATTTGTCTCACCCTCTGGTTGTATAACCTTGCGGTCCTCTACTGGTAAGAGGCTTGCCTTATATCGGCATCTTCCCTCCTTTCCTCGATCAGGTCCAAGTCAAGTCTCCTCTGTTTCATATTTCTCTGGGGGTCATACATTTGGACTCTATGGTTAGCAAACCCAATCTCGGTGGGGATGACGACTTCTGAGCCATATGCTAGCATAAACAGGGTTTCACCGGTAGGAGTCTTCGCCGTCGTCCTGTAGGCCCACAATACAGTGTACAACTCCTCAAGCCATCTTCCTTTTTCCTCCTCGAGTCTTTTCTTGATCCCGTCAAGGATTGTTCTTTTTGTAACTTCCGTTTGCCCATTGGCTTGAGGTCGTCCTGGGGACGAGAAGAATTATTTGATACTCACCCTTTCAAAGTACTTCTTTAGAGATGTATTCTTGAATTGAGTCCCGTTAATCGAAATGACGGTGTTGGGGAGACCATATCTGCATATAATGTTTTTCCAGATAAACTGGAAGGTCTTCTGCTCAGTGATCGTTACTATTGGCATCGCCTCCACCCATTTTGAAAAATAGTCAATTGCTTCAATGAGGAACCTATAGTTATTAACTACCCTAGGCAAGGGTTCTACCAGTTCGATCCCCCACACTGAAAATGGACATGGGGATATAATGGAGGTAAGAGGCTGATGGGGCTGGTGAGGGAGGGTGTCAAATCTTTGACATTTATCACACTTTTTTACATATGCCGTCGCATCCTTCCCTAAGGTCGGCCACCAGTACCCTGGGTTACTACCCTCTTCGCCAAAGACCTTCCCCCAATGTGTCTTGAACATGACCCCTCGTGCACATCTTGCAAGATGTGTTGGTCTTTAGATGGGTGCACATACCTAAGTAATGGGAGCAAGAACCCCTTTTGGTACAAGGTGTCTCCAATGACAGTGAATTTTACAGCTCTGTATCTCAACTTCTTCCTTTCTTACTTTGTTTCTGGCATCTCCCCCTCTTTAATGTATTTGATTAGAGGGACCATCCATGAAGCTTCCTTGTTGATATGTGAGCAAGATCCAAGTGTTCCCTCAGCCTCTTCAATCGTTGGTAGAAGCAAAATTTCCAGTGGGACTGTCCTCCTGATATTTGTCCTAGTTGCCGAGGCTAGCCAAGCAAGTGCATCGGCCCGGCCATTATCAAGCCTAGGTATCCTTTTCAATTTCACTTCTCTGAATCTCTTTAGTAATGCATTTACCCTTTCAAGATATTTGGCCATTCTCTCATCCTTATCCTCGTAAGCTCCTAATATCTGATTCACCACTAGTCTCGAATCACTATGGACCAAGAACTGGCAAATACTAAGAGACTTATCTAAAGAGAGGCACACTATCAGAGCCTCATATTCAGACTCATTATTACAGGCTTTGAAGTTGAACCTTAGGGCGTACTCGATTTCTATACCGTCTGGTGCTGACACTATTAATCCAGCCCCACTTCTGCTTTTGCAAGAGGACCCGTCAACGAAGAGGCTCCCAACTGTCTTTTCCTCTGAGAAATTTCCCTTAGTGAGGGACCCCTTTCTAAAGAGATATCTTCCCTCTTCATTTTCGGTCACTTTTTCTCTAGTTGTGCTCATCTCCACCTTTTCTGTGGGTGAGTTAACAACTCTGCCTTGTCGTGTATCTTTCTCTTCGAGGATCTCATCTTCAGCCTCATTTTCTTCCCAAGTAAATTTAGCCACGAAATCTACTAATGCTTACCCCTTGATGGCCGTCCTTGGTTGATATACAATGTCAAACTCTCCCAACTCTATAGCCCAGACCATTAGCCTCCTCGATTTTTCTTCCTTGTGCAAGACCTGCCTAAGAGAAGTGTCAGTGAGGATGACCACTGTATGGGGCTGAAAGTACGGCTTCATCTTTCTTGATGCATGGATCAAGGCATAGGCTAATTTCTCCATCCTTGGGTATCTTTTCTCTTCCCCCTGAAGTGCCTTACTATTGAAATATACGGGCTTTTGTACCCCGTCCTCTTCTCTCACAATGGCTGTGCTCATGGATGATTCTGAGATGGCTAGGTACACATATAGGCGTTCACCCTGTACTGGCCGTGACAACAACAAGGGAGACCCTAAGTATGTATTTATCTCTTTGAAAGCCTCATCACACTCTTCGCTCCATTCAAAAGTCTTTCTGAGAATTTTGAAGAATGGTAAGCACCTGGTTGAAGCTATGGACACAAACCTATTCAAAGCATCCACTCGCCCTGTGAGCCTTTGAACGTCTTTGATGGTCTGCGGGGTCTTCATTTCTATGAGGACCCTTATCTTTTCAGGATTGGTCTCGATGGCTCTTTGGTTGATAATGAACCCCAAGAACTTCCCTGCTCCGATTCCAAAGACACATTTGGCCGGGTTGAGCTTCATTCGGTACTTGTCCATTGTGTTAAAGGTCCTCTCAAGGTTGGCCATATGTTCCCCGGCCTTTAAAATTTTGGTCAGCATGTCATCTACATAAACTTCCATAGACTTACCAATTTGGTCTTGAAACATTTTATTCATAAGGCGCTGATACGTTGCCCCCGTATTTTTTAGGCCAAAGGGCATGACCTTATAACAGTATGTCCCCTTGTCGGTAATGAAGGCTATTTTCTCTGAGTCTTTAGGGTTTATGAAGATCTGGTTGTACCCTGAATAAGCATCCATGAAGCTCATGAGATCATGGCCTGCGGTAGCGTCTACCATCTGATCAATGCGGGGCAGAGGGAAGTTGTCTTTGGGGCAATGCTTGTTGAGGTATGTGAAGCCTACACACATACTCCACTTCCCGTTGGCTTTTGGGACAATGACTGCATTGGACAACCATTCGGGATAGATGACCTCCCTGATAAACTCTGCATCTTCCAGCTTCTTAACCTCATCCCTAATGACCTCATACTTCTCTCGAGAATACATTTTCCTCTTCTTCCATGCAAAGACACTCTATCTTCTCCTTAGCAGCTTGATGAGGTCTTCTTTTATGTCTATCTTCAGAGCTTTGCCGACTTGGACAGTTTTTTCTGGCTCATACTCATTCTGGATGATGTATTCTACCTCTTTCGGTACTTCTCCTCTCCTGAGTTTTTTCTCATTCCTGGGGTCAAGGGTGTCAATATTGTAAGTGGTTGTTGCCTTCTTGTGCGCCTCTCTTTCTTCAACGTAGTTAAAATAACATTCACGTGTTGTCATCTGGTCTCCCTGGACTTCCCCTGCCCCGTAAGGGGTTAGAAATTTAATCAACTGATGGATCATAGATGTCACAGCTTCAAAACCCTTGAGGGCTACTCGCCCCAGTATAATTTTGTAGGCTGAGAAGACATATTCATCCATTACAAAGAAGTTAACCTTCTTGGAAAGCACTCTCGGCCACTCGTCTCCCATCCTAACGTTAGCCTCATACACTCCAAGGGGATGGACCTTTTCCCCACTGAACCCAATAAATGGGTGATGGTATGGGACGGGTCTAGAATGGCTGAGGCCTAAGGCTTTGAAGCACGGCAAAAACATCACATCTGCAGAGCTACCCCCGTCTACCAAGATCCTCGGCACCTCGCATCTATGCACCCTGATGGTGATGACGAGAGGGTCATCATGTGGGGCTAAGAGGCCTTTGAAGTCCATTCTTGAGAACCCCACTATCAGAGTATCCATATCGACCTTCTTCCTCTTTTCTGACTTTCCCTCAACAGAGGTTGAGTGTACAGCTTTTGTCACTGCCTTGGCTTCAGCTACATGGGCCTTCCTATCAGCGACCTCTGAACCTCCTCCTGCTAGACCCCCGGAGATCATTCCCACACTGAGAGAGATCATATTAAGTCTCTTGAGAGGGTCGTGGTCATCTCTTGGAGGGAGGTCAGCGTCCTCCTCATCATCAGAAGGGTCGTCCCCTCTTTTTGGAGGACTTTCTCTACATGCATCACCTCGCTTCTTTCTGGGGTCATCCCCTCGGCTCCTCTTGAAGGAACCTTTGTCAACGTACTTCCTTAACTTCCCTTCCTTTAACATTTTTCAATCTCATCTTTTAGAGAAAATCATTTGTCTGCCACATGTCCATGGTCTTGGTGAAATTCACACCACAGGTTTTTGTTCCTCTTGTGGGGGGCTGCCCTCAACTTCTCAGGCCACTTCAGGGACCATTCACTCTTTATATCATTAAGAATATGTTCGCAGTTGACCATCATAGGGGTGTAATTAGTGAAGTTGTAATCTGTAGACCTCTTCTTCCCCTCTTTGTTCTTCTTATGGTACTTACCCCCACTTGTGCCTATTTTTTATCTTTATATTTTGTGGCCATCGCTTGTTCGGTGTTCATCACCTTTCTTGCTATCGACAAAAATTCAGCCATTTTCCTTGGAGGATCTTCAGTAAGCTTCCATAATAGCTTCCCCTTCTGGAGTCCTCCAATGAGAGCGGTCATGGCTATGGTCTTCTCATAGTCTTCAACCTCTAACTTTTCTTTATTGAATCGGGCAATGTAGTCTCTTAGGCTCTCGTTCTTCCCCTGCTTAACATAAAGCAGGTGTGTGGTCTTCTTCTGTGGCCTCACCCCAAAGAAATAGTTATGGATAAACCAGTCTGCTAATTGTTTAAATCTTTCAATGGAGTTTTTTAGAAGAGACATGGACCAGACATGTACAGCCCCAGTCAGAGTGCCAGAAAAGGAACGACACCTCATATCATCTAAGATAGAGTATATGCCCGCCGCTGATTGGTACATCCTAATATGGTGGACAAGGTTGGTACTCCCATCATACCGAGGGGTGACCACAGGCGGCTTAAACTTGGATGGCGTTGGGAAGTTTACTATCTTCGCCACAAAGGGTGAGCCTATGGAGTATCTTCTCTGAAGAGGGTCCCGACTCTTCAGAATATCGCCAATCTTATCCTCCAATCACTGGATCGAGTCATTCCAGGGCCTCATAGGGTCGCCTTAGTCGATGTCATCCCCTGCCAACTCCTTGAGGTGGACAGAGGGTTCTGCAACGACAGGCCTGTGTCAACTATTTACTTCCCCTTGACCGTCGTCCCATCCTTGGGGTTGGCCTTCTGCTACCTCCCTTCTGGAGCTTGCAGCACTCCTTAATCTGGACAATTTTCCCGCGGGTCATTTATTGGGCCGAGCCTCTCAAAGACCTACCCCCTGCTCAGATGATTAAAATCAGAGCCCCTCGGGCGATCGTCGGGATTTTTCCTTCCACGTTTCCCTCTGCTCTCTTAGAGAGGTCGCACAGTATTGTTGGAGACCTCATACGGCTCCCAGCATTCTTTGGGGGCCGCCTCCCCCTCCAGATCATCATACCTGTCCTCAGGGTGAGGGTTTCCTTGCCTCCCCAGGCATAGATGTCAGGGGTCAACAAAATCCTTCCACCGATGTGGAGGTGGAAAGTCTTTGCATGGCACCTGGGGTGGTCCCCTGGCCTCGTACTACCCTAGAGCTGCTACAGGAGTAATCATCTCAGGTGAGACCCCTGGCGGTCTTAGTATGTTTTGGTTTAGAGATGTAAACTGCTCCTGCATAATCCGCTGGTTTGCAGCTCGAGACTTCAAGGTGGCCGCCACATCAACCGTCTCAGACTGAGGCGGTGGTTGGATGGAACTAGGTCCTACGCCACTATCCGGTGGAGGTAGTGGTGGCGGTGGCAACTCCAGTGCCATGTGTTTGAGATATAGAGAGCTGAATGATCAAAAGACTGAAGATCTTGGAAATGCTAATGGGTCTCTTTCAATGGTGAAACAACTCCACAAAGGGGATCTGGTTCACTACCAGAGTGCCCGGTGAGGTCAAGCTGTATAAAGGAAGAGATGTCTTCTTGTTCCCACAGACGGTGCCAAACTGATGATGCTGAGATTCAGCACCACCAGATAAGTGATGATGAGCTCAAACAGTAATAATAATGGCATCCATAGAGATGTATACATGTAAGTGTATAGAAGGGGATGAGTATAAGAGAAATAAGACAATGATGTATAGTGGTTCAGCCAATTAGGCCTACATCCATCGTGAGTGTGTGATCCACTCAGTATGGGCACTAATGGCCTTGGATACAATGCACATAAGCTCTCTCTCTCTCTCTACTGTGTGTTCAAGCAGAATTTTAGCTAGGGTTACAAATTATCGATGCCTTTGTAGGGTTGCAGGTGACAAGTATATATAGGTCTTGGGGGGGTGTAATGTACCCCCCCCCCAAGCATGCATGGTACATGTGAATGATGATCTAGCCAATCCCCTGCTAACACCTGTAGATGCCACCTGTGATTAATAATGACATAATATTCCCTCACGTGAGGGGGTGATATTATTATAGCGGTCTTCCACGTGCCATGTGAGTCTCACGCGCACTGTTCCACGCATCTCCCAAACCACGCGCTGTGATGATGTCACCATCGGCCTATGATATGAGGCCAAGGGCAAAGTTACTTCTGGTAGTGAGTCTGGACTAATCTGGGCCTCGTACTATCATACCCTTCGAGGTTCGTACGGACCATGATGAGGGGTCGGCCCCTTGAAGGGTCGTCTGAGCCTTATGAGGGGTCGGCCCCTTGAAGGGTCGTCTGGGCCTTATGAGGGGATGACCCCTTGAAGGGTCATCTGGGCCTTATGAGGGGTCGACCCCTTAGAGGGTCATTCGATATTGGTTAGGATGTCATCCTGGCCTCTTCCAGGCTCAGGGCTCCTTCGACATGGCCAAGGGTACATATGGGTATATCAGTTTTTTTAATCCAAAAGATTTCAGGGGCTCCTTGTAAAACCCCCATAGTTCATAGGGACAACTTAACAGTTTCATTACAAGCATACTAACAATTTTCTTACCCTTTAGAAAAATGATCGTGACTCAATATGTCACCTCGAGATTTCGAAAGATTGATGAGGAGCTTTGGTAGAAGGTCCTTCTCCATGTCCTTCATCTAAAATGACACAGTGACCGAAATAGATATCATCGATGGATAAAAGCTTGCGACGTTCAAATTTTTGATGCATAAAGAAAATTCCTTTTCATCTCTCGCACTGAAAATAGGATTTGTTTTCCAATTCATAAATAAGAATAAGAATATGAATATATCTAAAAATACCACTTTCAATCCCATTCATCCTAAGAACGAGCTATGTTGGTGACATATCTATATCACTTTAAAATTAAGAAAAAAACATATCCAAAAATACAAAGGAAAATCCATTCTAACAAGCAAAGTTTGTCATGAAAGTGTATATCAATTTAGAAGAAAAGGAAGTGAAAAGAGTCTGTTTCATCAGACTAAAACTTAAGCATTATTAAGGAATATGGTGGACGTATTTTTTTTCTCAATAAAATAAATTTACGAATTGATTTTGATAAAGATTCATACAATAATAACTTATATTAGAACATATACTGATCATCGACACAATGACAATCAATCAGAAATTTGAAATTTCAGCCCCCGTACACAATGACAATCAATGTTAAGCCTTAAGCATCCACACAAACAGTGTAAACTTTCAATGATGTGAAAATTACTCTTACCCGGTCATACTCTGCGTATGAAATTTGCATTCAGAGAAAAATGAATATTAAAATTTAATTAAGTTTGAAAGAGCATACAAAACAAAAACTAGTAAAAACTATAGCATAAACAAGAAAATAGCATTAAAAAAAGGAACAGGCAGTTGAGAAAAACGATAAACAAAACAACAATAAAATGTGTTCAGTCTACTAAACATGCAAGTTTCTAAGAAACAGATCATCATGATATTGAAGAAATGTGTTCAGTTCTAAAATTACTACCCTTCAGAAGTTGTTTCACTATTATTGGAGTTCTTACTGAACGCATTAGATTCAGAAAATTTAGAAGAGCTCTTAAATATATCTGAAGACGACGATAGTATTGGTACTTCGTAGATTATATATGATTAGTGAAAGCATGTCATTGTGAAGTTGTCAAATAAAGAACCAGAGTTCCTTCTAACCCATCTCAAGTCCTTGAAACGATTGGGACTAAGGAAGATGTGAAATATGAGTCTGGAGGAAAAAACTCACATCCCAGCAGAAAGCCGAGTTTTCTAAAATCGGGCAACTTTCTCATATGTTTGACTCGCTCGTTGGGAATTTAAAAGAACTCAAACCTTTAACTAAAGTTTCTTCAACCAAACAAAATCTCCTCAAATCAACCCTTATTGGATTTCTACGCAAATGTATTCTCATTTCGTCGCCCGACAACAATAAACTAATATCTTGAGTCTTAGCTCTTGCACGCATGACCGAAAAACCTTTGGTTGAGAAACTCATATAGATCTCTTTACCACAGTCGTCAAATCTACATTCCAACGAAGAAAAATTGTTCGAAAGTTCATTTTTTAGCAAAAGGATTATATTCGTCGAGCAACCGCGAAGCTAGATTTTTTCAAACTTGGACGAACAAAGAGAAATAATGTGAGAATAATGTCAAGTAGGTTGTGGCGAAAACATGGAACACATTTATGATCTTTATTGACGAGTACATACTTAGCTCCTGATGTATATTGAACATCTCTCAACAAAACTTCTTTTTTGACCATGGCTAGATATTTAAATAAGAACTCGAGAAATGCAATTGTTTCTTTCGTAGACCATGACCAAATGATTGGAGGAGGATAGTGGTATACTAGTGTTGTTTTATATCAGATATTCATAATTTCATTCAATATTCTCATCAAATATAAGCAGATTGGGCATTCCATTCTATCCACACCCTTTATGAATAGGATACACATCCCATTCAACAACTTAAGTTAAAATTTTCTTATTGACACAAACATTTATTCATCTAGTAAAATTTTGTATTTGATGTAGTAATCTAAAACACAAGAGAATATATGTTCATGTATGTTGTTAATGAAAGTGCTATTGTTATATTTAATGTCCCTATAAGTGGATTATCTAATTTATTCATGTTTGAGTTCCCACTCTGTAGAACATTTTTTATCCTATTTATTAACTGTTTGTAAGGATATGAAGACCCAAGAATTCAAAACACACAGATATGAAAGTTCTATCATGCATTCTTATCTCCGAGACTCAATTTCAACTCATTGTATTAAACAAACTTGATTAGGATATACACAAGTTTAGTCCATTTGTAACCAACAACAATAACCATTTTCTTTCAATTAAAAACTCTAGACAAGTTGGAGCCATATTGTTATTAGAAAGGAAGATGAACTATACTGCCCAAAATAATTTCAATGCCAAAATCTCTCGAACTTGAGAGGTACTTGATAACCACTAAACTAGGTACTTTACTTACCTTTTTTGTTTCCAATCTACTCCGAATCTTGAATTCGATTAAATAAAATGGTTATCATGACACAAATAATTAAAATTATTACTCATACACTCTATGCCAATCAACAAATTAGACAACAATATAAGACAATTTAGGAAATAGCTTGAGACACTCGCATCACAAAATTATTATGTGAGAGTACAATATAACTTCATGGGTAAATAAACAGTCATAGTGCCCAAAAAATTCAACTATTCCCAAGTACTTTGAGTTTTATCCTCTGAACACTCACTTTTAAACCCAAAACGTGCTTATATTGGTTAATTTGGAAGTGGAGCCCAGAGAAGATCCCACGGGTTACTCTTATAACCCATGGTGTATATGTCCCACTTAATGCCAATTTTAATTGCAAAACATGCCTATATTAGTTAATTTCCGCAATCGGGAGCCCACTGAAAACATGATCACTTCACATGGGTTACTTTTGTGCCCCATGGGGTGTCCATGCCCCTCTCCGGGCACTCGGCCATAGTTTTTAGTTTTCGCCCATTAATGCCCACTTTTATTCACAAAACGAGCCTATACTAGTTAATTTTAGAACCCGGGAGCCCAGAGAGGACACACTCACTTCGCACACAAGTTACTTTTATGCCCTATGGGGTGTGTTTGCCACATAGCCTTTGTTTTAAATTCCCCCTCTCATTAACGCTAACTTTTAATAGCAAAACAAGCCTACACTAGTTCATTTTTGCAACCGGGAGCCCCGCGGGAATGAGTTCACTTTCCACTGGTTACTTTTTTAGCCCCGTGGTAGTTCGTGACTCTCTCCATGCCACTCAGTCACTGGAGTTAAGAATTAGAGTGTATTTTCGTAGATAAGAAAATCATTAATTACTTTAAAATGCAAAAGAAAACTAGAAAAATAAAATTATTGCTTCCAAGTACTATCAAGAGTACATAAATCTTCTAAGAAACTACTCTAGAAAATTAGTTTCAATGTTATATAATTGAGGGGAAAAGAGAATGAGTTAATGACAGAAAAAAGAGAGTGAGAGAGTGAGTTAGCTCATCTAATAAATTAATTACGACCAGACCAAATGAAAACTCTCAAACTTCCAAAAGAAGAACTCTTATTGGTAGTAGTAAATTGAGATAAATGATCACCAAAAACCTCACCAAATAGAAAACCACCCAAACTTCAAAGAATCACCACAATCAACAAGAATAGAACTAAATGTAGCTCCACTCTTAATGAGACATCAAGCATAATTGATCACTACACCAACAATCAACCATTTTAGCATTAAATAGAACTATATTAGTAAGGAACAAACTCAACAAAGTCAATGAAATATTGCACATGTCAAAAATTTGCGACATTCACAATAGGTGTGACCCAAATGACTCCACCACAGACCATATCACCAATAACTAAATCATAAAAACTCTTTGCTTCATTATCATAACTCTAACACCAATGAATAATTCACATTGAGACTAAAACAACAACATGGCACTATAAGAAAATCAATAATATTGCATTGAGAGCATAAATTCTTCATATACCACCTCCTAGTTATAAAATAATACTTGACATTAACCCAAAATATCTTCATAAAGCCAAAGGAAGTAATTGTACTATAAATATAAAATAAACCAATTTGTATTAAATTATCATCCCATGGAATAATAATTTTCCAAGAATTGAACCTCGAGACAACAAACTCGACAAAACATATATGTAGCAAATAAATATTCCTCAAAGAGACAACATAAAAGTAGGCACTAGTCATTATTTAAATTTTCAAGTGGGCATTATAAAATCATGTCTAACAAGAAGAACAATCCAGAGGGAGGATCCGACCACCATTTTACTTTAAAATGAAGTAACTCTAGTAGTAATTTGTGCAATGAGTAAGTAAGAGTAAATACTATACATTACTAAGTTTCAAATAACGATCAATCAACACAAATAAATTTCAAGTAGGTACAATTTATTATTAGGTTCTTAGTCTAAGCATACACCGACAAATTGTATACAAAAGAAACAAAGAATTTTCAATACAAAAATATTAACGCAATTCGTTTCATTTATGTACAAAATATTTGCAATACAAAAACAGCGGAAGATTCAAATCCATATCCAGTAGGTATTAAAATAATTTATAAAAAAGAGTGACAGCGATGCAACGGCTTTTAGCCTCAGGTATAAGAACCATAGAGAAAGGGAATCCAAAATTTGGGGATATCTATATTTACCTCCCTTTATCTAAGACGTGCGAAGGGTAATGTTAAATCCGGTCATGAATTTTCACTTAGTTTTATGTCTTGGTTTATAAAGGTTTGAAAAGAGTCATAAAATATATATATATATATATATATATATATATATATATGATTGTTAGAATAAAAGAGTCATATTTGTTAGTATAAATTAACCTTTAGTGATTGTTTTTTTTAAGTACATTCATAAAAATAAGTCTAGGATATTTTTCATGACTGTATTATTTAAACTATCATAATATTACATATAGGCTAACACCGTGATGGAGGAGGATTTTATTGATATATGTTTTGATTTGAACACATGGAAAAGGTAAAAGGTATGAAAATAAATATTTACCCTTTGACTTAGAAGAATCGAGTCCATGCCATTTTGTAAAGAAACCATAAATGTGCATAAATTAGTACATAGGGTGAGCTTGCACATTCATATAATTGTGAATTCCGAATTAATGCCAAATCAAATAAGCCATCATATTTGTTCAAATCCCAATCGGGAGTCCAGTGAGAACATGGTCACTTCCCACGGGCTACTTTTGTGCCGCATGGGATGACTGTAAATGAAATTGAGAAATAAAAGAAATTTATTAAAAAATGTAATAATAGGAATTAGCACTAAACACAATTCCACATTTCGTGAGACAACAAACGTAATTGAATGCTACACAAACAAATAACAACCATATTATCATTACTAAATTGTAGTAGTAACAAACAAATTCAACAAAGTTAATGAAAGATTGCACATGTCATAAATTGCAGAATTTCACAATAATCAGATGGTGTGACCAAAATGACTCCACCACAGGCCCAATCACCAATAACTACAATATAAAAACTTTTTGTCCAGTAGCATTAGCAAATAGTGGTTCACATTAATACAAAAAATATTTATAAACCCAAAGAAAGTATTTATACTACAGAACAAACTAATTTGTACGAAATGATCATTCCATAGCATAATAACCAACCAAGCAGTGACCCTCCAAACAACAAACTCAATAAGAAATATATACATCAAACAAATATTCCTCAAAGTGGTAACATAAAAGTAGGCATCGACCATTATTTAAATCTGTAAGTGGGCATTATAAAAGTATTTGTACTACAGAAAAAACTAAACAAAATGTTTGCAATCCAAAAATATTTACATAATACATTTCTTTTATACACAAAATATTTATAATACAAAAATAGTAGAAGATTCAAATCCACGTCTATTGGGTATTATAATAAATTAAAAAAAAAGAGTATAACCTAATGATAAATATAAGTGTAATTAGTCTACAAATGTATAGTCAAAATTTGAATTAATCCATACAACATTTTATCAAAATTATATGTACAAAAAAACTATAAATCATCGCCTTTTTACTATTTGATTTAATTTGTACAACACTTTCAAAGTGAAAATAAACTATAAGCTATGAAAAGACCCACCAACCTAAACAAAATTGGTACTCTTGGAATCTCTCTTCACAACCCATAATGACCATAAAACCCACAAAACATAATCAAAATTTGACAAATATGACTAATAATTAATTACAGACCAATAAAAACTCATGCATCGATTACCTATAGAGACCAAATCTTCATTTTGAAATTGAATACCTCAGTCTGCATTTCCAAATCAGTAAGAAGTCGAAATCCATTAACCCAAATCATTTATAAATTGATTTTGTGAGACCTACATCAAGTGTGTGGGTGTGTGGGGGAGAGAGAGAGAGATTACCTGGCCACGATCAAAATTGGGGGATGCCGGAATCGAAAGATAATTTTGTGTCATGAGAATGAGGACTCTTTGGAGTGATTTTAGGTGAAAAGTTTAGATGTAGATTTTGGATTTTGGAGGCTAGCTTAGGAGAAAAATGTTTCGTTTCAGATGGGGGGAAATAGTCCGCCATTACGCACGTCTAAAATTTGGAAGAAAAACACGTAATGAATGCTATACTAAGTACATATCAACTTTTACTTCACTGGAATTACCTACCCCTGTCTTTCCCAAATGATTTGGATCTCCCCCTCGCTTGCTTCCCTTAGCATGAAAGCGATTGTCCTGACAATGCAATAAGGCTGCATTTAGAACATCGGTATATGAGTGTAGAGAAAGGTTACCCAATAAATGCTGTCGTATTTTCCAAGTCAAGCCATCCATGAACATCTGAATGCGCTTCTCCTCAGTAGACACCTCCTCCGGTACCATGTTTGTCAATCGTGTAAACTCTTCCTCGTATTCCGCAACGGTCTTCCCTTCCTGGGTGAGGTCTAAAAGTCTCCGTCTCATCTCAGTCTTGATGGCGGAAGGAAAATACTTGCGATCAAAATGCACCCAGAAATCATTGATAGTCATCACATCTCGCTCCTCAGTAGTAGTAGTGTATTCCCACCACTGTAAGGCTTCCCCTCTTAGCTTGAAGGTATCAAAACTTGCTTTTGAACCTCTGTGCACTCATACATGCGAAGATACCATTATATGTCCGTCTTCCACTGACTCACGGTAACCACATCTGAACTGCCCAAGAACTCTGGGGGACAAGCCCTCGGAAAGGACTCTCTAACTCTCTCCCATGCAGTGGGAAATGGATGCAATAGAACTGGTGCCACTGCCTGAATCTGGGGTGGGGCCTGCTACACCACCGCTAAGGCTGCATTTACCGCTTGTGCAACTATCGCGGTAACTTCTGTTGCATTCATTGTCCCTGAGCTTGTATGGCCGGCTGTTCTGGCTGTGCCTATCGGTCTCTTGGTGCACGTCGAGGAGGCATCTGAGATGAGAAAGAATATTATTAGTCCACAGTTATTTCAAAATCTCAAATAGCTGAAGACGTAACCGCAAAGATCACAACAGTCCTAAAAATAGGGCTCTATATCAAAGGATGAAAAGCTGAAAATAGAGTAAGCCGTACAGATCCTAATGGACACTAGAACCTGATGCTCTGATACCACCTATGGAACCCCACCTAATTAAATATCGGGTGATCAGTCCTTTATAAAATTTAAAATAGAATGTTCAGTTGGTTCATTCTTAGCATCACTGTCGAAAACGCAATAACTTATTTAATCACCTAATATAATTAAGCCAAGTGTCAAAACATTTTTCTTATTAATTAAAAACCATTTAATTACCAAACTGAGTAATTTAATATCAACATCCACGCATAATTAATTACTACAAATACTGAATCATAATCGAATGCTGAAATAAATAAGACTAGATAAAACATCCCAGTTCAAAACACTAACCCAAAACAATAGTACCCATCAATCAAAATGAAAGTAAACGAGAAATAGAGTAAATATAATCTCTGAAATTGTCTAAGGAAGGGCCGACACATGCCCTACAGAAAATGTCATAACGAATAGGAATGAAATAATCAAAGCATCTAAACAAAGTCCTGCAGCTCCCATAACAGCTATAGCATGCCACGCAAATCCGAAACTCTAAGCCTGACGTCCCTGCGACTGAGCACCTGATATAATACATATATAGCAAGAGAGAGAGAAGATGCAAGAAACGGGTCAGAGCCCAATGTGTAAAAATATTTATTTAAGCAAGTATTCAAAATTTGGCATAAAGTAAGTATCAAGTACATGTTAGTTCGAACCCTCTCTTGAGATTCTCACCCCTCTTCTATTGTGCACGCCTAATGCGTATCTAAATTTTCTCCTTGGCTATACCTTCCAATATAACAAGTCTGAATCCATCCTAACAGTATTTACCCTCACTATTAGTACGCCCGTATCGCCCATATAATACGTTAACCTATTAGCCTATATCGAAAAGCTAATTAATACATTTTTCGTTTCGATAATAAGTCAAATATTCTATTAGAATTTTCTTAGCATATTTTCATGCTCATATTCATTACTATACACACTAGATTGATTCACAATTCTCATACATATATACATATAGTCACGTTTACCCTATATATATATGTAACATGATGTTGCACCCCCGAGCTATATCCCATTTGTGCACCTAATCAATTCTATACCCCCGGGTTATCACCCTTTAGTACACTTATTTAAATAATCTTGTATCCCCGGGTTATCACTCATTGGTACACTTACAATACATTTTTGTACCCCCGGGTTATCACCCATTAGTACACTTATAATAATAATATTCTCGCACCCCCGGGTTATCACCCATTAGTGTCTTTAATAGTAATAATACATAATAGACATACACACATCCTATTATAATAAATAGGTATTTCCCTTACCTACATATGCTTCTCTTACGCATTTTGATTCCAACATTTCATAACAGTTATTGGGTTATCCTCCCTCTCGAAATCTCTACGGTATATTCTCCCCGTACTTAATTCATTAAAGTATTTAGCTATTCATACTTCTTCAGAAATTCTGCCTTACTTAAGTTTATTATTAGAAATTTTATTTCTCATTTCTAAACTAATACACTTAAAATTGAATCCTCAGAGAATTTATCAAACCTTCACTCTATCGCTCGAACGAGGTGGCAAGTCGTTTGAACGACTGCCACATGTCGCTCGAGCGACTTCGCACGAGAATTCGCTGTTCGTCCCCTACCTAGATTTTTCCAACGTTTTCCACCATTTTTAACCTCAAACCTTCTCAATAAACACCCCAAAATCCAAATAAATAGTTCTACATCGAACCCCATCAATAACACATGATTTCTAACATCCTAGAATCATTAATTTATTACGAATCGTTCATAAAACGTGAAATCCCCAATTTAATTTTATCAAAACCCTACTTCTTCCAATACATGTTCAAGAAGCCATTATTTCTAGATTTGTTCTACTAATCAATTCTTTAAAACGTTATTTCCAATCTTTCATACATTAAGGGTTTCAATATAACAAATCACAGAACTTATTTCTACATTCAAGTTCATTAATTTCACCATTTTAATAACCTATAACATAATCCTAACAACCCTACACTAACATGAATCAAATTAATACCGAAATACAGCAAGTTATAAACACGTTCCTTGAGTGAGTAGTCTGATTTCTGGATGTTGTTGGTATAGGTGTGTTCCCCTCATCCCGATCTACACGGTGGTGGTGGTGGTTGTGCACGGTGATGTCGATTTAGCCCTCTTCTCTTGGCAAAAGTTTTCCCTCACACTTCTTATTGCCGTTATTGCTTTCTCCAGCTTTCTAACCCTAATGAAAATGTTTTGGCTGATAAATTAAGTCCTAATTTTCGTCCATTAATTAGGCCTAAAAATTCAATTTACCATAATGCCCTTTTGGGGTGCCGGTTAGGCCTAAAATTTCCCCGGGACCCAATCTAAACACCCGAGTATACTATTTCGACTATCTCGACCCTTCCGGACTCAACGGTACTCTCAAAATCATCATACGAGTTACTAAAAATAATTGATATATTTATTCCACCAATTTAGTCCCGACACGACTCGCACGCGCATCTGACTTAATTTACTAAACTGTCGTATTATTATCTCTCGACAATTTATCAAAGTGTATAGTTCCATATTACATACCGCACAGTAATATTAAACTAATAAGTATTAACCCTTAGCATTCTAGTTAATATTTATTTTTATTGGATCCGGATTAATTAACAATTTAATTCTTCACATTTAAATTTAATTAATCCCGTTGTAATAAATAATCCCTTAATTATTTAAATCATAAAAAATGTGGGGTATTACATACTTCCCGCCTAATAAAGTAATTTTGTCTCTAAATTCGAAAAAATAAGGCATATCTGGTTTGAGTAAGTCTGGATATTTCTCACACATATCCATCTCACGCTCCCAAGTAGACTCTTCCACATTGTGATGATGCCATTGCACCCGAACAAGTGAAACTACCTTTGACCTTAGCCTTCTCTCATTATAATATATAATAGTTACTGGTCTCTCCTCATATGAACTATCTGGTTGTAGTTCAATCTCCTCAATCGCAATGTGAGTGTGTGCCAACTCATCTCGAAGGTATCGCCTCAGTGATGAAGTGTGGAACACATCATGGATACGATGCAAGTGCTACGGTAACCCCAATATGTATGCCACTGGTCCGACCCTCTCTATAATAGGAAATGGTCCCACATATCTCGGAGCCAACTTCCCTTTCTTCCCAAATTGCATTACTCCCTTCATCGGAGATGCTCTCAACAAAACCTAGTCCCCCACTGCAAACTCTCGGAAGAACCTTTTTGCATCAACGTAACTTTTCTGCCTGTCCTGGGCTACCCGTCTGCGATTTTGAATCATTTCAATCCTGCTCGACGTATCCTAAATTACTTCTGGCTAGAGTATCTTGTTATCTCCTACCTCTAGCCAACAAACTGGAGAACGACAAGGTCTGCCATACAATTCTTCGAACGGGGCCATGCCAATCGTAAACTGATAGGATTTGTTATAAGCAAACTCTATCAGTGGAAGATAATGCTCCCAACCGCCCCTGAAATCAAGGATACACATGCGCAACATGCCCTCGATCATCTGATTAGTGCATTGAGTCTGCCCATCGGTCTGCGGGTGAGACACTGTACTCAACCGCAACTCGATACCCATAGCTTCCTAGAAGCTTTCCTAAAAATGAGATACAAATGTCTTGTCTCTATCTGACACGATGTTAAGAGGTAAAACATGCAGTCTCACTATCTCTGTAATAAATAACTGAGCATACTATCCCATTGTGTAGTCTGTCCTGACGGGAAAGAAGTGGGCTACCTTCGTCAATCGATCTACAATAACCCATATAGAATCATGCCCCCTCTGCGAAGTGGGCAACCCGATGATAAAATCCATAGAAATGCCCTCTCATTTCCAGGTAGGAATCTCCAATGGCTGGAGTAAGCCTGGTGGTCTCTGATGGTCCACTTTCACTAGCTGACAAGTTGTACACTTGGATACGAACTCTGTGATATCTTTTTTCATCCCACTCCACCAATACTGTCGCCTCATATCCTGGTACGTTTTGTCCCCACCGAGATGTACTAAAAATCGAGATCCATGCGACTCCGTCATTAATGCATATTGAAGGTCCCCCCCCCCCCTCTGGAACAAGGAGCTTCCCATTGAAGTGGAAAAACCCCTCTGAACTTACTGAATAAGACTCAGCTCCCCCGGACAAAAGCTGCCTAACCCGATCTTGACAGAACGAATCCGTTGCCTGTGCCTGCACTATTTGCGTAATGATCTGAGGTGTAACTGTCATCGTTGACATGAATGACCGGGCCACAGCATCCTGATGTCCCAACTCCTTCTATTTAGCTTTCCACACTTCGGCCATCTCATCGATCGGCATGCAGCTCAATGCATCAGCAACCACATTAGCCTTTCCCGGGTGATAGTGTATTTCGAACTGGTAATCTTTTACAAACACAAGCCACCGGCATTGACGCAAACTCCTTCTGCGTGAACAAGTACTGTACTGACTTGTGGTCTGTAAATACGAGAAACAGTTCCCCCAACAAGTAATGCCTCCAAATTCGAAGCACAAACACAACTGTTGCCAGCTCTAAGTCATGGGTGGGTAATTCTTTTCATGAGGCTTAAGATTTCGGGAAGAAAAATCTATGGCCTTCTCCTCTTGCTGGAGTACTCCCCCAAGCCCCTGTAATGATGCGTCGGTATAAACCAGCTATTCCACTCCCGCTCTAGGAAGTGCTAGAATGGGTGTTGAAGTTAACTTGTCCTTCAGCTCATCAAATGCCAACTGGCATGCATCGTCCCAAACAAATGGTACGCCCTTACAAGTCAAATTTGTCATAGGACCCGCAATCTTCGAGAATCCCCTAATAAACCGTCTGTAGTATCCATCTAATCCCAGAAAACTTTGCACCTCCATCGGTGTCGTGGGCTGTCCCCATTCCCTCGCCGCTGACACCTTACTAGGGTCTACAGATACTCCTTTTTCTGATACAATGTGTCCCAAAAACTGTACTTCCCACTTATAAAACTCACACTTCTCGTATTTGGCATACAACTCATGCTCTCGTAAGGTCTGTAGAACCACACGCAAATGCTCGGCATGTTCCTCTTTAGTGCGAGAATAAATCAAGATGTAATATATGAAGGCAATGACAAATTGATCTAGGAATTCTCTGAATACTCTATTCATTAAGTCCATGAATACTGTTGGGACATTAGTTAGCCCAAATGGCATAACCCTGAATTCGTACAATCCATACCTCATCAGAAAAGTAGTTTTGGCCACGTCCTACTCCCTGATGCGTAGCTGATTGTACCCGAATCTCAAATCTATCTTCGAGAAGTGGGCCGCTCCTCTCAGCTGATCAAACAAGTCATCGATTTGAGGCAATGGATACTGACTCCGTATCGTGACTTTATTAAGCTCCCGATAATCAAGACAAATCCGTAGGGATCCATCCCTTTTCTTTACAAATAAAACTGGGGCACCCTAAGGCGAGGTACTCCTACGGATGAAACCCTGTCCCAACAACTATTCTATCTGATCCCGTAGCTCCCTCATCTCTGCCGGAGCCATACGATAAGGTGCACGTGCTATCGAACGAGTTCCTGGTGCTAAGTCTATCACAAACTCGATCTCCCTACTCGGAGGCAACCCCGGTGTATCCTGAAATACATCAACAAACTCGCAGATGAACGGAATCGAATTGAGTGGAACCACAACTGCAGAGGTCTCGTCCTCTATATAAAATAAGTGGGTGGACAACCCACCCTCCGAGCGAGGAATCGCCACCAGGAACATCTCCTGGCCCGAAATGGCGAACACTATACTCATACTGAAGCAATCAATCATGGGCCTATACTCGACTAACCAATCCATACCAATAATGGCATCGTACTCGAACATATCTAATACTAGCATATCACCCGGTAAGATTAAACTAGCAATCTCTATGCCTACTCCCCGGCATAAAAAGAAAATCAATGACCCATTACCATGTGGTGAGTCTACACAAGTCATTGTACTCTCTGCCGTGCTTAACAGCCCAGTGGCCTTTGCAAAGATACTGGCTATAAAAGAGTGTGATGCCCCCGTGTCAAATAAGATGCGACCCAAAGTACCATGGATAGAAAACTTACCCTCCACTGCGGGTGGTGCCTGCGGAACTGCGGCCTGGTGGACATTATAGACACGTCCATACTATAACTGTCCATGCTGCATTGGAACTGCGGGTAAAGCTGGAACTGGAGTCGGTGCTGGTAGGGAGGCGGGAAAAATGGGTCTCTGGGGCTCCTGGTGAGCACCCTGCTATCGAGGAACTCTGTCCCTATCCGGGCACTCCTGTTTCTTATGGCCAGTCTTGCCATAAGTATAAAATTTCCCAATGAAGTTTCCTGCTCTCCGCCCCAGGTAGCCTCGGCCCGGTTGGTCATTACCACCTCTACCTTGGCCCTGCTGGCCCTTTTGTCTTCCCTGCTGTTGACCCTACTGCTAATTTTGTGGCTGGCCCTGTCTTCAACCCCCATGACCATGCCTGAACCCTCCAAAACAGAACCTCTTAGCAGACTCCCCCTGCTGGGAACCCTGCCTCTGACTCTGCTCAACTGGTACTCCACTGGCATTACCTCCCCCTGTCTTTACCAACTGATTGGGATCTCCCCTTCGCTTGCTTCCCTTAGCATTAAAGCGATTGTCCTGACAATGCAATAAGGCTGCATTCAGAACATCGGTATATGAGTGTAGAGAAAGGTTACCCAATAAATGCTGTCGTATCTTCCAAGTCAAGCCATCCATGAACATCTGAATGCGCTTCTCCTCGGTACCATGTTTGTCAATCGTGTAAACTCTTCCTCGTATTCCTCAACGGTCCTCCCTTCCTGGGTGAGGTCTAAAAGTCTCCGTCTCATCTCAGTCTTGCCGGCGGAAGGAAAATACTTGCGGTCAAACCACACCCAGAAATCATTGATAGTCATCACATCTCGCTCCTCGGTAGTAGTAGTGGTTCCCAACACTGTAAGGATGCCCCTCTCAGCTTGAAGGTAGACAAAACCTGCCTTTGAACCTCTGTGCACTCATACATGCGAAGATACCGCTGTATGTCCTTCTTCCACTGACTCGCGGTAACCACATCTGAACTGCCCAAGAACTCTGGGGGATAAGCCCTCTGAAAGGAATCTCTAACTCTCTCCCATGCAGTGGGAAATGGATGCACTAGAACTGGTGCCACTGCCTGAATCTGGGGTGGGGCCTACTGCACCACCGCTAAGCCTGCATTTACCGCTTGTTCAACTATCGCGACAACTTCTGTTGCATTCATTGTCCCCTGAGCCTGTATGCCCGGCTGTTCTGGTTGGTCCTGTCGGTCTCTTGGTGCACGTCGAGGAGGCATCTGAGATGAGAAAGAATATTATTATTCCACATTTATTTCAAAATCTCAAATAGCTGAAGACGTAACCGCAAAGATCACAACAGTCCTAAAAATAGGGCCCTATATCAAAGGAAGCAAAGTTGAAAACAGAGTAAGACGTACAGATCCTAATGTACACTAGAACCTGATGTTGTGATACCACCTGTGGCACCCCGTCCAATTAAATATCGGGTGATCAGTCCTTTATAAAATTGAAAACAGAATGTTCGGTCGGTTCATTCTTAGCATCACTGTTGAAAACGCAATAACTTATTTAATCACCGAATATAATTAAGCCAAGTGTCAAAACATTTTTCTTATTAATTAAAAACCATTTAATTACCAAACCGAGTAATTTAATATCAAACATCCATGCACAATTAATTACTACAAATATTGAATCATAATCGCATGCTGAAATAAATAAGACTGGATAAAACATCCCAGTTCAAAACACTAACCCAAAACAATAGTACTTATCAATCCAAATGAAAGTAAACGAGAAATAGAGTAAATATAATCTCTGAAACTGTCTAAGGAAGGGGCGACACATGCCCTACAGAAAATGTCGTAACGAATAGGAATGAAATAATCGAAGCGTCTAAACAAAGTCCTGCAGCTCCCATAACAGCTACAACATGCCACGCAAATTCGAAACTCTAAGCCTGACGTCCCTGCGGCTGAGCACCTGATATAATACATATATAGCAAGAGAGAGATAAGATGCAAGAAATGGGTCAAAACCCCATGTGTAAAATTATTTATTTAAGCAAGTATTTAAAATTTGGAGTAAAGCTAGTATAAAGTACATGTTAGTTCGAACCCTCTCTTGAGATTCTCACCCCTCTTCTATTGTGCACGCCTAACGTGTATGTAAATTTTCTCGTTAGCTATACCTCCCAATATAACTAGTCTGAATCCATCCTAACAGTATTTACCCTCACTATTAGTACACCCGTATCGCCCATACAACACGTTAACAAATTAGCATATATCGAAAAGCTAATTAATACATTTTCCTTTTCCATAATAAGTCAAATATTCGATTAGAATTTTCTTAACATATTTGCATGCTCATATTCATTACTATACACACTAGATTGATTCACAATTCTCATACATATATACATATAGTCACGTTTACCCTATATATATATATATATGTAACATGATGTTGCACCCCCGGGCTATATCCCATTAGTGCACCAAATCAATTCTGTACCCCCGAGTTATCACCCTTTAGTACACTTATTTAAATAATCTTTTACCCCCGGGTTATCACCCATTGGTACACTTACAATACATTTTTGTACCCCCGGGTTATCACCCATTGGTACACTTATCACCCATTAGTGTCTTTAATAGTAATAATACATAATAGACATACACACATCCTATTATAATAAATAGGTATTTCCCTTAACTACATATGCTTCTCTTACGCATTTTGATTCCAACATTTCATAATAGTTATTGGGTTATCCTCCGTCTCGAAATCTCTACGGTATATTATCCCCGTACTTAATTCATTAAAGTATTTAGCTTTTCATACTTCTTCAAAAATTCTTCCTTACTTAAGTTTATTATTAGAAATTTTATTTCTCATTTCTAAACTAATACATTTAAATTTGGATCCTAGGAGAATTTATCAGAACTTCACTCTGTCACTCGAACGAGGTGGCAAGTCGTTTGAATGACTGCCACATGTCGCTCGAATGACTTCGCGTGAGATGCAATCTCGCTCGAACGACTTCGAGCGACTTCGCGGGAGAATTCGTTGTTCGTCCCCACCCAGATTTTTCCAAAGTTTTCCACCATTTTTAACCTCAAACCTTCTCAATCAACACCCCAACCTCCAAATAAATAGTTCTACATCGAACCCCATCAATAACACATGATTTCTAACATCCTAGAGTCATCAATTTATTACGAATCGTTCATAAAACGTGAAATACCCAATTTAATTTTATCAAAACCCTTGTTCTTCCAATACATGTTCAAGAAGCCATTATTTCCAGATTTATTCTACATATCAATTCCTTAAAATGTGATTTCCAGTCTTTCATACATTAAGGGTTTCAATATAATAAATCACAGAACTTATTTCTACATTCAAGTTCATCAATTTCACCATTTTGATAACCTATAACATAATCCTTACAACCCTACACTAACATGAATCAAATTAATACTGAAATACAGCAAGTTATAAACACGTGCCTTGAGTGAGTAGTCTGATATCTGGATGTTGTTGGTATAGGTGTGTTCCCCTCATCCCAATCTACACGGTGGTGGTGGTGGTTGTGCACGGTGATGTCGATTTAGCCCTCTTCTCTTGGCAAAAGTTTTCCCTCACACTTCCTATGGCCGTTCTTGCTTTCTCCAGCTTTCTAACTCTAATGCAAATGTTTTGGCTGATAAATTAAGTCCTAATTTTCGTCCATTAATTAGGCCTAAAAATCCAATTTACCATAATTCCCTTTTGGGGTGTCGATTAGGCCTAAAATTACCCCGGGACCCAAGCTAAACACCCGAGTATACTATTTCGACTAACTCGACCCTTCCAGACTCAACGGTACACTCGAAATCATCATACGAGTTACTAAAAATAATTGATATATTTATTCCACCAATTTAGTCCCGACACGACTCACACGCGCGTCTGACTTAATTTACTAAACTGTCGTATTATTATCTCTCGACAATTTATCAAAGTGTATAGTTCCATATTACATATCGCACGGTAATATTAAACTAATCACTATTAACCTTTAGCACCCTAGTTAATATTTATTTTTATTACATCCGGATTAATTAACAATTTAATTCTTCACATTTAAATTTAATTAATCCTGTTGTAATAAGTAATCCCTTAATTATTTAAATCATCAAAAATGTGGGGTATTACAAAGAATCTTTGATGAAGTCGATAATTTTTAATCCATCCAATGTAAAGATGAACAATAATGGCAAGGAACATCCATTGGCCCAAGAAAGTGTCTTTCTAAATGGACATGTGGTTCTTGAGGTGTACTCGTTCTCGCAATATTTCCATGTCTTTGTACAGTGGATCTATATATGAAATAAAAAGGTGTGAAAAATAAAATGAACGACAGTTCACAACGTAAAACAATATTAGACAATAGATAAAAAGAAATTATACCTATGACTATGTGCATTAGATGAATGACAATATTGAATTTCCTTATTATTCTCTATTTTAAGGTGGAGTATAACTTCTAACGTATTGGGGACCAATACATTTTGAAGAGAATTTGATGTCGGGGAGTGTTCTTAAAGGACCCCAACACACTGTACTTCAGAATAAATTAGGTCAAAATCTTGGCAAAGGTTTCGAGGTGACATAGATGGGAGTATATTTCTCTCCATAACTAGGATTGGTAAACTATTCGTCAAGGGACAAATTCTTCGAAGAGAAATGTGTGAAGGATTTAGGGTACTAACTTCTATAAAATGGTTAGTTATTGATGATGGGACTTGAGCCACATCATTATCTGACGATAAATATGAAGACCTAGATCGCTTAGGAGAACCTTCAGTGCAAGCAAAAGCTGGTGGTCCCATAGAATTGTTAACAGGGGGAGTATGACCAAAAGCAGGTTGATGTAACTGAAATGCTCTTTATCGATCACATATTTTTATTTGGGCAGGTGCGCATTTTGAGATGAAGTTATGCTGTGGCTCTCTAATTTTAACACTTACGAGAAATTGTGGTGCAAGGGGGTGCAGAAATAACAGATGTAGCTTTTGGAGGATTGCATCTTTCTCGTTCTCGTCATAATCCTGTGCAAGGGCACTTTTAGAGAAAAAAGTTTTATCAATTGCCTAAAAAAAACAAAAAAATTATCTTCATTGTGTGATAATGGAATGGGGTATGCAATCATAGTCTTAATAATATAGTGAAATTAAGTTTTCAAGTGTTGGTGTAAACTTTAGAGGTTGTATAAAGCATAATGGTACACATTAATCACTTAATTGTTTAATGTAATAGGGTAATGATAAAAACAAACCACTTCTCAACAAACATTTTACTTCCCCATCCATGTCTCCTACAAAAGAAATATAAGCATATAAAAATAATATTACATAATTCCATAAAGAATATTATATAAAAAGAAATATAAGCATATATAACAGCATAAAAGTTCTTGAGATGTATTTACCCTTTTACGCATGGGAACTTATTTCTCCTTTCCCTCGCCTTTCCCATTTTCGTTATTGAGTATAGTTTGAGTCTATTAATTGTAAGATTGATACTATAAATGGGGAGTGAAGAATTTGTAAATATGAAGTTCAAAAGATAAAAGCATTTAGTAGCTAATGTTTACCCCAATATGCATAACATTTGGTGAAAAATCATCACGTATAACAAATCCAATGTTATTTCCATGCGGCCTTTAAATCTATGAAAAAAGAAAGAAATGTTGAAAAAAAATAAAAACAAATTAGGTAGATTATAGAGAAATGAAGAACATTAAGTAAAAAATGAGAAAATAGTAGATATAATCATAGTAAACCTATAATTAGTTAAACATACCACACTTAAAGTGGCACTTTCTTTCCCTTTTCCTATTCATATATCCTATATTAAAAGGTTAGGTATATATAATTAGATATAGAAATATGTTATATATATTAGAATAGACGAGAATAGAAAAAAATTCAACCTTAGTGGGTGCCAAGTTCCCTTTTTCCTTCCCATGCCGTATTGAAGGTGTGCAAATGTTAACAAGCTGTTGAGGAGATAAGAAAAGAGGATATTGATTAAGAATCGAGAAACTTCTTATAAGTACTATTAGAAAACAAATGTGCATTTTCTTACCACGGAACGAACACTATTTAGATGATATTCATCGAGGATATCAACACTGATATTATTTTGACGCAACCTATGAATCTGTAATTAAAAAGGCAATGGATGGAATCAATATATAAACATATAGGTGAGGAGAATAAATATTGATGAGAGGAGTTTGTTTGTTACAGTAATCGCTGCATCTTCATTCACCGATAAGTAAAGGATGAAAATGCATAAGAAAATTATTAGTAATTAGGAATTGATATCATTTAAGTGAAAGAGAGTATAATTAAAAGTAACATACGTTGCCAAATACGGTAACGTTCTCCATGTGAACAAAGAAGTCAACTACAAAATAAAAAAATGAGAAGTAATTATTAAATGGGACTAAAACACAACATGAACTATACCAAATGAAAATTTTCTTAATGCAACGTTGTATATATCCCGAAACACAATAAAAATGATACGAACACAGATCGACATACATTCTTCATAATAGAAACTACTAATGAATCGTCATACATTCTTCACAATAAAAACTACTAATGAATCGGCATACATTCTTTACATAACACCCCAAATCAAATGTAATGAAATCCCACTTTTAATATATATCCCGAAATACAATAAAAATGATACAAACACGAATTTGCATAAATTTGAAAATGAAACCACTGAAACTCTCATAAACCGATAAGAAATCAAAAACGAATACAACACAAATGTTTATAGAGCTTGCAAATAGAGTGTTTGTTGTATCGAATGCAACACAAATGAATACTAACATTCGAAAGAGTAATAAACCCATAAAACATTAGAGGAACACTAGAGTAATATTCTAAAAAGTAATAAACCCATAAAATATTAGAGGAACATTGGAGTAATATTACCATTCTGAATATAATAAACCCATTCAAATCACAGTTTAAAAATTATAAAAAAATCCAGAAATGCAACCATTGAAATCAAAATAGATTATTTGCAAACAGAGTATTTGAAAAAAGAGTATTTGATGTATACTAAAGAGTGTAAACCCATTGAGACATTCTGAAGAGTAACATTGCTAAACCCATTATAACATTCCGAAGAGTAACATAGTATTATAAAAAAAATTGTGCACTTCCAAAACATTCCGAAGAGTAACATTGATAAACCCATTGTAACATTCCGAAGAGTAACAGAGTATAATTAATTTTTTTTGTGCACTTCCAAAACATTTCGCCCAATAAAATTAATACCCATAAAATAACACAAATGTAAACCTATTGATCAACCCATTGATAAACCTCACCGATAAAACTTTGATAAACCTATTAAAACAACATAAATGTAAACCTATTGATAAACCCCATTGACAAAACTTTGATAAACCTATTAAAATAACACAAATGTAAACCCACTGATAAACCTAAATTCGTTACCTGCTGAACCAAAGAAAGGAAATGGAGAGTTATTCCGACAGCGAGAGAGAGAGAGAGAGAGAGAGAGAGAGAGAGAGAGAGAAGAGTGTACTCTGGTAAAGAACAAATGGAGAGATAGGTTGAGTTGTTCTTCCCAAGATTGATAGAGAGAGAGGTTGAGTGTAATCGAGTAATGTCAGAAATTCCAATGCGTTAATTTTCAATTTTATCCACGAATTTGAATTTTGGGCAAAAGGAGGAAAGGAAATGAAGGGTTAAAAAATAGGGGGAACTCAAATATGTAAGGCATAAAAATGGTAAGCAGGTTATTTTAATCTCAACCTTTGGATCATTGCCTTGTTGGCTTCGATCTGAATCATGAAGTGTCTTCCCATCTTATGAATAGTGAAAACACCATTGTAACTTATTGTATTATATAATAAGTTATTGTAACTCGTAGCAATAGCCCATATTCCTGAGTCTAAACTCGACATCACTTATCTAATTAATTATTCTCTCACAATAATATTTTGGACACATAATCATTCTTAACCAACCTGTATCCCATTTTTAATCGAATTTTCATCACCAGTTCATTATATATTTCCCGAGTATATCCCAAATACTCTAATTCCACCTTGAATATATCCCCAAATTACTTTAAGATACTTTCACAATGATAAGCATTTTTTTAGAACTTCTAATTCATTCCCAAGCATGGAAGGTAAACCCAAAATTAAATCCCAAACAAAATACATCAATTAACCCAACCTAGCTGTAACAGGGTAGTCAAACCGGTACAGCTTGAGGGCACACTAGTTCACTATTGTAGATAGCAACATTCCTCCCTTTTTTTTTGAATTTCAACAATTGTTAATTCATATCAATGATTTCTAAATTTAATATCCTCAATATTTCTCATTTATCATGAATGTTAAACATTCAATCAATTCATTTTCGTGTGTAATTCATCTACACATGATCATTACATGGGATTCACACTTTTTTTCCAAAAATTATGAAATTCTCAACTATAGTACAATGATTCATAATTTATCAGTCAAGAACTCATCTTGGTACATGGGATCCAAATTACCAGATTTTAATCCATATGACTCACACATATCTTTCATGAGTTAATTTATCCAAAACCCATTTATATACGAATCCCACCCCAAAAATTATTTCCCCAATTATCATATGAATTGAATTGTTCTCATAAACTATTAAGCAAGATAATCACTTTCCTTAACAATTGTAGGGTATGAATTTTCTTTGAAGAACTTTCGTTAATGATGAGCCTATAAATATTCCTTCAAATTTATCCACTCTTGAATTCCTTTGGTATCCTCTTGAAATTCCTCGAGTTTCCTTCTCTTTTGTCCTTAAATGATCTTTAGCACTTCGTGTAAAACTAAGAAACTGTAGATATAGTAGAATGACTATTAATTGAACCCCAAACTTCCAATGTATTAGTTAAATTATGAAATTCCCTTTTCACATATTTTTTTAACGACCAAAATATCCTTATTTGGGTCCCGACTAGTCTAAAAAGTCCCCGGAACCCAATCACTGCCCAACATGCTTAATTTTGACTATTTTAACCTATTTTAGATCAACCGTGTACCGAAAATCATCATTCGAATAACCGATCATCACTCTACAAGCTTAGTCCCGACACTATTCCATACGCGTGTCCCAAATAAAATCCTACTAATCTATCAATTTTATTCACTTACGATGTAATCTAAAATAATGCAATTTCATTGGCTTATCACACGAGTAAATATAATAACACATAAATATTAATCCATTTTTTCTAATTAATATTTATTCAAATTCACTTTATTTTTCTAATTTAATTAAATTACAATAACACGCGAAATTTAAGTATTCCTAAAAATATGAGGTGTTACACCATTTTACAAGTCACCATATGCAAAATGCAAGAGGTGGTAATTCTGGTTCTAGACAGTCCTCCACAAGTATATATTTTAAGCTATCCAATGATCATCTCAACTATATTGTGTGATGGAATATAGATTTTCTTTGTCCATACATCAGAGAGATGATTTAGTCAAATTGGATCAGACCACTACATATGAAGTACTTTGCTCGTTCAATGCTCAATTGTATACCAGCATTAGAAGGATCATACTGGATCTTAATCGTAAGATCCATATTCTTCTAACCATTTATGACACATTTTCTGAAGACAAAGGTGAAGACTAGCCCAGGTCATGTTGGTGGTGATGGTGTCTTCGTGATGAAGATTTTTAGATTGATAAACTGCATGATATTTTGGAAATATTTTATTATATATCATGTTGTTCTTTTTTTAGTTTGAATTTTTGTTATATCTTATTCATATGTGATATAATCCTAAACACCTATAGTACTTGGGTGTATTCTTTGTTGGTGATACTAAATGTTAGTCCACACTGTGACTATAATTTTGAAAAAAATATGATATAATTTATTAGGCTTGCTTACTATAGTGCATGTGTGCACACAAACAAACACAGACATATATATATATATATATATATATATATATATATATATATATATATATATATATGACTTCTTATCATATTTTCTCATATATCATGTGTATATCTCTTTATAAGATTGACGAATTGCACTACATCTCTTTAAGGTCTATGTCTCTTTAAAATCCACTCATGTAAAAAATTCGCTTTCCATTTCAAACAAAATATTATTCTTATCTTGATTTTCTTTATATTATAATTACATTCCTTCATCAATTTCCCTGAAAAAATATGGGAGAGAATATTATAATAAGGGTGTATCTAATTTATTAAAAATATGGATTTTGTATGAAAATGTCTTAGGGAATATATATACATTTAAGGGCTCATGTACAATGCATTGATGTGGTATTTTATAATGCATAAATATTAAAAACCACTAACTGAGTGTAGTTATGATACTTACAAGATATGTTGCGAAAGCATGAGACATCTCAATTACTTAAAGTATATACTTTAAGGAATTAAGATATCTCATGCTTTGACCAAATATCTTATCGCGACGTGCTCCCTGTTAACCTTATTTTATATACATTAGTATCGTGATCTTTTTTCTTATGTATGACATGTTAATGGGGTACAAGGTCTAAAGTGGGTTGTTATTCATTATATGTTGATAGGGTGGCGTATGCCTTTAGTCAGACTTGAGTAAATATTTTCAGAGGAATATAGATTTACTTATATTTTTACTATAATATTTTGTTTTTATATTCTCACATAATAAACAAATAGCTATATTGTGACAGTATATGTATAATCATGTTCCCGACACATAATTGTTTTGTCATATTCCGTATGAAAAATACATTTGTGTCTATTTTAGTCCTCAAGGTCATTTCGGTATAACAAAAGTACAATATATTTTCTTTGGACATGCTTAAACTTCTCAACCCAACATCCACATCATGACATATTGATGCGACCACTTGGTTGATGTTTTTGGACTTAAAGAGACTTTAACGATTTGTCACATTCAAATTAACTTTTGTGAGAATATTTTAGTTTAGATTTTTGTCTTAGGTGATACACATATACCAGCATGATATTTACAAAGGAAAACATACTTTCTAATGTTCCTTGCATGAGTATATGATATGAAGGATTGTATAATGGTTCAATCCTTCACTATTTTCCACCCAAAGATTTTTCTCAAGTTTGTTAAATTTCCTTTGGGATCGGTTGTGAGATTTCAACCTAATGGCTTAGGAATGGTAGGTAACATACCTAGTTCATGCTATCATACTATGGAATGCATCCGTGAAGATAAAAAGGGGAAGCTAGGTATATAGGAGTGTTATATATATATGTATGCTCAAATGAATGTGTCAACATTAAATTATAAGTAGTGTACAGTTACATTATTTATATAAAGTACGATTATAATTGATAATTACTACGTTATTGCTTATGTGATAGCTAAATGAAATACCAAGTAAAGTAAAATATGTGTAGCAAGATTGGGCTAGAGATTTTTCATAATGGACTATGTTAAGATTGACTAGACTAGTTAGGCAGAGTAGCATAACTAGAAAATTAAAACACGTGCGTTAGGTGGGAACTATAGATAAGGGGAAATGATGATCTTATGTGAGTGTGATGCCGGATGAACACGAATAATTCTGCTACATATTTATTAATGTATTTTAAATACTTGCAAACTTTTTAAAAAATTTTTTCGCCACCAAACTCTATCAAAAATATTTCCAAACCTTTTACGGGCTCATGCCTAGGATCGTCAGGGTTAGCTTGTCATCCCATTCAGGCGATGTTGTAGCAGATCTGGATGCATGCATGATTTTTTTAGACACCTTTATCCATCCTATCTAGTTGGGGTTTATTCCAGTATTTTCTTTTGGGCATTTCACCACAGTTGTAGAATTTTTATTATCAGACTTTATTATATTATTTCATTTATTAGTTGGATGATTATATTCAATATTTATCGAGAGATATTCAGTTATTTTATTTAATTTATGCTATCAATACTCATTATATTCCATTATGGTGAATATGTATATTATATGATTAAATGGATTAACAAAGCATGCGGATAAGTTTTTAAATTTTGACACTGGTCTTAATAAGATATTAGTAATTAATTAGTTTCGAAAGTGATGCTAAGAATGAACCATACTGAGATTCCTTTTTTATTTTAGTAGAGAATTGGGAACCCATTATTAGAATATGTGAGGTGTCACAACATTCTCTTGTGAGGTCCATATATAAGGATCTGAAATACAAACTAAATTTTTAGGGCTTTTTTACTTAATCCCCACATTCTTAATCTCTTTGATATATCGCCTAGATGAGAGGGTTATCTCAAAATATTCAGTAAACTAGGGGTTAAGTTTATGGATTTATTTGACTTTGCTATGATTTTTAGGTTAAATTAGATATAGCCCTTATATTTGGGGGGAAAATCAAAGGATTTTTAAAATAAGCGGTCAAATCAAAATGACCCATTTCTTAAATTAGTAAAATAATTTATTTTGGACTAGCTTTTATTCAATGTATCCATACAACGTAAAGATACCATGTCAAAAAATACAACTAATTAATAATGGTACAATAAATGTTCCGTCCCTAGGATCTAAGTACATTTTGCCCTTAGTCCACCTCATTTTTTTGAAATTCTCTTTTCTATGTCTTTGACAAATTTTTCTTAGGGATTTAGGATAGGACAAGAAAGAGTGTCTGTGAGTGATTTATACGATGAGAGACTTGTTGGAACAAAATAAAAATTCTTGGACTAAATTTTAATTAAAAAACAGTCAAAGGACTTTTCACAAAATTTCCCAAAACAACAAATTAGTCATTGTAAGTTAATTTTTAAGCTTCTTAAAAGATGGAACATATTGACCGATTTTTTTAATATTGCAAAAATAATTTTTTTGTCTTATTAGTTTTTTATATGGTATTTATAGAATGTTTATATAATCTAAAAAAAATTATCTTGAAATAGTGTTTTTACTATTTTAAGAAAATTCTCCCCCACTTAAATTCACAATGCTAACTCGAAGGCTATATCTTCAATCTATGTATTTTTAAGTTGGCCTGGGACTTTAAGGTGAACTTAATAGAAAAATTAACCCATTAATGTATGTGTCTATATTTGGATGTCAATATTGCAGCTTCATTATTCGTGGATATAGCTTAATGTTGTTGATGATTGACATTTTCTTAACAAAAAATAAAAAATAATAATATCAAGATGATAGCAATATAATACTATAGAGGGGGATTAAAAATAATCTTGTGATTAGAGATAGCTCCTCCTCCTAAAAGAGGAACCTCCAGATATTGTTTGAAGAAAGAGGCAGAAAGGCAGCGAGGAGGCTCAGTGAGGGAACTCTTTAAGGAAGCTTAAGGCTACTACGAAGGAGCTCTCCGAGAGTGCTTATTCATTATTCACTTTTTGTGTTTGTTCAATTTGTATTTTTTATTATATTAAGTTATACTTGCAAGTTGTAACAATTTTAATATTGGAGTGAGGTCAAACAATATCCACGAGGGACCAAGTTTGGCAGGGTTTGAGAGAGCTTTCATGCTCCATCGACGGGTCTCACCATGGTAACCTCTGAAGGAACTGGTTTGGAGGATTGGGAAGCAAGGAAACATTAAGGCTGGTTTTAACCATTTTAGATACACCTGGTACAACATTGAGACACCATAATGCGAGAGAGCTTACCTAGAGTTACTTTGAGTTCTATTTCACATTGAGTCTAGTGTCAAATAACCCTTTACCAAATGTTACATCCTCTTTGAGTGATGACACATGACACCTATCTGTTGTCCAATACAAACTTGAGTAAACCATTGTGGGTTTGGGGATGTAAGACGATTTGGTTGATTACCACCATTGTGACAATCTCCTGACACACATTTAGTAGCGAAAAGGTATATGTTGGCATCTAGACATAGAGCAGGGTGACCCATCCTGGACTTTAATGTTAGTGACATAAAGGTATGAGGGGTTATCTTTCACCATTTTTAAGACTGAGACCACTTGAGTAAGGTTCGTGGCTATATAGGCACATCAACCACTTCCTTGAGGAGGGAGTTCTTCACAACGGAAGATATATTTTTCTGGGAGCCAGAGTTATTGCAAAGCTAGGTCATTTATTCAACCACCATTGATTATTATTACCATGATGTTATTTCATACCTAGAACATTTAGTGTTATTAATTTGAGAAACCTTGGTCTTGGAGCTGCATATTGATGTGTATCTAGGGTGATTGATTTTCTCTATCTCTGAGGTTCGTGTATTAATGGTTGAGTTATACATGAGTGCTTTTATGTAAGGCCCTAAATGTGATTAGGAAGGTTAATTATATGATTAAGTATGATTTATATGTTATAAGTTGATGAGGGGTGTTAGACACATTAATTATTATATTTGGGGGATGCATAGTCATGTGACATATGTGTTGGTTGCATTTGATGTTAATCAAGCTTATGATCGGGGATAACTTGTTTAAATCATATGATTAGTTATGTGGTTAAATGCATAATGAAAATATGTTTCTAATGCATCATTATGTTTATATAAATTAAACCAAGGTGTTGGTCCGAAATTGGCATTGTTAGGTCGCCAAATGTGAAAGTTTTGAGATTTTCGGTAAATTACTACCCTTCTGTTCCGGCCCAAAATAGGCATACTAGTTTTATGATTTGTGGAAAATAAAAAAATATCAAAGTTGTATATATATGAGATAAGTTTATAACACAACAAATGGTGTGTAAAACAGAGGACCAAGTAAGGAGTAATGCTGAAATTACGAAACAAGGGAAAATATGTCTATACGTTAAATGGTATTTTGTCTTACTAGTGGAACACATGGCTTGTTTTGATTGGACCAAGGGGAGGTGCCTTATGCCGACTTAAAGACCTTAAAAATACACCTTGTTATTCATTTTCATCATAATTTCAAGTGGGGTTGAGAGTTACTAGGAACAAAGCAAGGTTATGATGAATTAGTGCAGGATTGAGGCAGATTATCGAGAGATAAACAAGCTTATGTATCCAAAGGTGCTTAGGTAAGGTTTAGCTTATAAATTTCATTCTTTACATGATATAGGGTGTTTTATATGATATTAAAGATCATATTTATGGATGATATAATACGTGTTGTTACGTGTAGGTGGGTATGTGTAGGTTGTATATATGAAGTATGTTGAATTCATACAACTAAGGGTGTAATCATCATGTTAATCAAATTGGTGTATTTTTGTGAATAATCAATGGAATCGATTGATTCTAGTTGGATATGAAACTAAGCTTATACATACATGTCATATCCGAAAATTATGTAAAAATACTAAGAAATGAATCTTGGGTGATAGTTTGAAGTTTGGGTATGAAATCTGCCCCAAAAACATAAGTGCGCACACCAGGTGTTCGATGTTTTGCTTGACTTAGTAAATGAAATCTAAAAATTATGCAACATAAATTTTATATTATTCAATATGTTTAATATATGTTTCCAAGATTTATAACCGAGTAGGACATAATATATGCTTGAAAAATGTTAAGTTATACTTTGGTGGTCTACTCAGACCTAGATGTGTTAAAAGTGGCATAAATCAATGAATACTTATTGGAATCAAGAAATTCCAATTGGAAATATTAGAGAACATATATGGGTATGATATACTTGATGGGGATAATAAAATAACTTCTGGTTTGTCTTGGGGTTTGTGTTTAAGTTGAAGTTTTGTTGTTGTTTTTCTCCAGAAATTATTTGGAAAATGTTGTAATAAAACAGGCATAACTTTGTCTAGAGAATTCATAATTTAATTCCGTAAATTGCATTAGAACCCTAATGAATAAGGTGTTATAGAAATGTGAAGTATCATATTCAATTAGTTTCCAGTTATGTTAGATTGACCAACTGATGTGATGTCTAATTGAGTTTAATGTGATTTGGTGTATTCAAATACTAATGATGTTGAATTGTTAGGTGGGGAAGCGACTAACACTACCATACCAAGAAAATAGTTTTGGTATTAATCTTAGTACCAAATTAAATGTGAGTGACCTATCCTATGAAATATATATGCTTATATGTTCATATGGGAATGTGTAGTAAAACTCATGTGTTAAGATGCTTATGGGAGTGATGTTGTATTTATGAAACATATGCTTATGATTAAGAATGTTATGTGATGTTATATAATGTTATGGAATGAAGTGGGTCCTTTATCTAATGTTAAGTACTGTGGTGGGTCCTACGGGATGTGGCGGTCCCGTTAACTTAACTTAAAGATTTGTTGTACTCGGGCCTAATTATGGGATGTGGTATCCCCATTAACTGGGAGTTAATTGGACTGGCGGGTCCAGGCTTGCGAGAGTTACACAATTCCTGTTGGGTTATGACATAAGAAAATAAAAATTGTTATTAAAATTGGTTATATATATGTGATGTATGTGTGGAATATGATCATTCACTAAGCTTGTGTTGCTTACACTCCTATAATGTTATGTTTCAGGTATGCCTATCGTTTGGAGTTCACTGCCAAGTTAGGACATTGAATGGGAGAGTGGAGGATAAATAACGTGAGTTTTATATCAATAAACTTTTTGGGTAAATGTTAAACAAAGGAACTTATGTAAGTAAATTTGTTTGTTACTTTTAAGTTGTGCATAAAGGTAGCTATGTTTTCATCCAAACATGCCTTTGAAAAAAAAAATCTTATGTTATTTTTCAAAAGGTTTCAAGTACCTTATTGTCTAATGGGGATTTATCTCTAAATAAAAGGTTGATTTTAAGTTAATTAAGTTGGGGCGCGACAACTTGGTATCAGAGCATGGTTATTAGGTTCTGGACAGGGTGTGAGGGTCTAGATTGGCAGTGGACGTAGAAACTGTTTTGAGTCATAAGTATTCAGTTTCAAGGGATACATTTAAGTATGTTAGATTCTTGAGGCATGGACAAGAATGTTTTGTTATTAAGTTATAAATTGGCTTTGTTGACTAACATCTGTCAGTTATACATATATATTGTTGTACGTGATATGAAATGCAAGGATCTTGCAGGAAAGGAAATAAGATGTTAAGGTTTATTCGGGGATGACAGCGAATACATATATTTTAATATAAAGCATTGCATTGTTGTATATGTTGTATGAACAAGTGTTTCATTGAAGGAAAATATTTAAAGACACAATGTGATATAAAAGTTGTAATCTCTCCTTATACTGGTATATGTGAACTTGGCAAAAATTATAAAGTATTGGAGGTGATCGCTTCCTATGTTGGTATGTGTGGATTTAAGTCATGTTACGTGTATCGTTATGGATGGGTTCTCTCCTCATCTGTATGGGAGAGTGATGTACGGGAACAAATATTCAATTAAAGGATGAGAAATGATAAGAATTATTGTTACATGATTATAATGAGACTTAAATTGTTGGAGTGTAAATAAAAATGAAGATTCACATAGTAGAGGTTAAATGATAAGGTTAGTAGTTGTATATGTTTATATTTAACATGTGAAATAAGTATGAAATTTAATAACTAGTCGATATATCACAAGTGATCAGAATATGAATTCATAGTGAATTATTAAAAGAAGAATAAAGAGTAATAAGAGTTGAGATGTACGTCTTTAATAATGTGAGTACATATAGTGGATATTACTCTTGTGATGTTTTGAAACTCTTATAAGAATAGTAAAGTTGAGATGAGGTGTTAAAAAGTTAGAAGTTTAAAAATATTGAGGAGTCCTTTTAAGAATATGTGTTGTGGATGAGTATGGGAAAGATGTTTGTCCGGTTTAAATACTTACAACTGAGTTGAGTGAATATGGAGTTGTATTTGTCATTGTGTGTATGTGTTACCACTAAGAGTGTTATATAAGTAATATGATTGACATTACATGGAGTCACCAAGAAGTATGTGTAAGGAGAATGTGCTATGTGAGATACCATAATGTGGTACATTGAGGTATTTGTACAAGTTATTTGAAAGAAATACGATATATAATAGTTAGAGAAGTATTATGGGTTTGGTAAGTATGGTTAAAGTTCTAAGTGGTGAGGTTACGTTTAACATCCATGTTATCAAACGGTTATGATGAGTGTATTAATGATGTTGCGTAAGACTATCATGTTAATAAGGATTGGAGTAAGATTATGATTGTAAAGTTATTATGTTGGATAAATGACTTGTTAAGGTCATTGTATGTTTAGTTAAAGAACAATCAAAAAAAGGGGAATATCGTGAGAAGTTATATTGAATTCATAGTCCATGACTACACAATATACATGAAAGTGAATATGGGATATTGGCTAAAAGTAAACATTTGGTGAATGATTGTTCATTATCGATATATGGAAAGTAGTGACGCTATGTTTAGATTAAGGAGCGTAAGAACGATATTTAACATACTCTAAAACTTCAGAGATGATACGGATAGTAGTCCAAGTCGAACACATGAGTTTGGTATTGAGTGGAAGATGAGAAGATGTCATATAGTAAATTAGTATTATAATATCATGTTTATCATTTGAAGTAATGAATTGAAGTTGGGGAGATGAACTATAAGAAGTTAGTCTTGTAATAGAATATTTATTATTTGAAATGTTACACGATGATAAGGATAGATTATATGAATGAGGTGAGAAATGTAAATAATGATGTTTGGTTTATTAAGAATGTTTACTCATTGTTAATATAAGAGGATACTATCGATAATATATTATGTGTGAATGTTTGACATACGTATATAAAGGTATGGAGTAATATATGAGTTGGGAATTGACTGTTATTGATAAGAAATCACTAGACGATTATTCTTGTGTATGAATGATAAAGACGTTTATGTGTTGATATATCCTGATTCTACACATTCTTTATGTCTTGCTTTATCTATTGCATCTTAATAAACCACTATCATCATTAGATTCTAGTTTAGCTATTATTACTCCAGTGTGGGAAATTTGTTTTTATTGATAGGGTGTGTAGGGAGGGTATAGTACGAATAAGTGAAAAGGACTTGTTGGTTGACTTACTACCTTTCAGTAAGCATGACTTTGATGCGATTTTGGGTATGGACTGGTTGTCCTCATATCATGTATGTTTAGATTGCTTTAGAAGGAAGCTAGTGTTTCGGTTACCGTGTGAACCTGAATTTAAATTTATTGGGGAATGGATTGTCACTTGCGTATTATTTTACAGACCTTGCGAGAGAAGCAATTATATGCTAAATTTTCTAAATGTGAATTTTGACTAGACCAAAGTAGTGTTTTGGGGAATGTTATTTTTGCTGATGGTAATTGTGTTGGTTGAAAAGAAGATGGATGGAATTTATAAAGGATTATGACTACACAATACATCACCATCTGGATAAGGCTAATGTTGTTGCTGATGCCTCGAGTAGAAAAGCTCTAGGCAGAGTATTTTATATTTACTATGTTCGAGTTAACTTGCTGAGAGAGTTAACTTTAATAAGGAAGAAGTAAACGTTAAATGAGTTGTGGAATACTAGTGCATTTAAATGTTAGACATATGCTAATAGACTGGATACGACCATCACAAGCAGGACATATAGAATTGGATAAAATTAAAGATAATATGAAAACGAGTAAAGAAAATGAATTTTCTATTCATAATAATGACATTATTATGTATGATAACCGTTTGTGTGTACCTAATGTGCCTAATTTAAGGAGAACGATTTTAAAGGAGGACCATTGTTAGTTATATGCTATGCATCCAGGAAACACATAACTTTATAGAAATTTGAAACAATGTTATTGGTGGCCGGGAATTAAACACGATAGTGCGGACTTTGTTGCTAGATGTATGGTTGCCAACAAGTGAAGGCGGAGCATCAAAAACCTAATAGGATATTATAGTCCTTACCTATTCCTGAGTGGAAATAGTAGCATGTTACTACCGATTTTGTTATAGGTTTGCCAAAATTATCATGAGGGTTTGATTTTATTTTGGTTGTCGTTAATAGATTGACTAATTCGACACATTTTCTCCCTATTAAAGCTACTTATTCCATGGATATATATGCCAACATATATGTGGATGAGATAATTAGATTGCATGTTTCACCTATTTCTATTATCTCTTATCGAAATCCTATATTTAATTCCCACTTTTAGCGTAGTTTACAATAAGTTTTGGGGACTAAATTGAGATTTAGTTCAACTTTTGATCCTCAGACTGATGGGGCAGTCAGAAAATGATCCAGGCACTCGAAAACATGTTACGAATTTATATATTAGAGTTAAAGGGCAGTTGGGATGAACACTTATCACTAATTAAGTTGCTTATAATAATAGTTATCATTCAGGTATTGAGATGGATCCTTATGAATCCTGGTATGGAAGAAAGTATAAGACCCCAGTGTGTTGGGCAAAAGTAGAAGAGTGAAAACTACTTGGGCCAGAAATTGTGCAACTGACTACTGAGAAGATAAATTTTATTCATAATCACTTGAAGGTGGTGCAAAATAGACAAAAAGGATACCCAGACAACGTAAGGAAGGAATTAAAATTCGAGGAAGGTGATCAAGTTTTCCTACGTGTTTCTCCTTAGAGAGGGGTTATGAGATTTGAGAAAAAAAAAAGGAAAATTAAGGGCTAGGTACATTGGCCTTATGAAATAGTGAAACGAGTTGGAGTTGTATATTACAAATTGGCTTTGATACAATAACGATCTCGTATACATGATGTTTTTTTTATGTATCAATGTTACGTAAGTATGTGGTTGATCCTTCGCATGTGTTTATTTTATAACTGATAGAGCTTAAAGATGACTTGACCAACATGGAGGAACCAATTGTTATTTTTGATTGAAAAGAACAGGCAAAACCATTACATTAGTTAAGGTAACGTGGAGAAATCAAAATGTCGAGTATTCCACCTGGGAAAGAGAAAATAACATGAAGGTGTGATATCCTCATCTTTTGGTAAGTTCTTATGCGTTAAATTTCGAGGACGAAATTTTTATAAGAGGGGTAGAATTGTAAGGCCCTAAATGTGATTAGGAAGGTTAATTATATGATTAAGTATGAGTTATATGTTATAAGTTGATGAGGGGTGTTAAACACGTTAATTATTATATTTGGGGGATGCATAGTCATGTGACATATGTGTTGGTTGCATTAGATGTTAATCAAGCTTATGATCGGGGATAACTTGTTTAGATCATATGATTAGTTATGTGGTTAAATGAATCATGAAAATATGTTTCTAATTCATCATTATGTTTATAAAAATTAAACCAAGGTGTTGGTCCGAAATTGGCATTGTTAGGTCGCCAAATGTGAAAGTTTTGAGATTTTCGGTAAATTGCTAACCTTCTGTTCGAGCCCAAAATAGGCATACTAGTTTTATGATTTGTCGAAAACAAAAAAATATCAAAGTTGTATATATATGAGCTAAGTTTATAACACAACAAACGGTGTGTAAAACAGAGGTCCAAGTAAGGAGTAATGCTGAAATTACGAAACAAGGGCAAATATGTCTATTCGTTAAATGGTATTTTGTCTTACTAGTGGAACACATGGCTTGTTTTGATTGGACCAAGGGGAGGCGCCTTATGCCGACTTAAAGAGATTAAAAATACCCCTTGTTATTCATTTTCATCAGAATTTCAAGTGGGGTTGAGAGTTACTTGGAACAAAGCAAGGTTATGATGAATTAGTGAAGGATTAAGGCAGATTATCGAGAGATAAACAAGCTTATGTATCCAAAGGTGCTTAGGTAAGATTTATCTTATAAATTTCATTCTTTACATGATATAGGGTGTTTTATATGATATTAAAGATCATATTTAGGGATGATATAATGCGTGTTGTTACGTGTAGGTGGGTATGTGTAGGTTGTATATATGAAGTATGTTGAATTCATACAACTAAGGGTGTAATAATCACGTTAATCAAATTGATGTATTTTTGTGAATACTCAATGGAATCGATTGATTCCAGTTGGATATGAAACTAAACTTATACATACATGTCATATCCTAAAATTATGTAAAAATACCAAGAAATGAATCATGGGTGATAGTTTGAAGTTTGGGTATGAAATCTGCCCCAAAAACATAAGTGCGCACACCAGGTGTTCGATGTTTTGCTTGACTTAGTAAATGAACTCTAAAAATTATGAAACATCAATTTTATATTATTCAATATGTTTAATATATGTTTCCATGATTTATAACCTAGTAGGACATTATATATGCTTGAAAAATGTTAAGTTATGCTTTGGTGGTCTACTCAGACCTAGATGTGTTAAAAGTGGCATAAATCATTGAATACTTATTGGAATCAAGAAATTCCAATTGGAAATATTAGAGAACATATATGGGTATGATATAATTGATGGGGAGAATAAAATACCTTCTTGTTTTGCTTGGGGGTTGTGTTTAAGTTGAAGTTTTGTTGTTGTTTTTCTCCAGAAATTATTTGGAAAATGTTGTAATAAAACAGGCATAACTTTGTCTAGAGAATTCATAATTTAATTCCGTAAATTGAGTTAGAACCCTAATGAATAAGGTGTTATAGAAATGTGAAGTATCATATTCAATTAGTTTTCAGTTATGTTAGATTGACCAACTGATGTGATGTCTAACTGAGTTTAATGTGATTTGGTGTATTCAAATACTAATGATGTTGAATTGTTAGGTGGGGAAGCGACTAACACTACCATACCAAGAAAATAGTTTTGGTATTAATCTTAGTACCAAATTAAAGGTGAGTGACCTATCCTATGAAATATATATTCTTATATGTTCATATGGGAATGTGTAGTAAAACTCATGTGTTAAGATGCTTATGGGAGTGATGTTGTATTTATGAAACATATGCATATGATTAAGAATGTTATGTGATGTTATATAATGTTATGGACTGAGGTGGGTCCTTTATCTAATGTTATGGACTGTGGTGGGTCCTACAGGATGTGGCGGTCCCGTTAAATTAACTTAAAGGTTTGTTGTACTCGGGCCTAATTATGGGATGTGGTATCCCCATTAACTGGGAGTTAATTGGACTGGAGGGTCCAGGCTTGCGAGAGTTACACAATTCCTGTTGGGTTATTACATAAGAAAATAAAAATTGTTATTCAAATTGGTTATATATATGTGATTTATGTGTGGAATATGATCATTCACTAAGCTTGTGTTGCTTACACTCCTATAATGTTATGTCTCAGGTATGCCTATCGTTTGGAGTTCACTGCCAAGTTAGGACATTGAATGGGAGAGTGGAGGATAAATAACGTGAGTTTTATATCAATAAACTTTTTGGGTAAATGTTAAACAAAGGAACTTATGTAAGTAAATTTGTTTGTTACTTTTAAGTTGTGCATAAAGGTAGCTATGTTTTCATCCAAAGATGCCTTTGAAAAAAAAATTATGTGTTATTTTTCAAAACCTTTCAAGTACCATATTGTCTAATGGGGATTTATCTCTAAATAAAAGGTTGATTTTAAGTTAATTAAGTTGGGGCGCGACATTTTATGAGTTCAATCTAACTATTTTCTATCTATCTATCTATCTATCTATATATATATATATATATATATATATATATATATATATATATATATAGTATGTTCATTTCATCACTGGTGATAGCATCTGGGTTAGTGATTTATTTCCACAACAACAGGGGTTACGCCCCCATTTATATTGCAACACCCTAGCTCCAAAATGACTCATCACTTCCAAAAACAATGAATACATTCTTATACTGCCTTAAAAAGCATGTAAAGAAACTTATTATTAAATCCCCCCTTATATTCATGGTATTGATAGTATCTCCAAAGAAAGATCTAACACCTTTCTCTCTCTCTCAGAAATTCTCCAGATTCTCTTCCAAATAATATAGTTCATCTCGCTTCAAATACAATGGAACATTAGTCTTCAGACAGGGAAAAATATTTAATAATAAATAAGTAACCATGAGAGATAACATTATTTTGAACCTTTTTTTATTCAACATATGTTTATATACAAACGAACTATATATACATGCAAACCCCTCTTGCCCATTTCTGTTTCCGTGTGCACTCCTTTCTTCTATAATGGTTTAATTACTTTTTACTTTTTTATCCATGTCTTTTTTATCTTCATTGAGTGGGAAATTTTTTCTTTGTAGGTTTCTCAAAGTCATATTTTGTTTTGTTCTATTGTATTAGAATTTATTTTGTTTCAGGATTAAAAGGAGACATTTGGTTTGCACTAAAAATGAAAACATATGGTTTTTCATACAAGTATTTATTTATACAAGTTTGTATTAGAATTTATTGGTGTACTTTATAGTTGATGTTAATGGTTCAGTCAAGTCAAACTTTTTCCATGCTAAAGATTCTAAATAAACACATTTTATTAAATATATATCACTATAGTAATTTTTGGTAGCTTTTTTGGGGACTAATTGTCAATGCAATGGCTTTTCTTTATTTGTTTCTCTCTTTCCCTGTTTCTAAAACTTTTGTAGTTATCCAATTCGTAATAAGTGACCTCCTCCATAACCTATACAGTGAGGATAGGCATGCTTTCCTCCATGTTTATTATCGATCACCTACGTAGTGAGGATAGGTATCATTTTTAGTAACTCTTTTATATCCTTTTACACTCTTGTATATGCATTATATTTAATTCACATTGTTCAGGAATGAGCAGGTCACCAAGTGTTGACAGTTTTTGTGGAGTTCTACTTTGATCACTACACCAAAATGGTCGAAATGTCACCTTTTAGCCAGCCACCCTTGTCACGGTCATTGACCGTGACACAAATCTCACGTTTTGGGTCACGGTAATTAACCTTGACACGCCCATGACAAAGTGTTATAACGGTCATTGACCATGACAAGTCCGTGACAAATGTTCTTGTCACGGTCAATGATCGTGACAATTCTTTAAATATTTGTCACGGTCAATGACCTTGACATGACCGTGACAGCTTCTTCAGTAAAAACCCTTTTTCCTTCTTTTCCCCCCCTCCGTTCCCTCCTTTTTACAACTCTCTCTCTCTCTACGATGCTCTCTCTCTCTCTCTCTCTCTAGTTTTAGGTTAATTTCTCTCTCTTTCTCTTCCATTTATATATATGTTAGTGTGTATATATACGTGTGTGTGTGAATATATATATATGTGTGTGTGTGTGTGTGTGTGTGTATGTGGTAGGTGAGTATGTGGAAAATAGGGGTTGTTATATTAGAGGCAAAACATTGATGATTATGTATATAAAATTAGCCTTGTATAGGTATAAGCTAATTTAGATTAAAATTGATGATTATGTATATAAAGATTAACTCATTTTCATTCCAATTAGACAATTCACATGTTAATATGTTGTTTCTTAACCTATACTTTTGTCTTAGGTTAAATATCGTTCATGAACTTTAGAATATTAGTGTTATAGACTTAATTCCACATTGAAGATATTTGTACTTGTATATTTGTGTCTAATTTTAATTTCAAAGGGAAGATTACGATATTTTGACTATGGTTAAAGATAAAAAATAATTCGTTGTGGTTTTATTTCTAAGTGATTCTAGAATTTTTATTCTTGGAGTTAAAGAAATCAATGCATTCTTTCTGTTGAAAGATATTTATTTTTTAATAATGCAGGTTATTTTGAACTTTCCTTCACCATTAAAAAATTAAATTGGTAGAATTTTTCTCCTACCAATTTTTTTTCATCGTGGATGTCGCCAAATTCTTAGTAGATTAGTATTTAACAAACAAAAGCGAAAGAGCCATTATTGTTCACTAAATGTTGGCAAAAGTCGTACTGAAAATGTAAACATTTGTATTATATATAAATTGGCTCTCTCATCTATCAAAACGTTTGACTCTATCAAGTTAAATAGACTTGGTTCATTATGAGTGAGACACAATCTATAGTTTAGGTCAGATGAACCTTAAGGACTAAAGATTCCATGCTTTACATCTATTCCGTGCATATATAATATATATAATAATAATTCCATGCTTTACATCTATTCCACGTTAGATGTTTTCAACTAATTTAGACATATTTATGTGTGTATGTGTATATGTATGTGTATATATGTGTGCGGTGGGGAAGGAGGTAGGGGGTGGGGTGGGGTGGTGGGGGGTGTACGTGTACGTGTGCGCGTGCGCGTGTGCGTGTGTGTGTGTGGGGGGGGGGGGGGGGGGGTTAAGGTGAGGGGGGGCAGGGGTGTCTGTCTATGTGTACTAATAATTCCATGCTTTACATGCTTTACATCTATTCCGTGCATATATAATATATATATAATAATAATTCCATGCTTTACATCTATTCGATGTTAGATGTTTTCGACTACTTTAGACATATTTATGTGTGTATGTGTATATGTGTGTGTATGTGTGTGTATATATGTGTGTGGTGAGGGAGGGGGAAGGGGGTGTGGTGGGGAGTGGGGGCAGGGGTGGTGGGGGGCGGGGGTGTACGTGTGCATGTGTGTGGTGGGGGTGGGGTGAGGGGGAGGGGGTGGGGTAGGGGTGTGTGTCTATGTGTACTAATAATTCCATGCTTTACATCTATTACGTGCACATATAATATATATAATAATAATTCCATGCTTTACATCTATTCCACGTTAGATGTTTTCAACTAATTTAGACATATTTATGTGTGTATGTGTATATGTGTGTGTATGTGTGTGTATATATGTGTGTGGTGGTGTGTGGTGGGGGAGGGGGGCAGGGGGTGTGGTGGGGGGAGGGGGTGGGGTGGTGGGGGTGTACATGTACGTGTATGTGGTGGGGTGAGGGGGGAGGGGGTGGGGGCAGGGGTGGTGGTGGGGTGTACGTGTACGTGTGCGTGTGTGTGGTGGGGGTGGGTAGGGGTGTGTGTCTATGTGTACTAATAACATTTTTTTATATGTACTAATAACATTTTTTTACTGCAAATGTCTCCTTCAGGTATTAAGGCGAAGATGATGATGTTGTTTATGATGATGTCGTCTGGGCTCAGTGGTAGCGGAGGCAACGATGGCTCCTCGGCCCATAGGCTCCCCAAATATGGAAAATTTGGGATGACCGTCGAGAACAAATCGGAGCTATTAGCAAGATACCTCGAGCTGCTAAAGACGGTCATCGGTCCGGGGTTTATGAGTTGGAAGGAAGTGCCATATGAGCTCAAGTTAGCTGTTTGGGCGGCACTACAGGTAATATATTTATATTTATATGAATATTTCAATTTTAATTTCAATTTCATTTTATATTTATATTTATTCGCAACTAACATTGTATTTGTTGGACAGGAACAATTCAACTTGGATCCAAAGCTACGCGATTTCGTCTTGGGAGCAGTTGAGGGATCAACACAAGACGTGGAAGAAAAATATGCGGACACGGTACTTTGGGAAAACATGAGAGTCCATTATCCAGTGGCATGGATCCGTCCCACCCAAGGAGCCGATCTCATTGGCACAATGGCAAAATTTCATTGACAATGAGATCGAGGATCGACAATTGGCATCTCGTCAATCGGGGAGGAAAAATCAGGCAAAAAAGACGGACGTGCACTACTCCGGCAGGACGTCTTATGCCGAGGTGGAGCATAGGATGAAGGTAAGATTTAATTTTTCTATAACTACAGAAATATATTATTCTACATTATTTTACTTTGCGGGGCCGATACTAATTTTACTTTATTTTATTTCAGGGCGTAGGGAGTGGCCCAGGGGGTAAGCCACATAGGCTCGATACTTATGTGGCTCTTCAAACGAAGAAGGGGAAGGACAAGGAGGTGTCCCCAATCATCACGGCCACGATTGTAAGTAATCCGACAGTTTAATTTTTGTTAATTACATTATAATTTTTTAGTTTACTTATTTTACTAATCATGTGCTTTTTGTCATTTCAGGCAAAGCTTAAGGAAGTGCATGAGTCGCAGTCTGATGCCGACAAAGCGTCTTTGTCCACAGACGCACTCAGCCAAGTTCTTGGCTCTGATTGCAAGGGGAGGACAAGGGGGGTGAGCTCGCGGGTGGCCAAATCTAGGATCATCGAATTGGAGACGAGCGACACCGAGTTGGCTCGAACGGTGGATTCACATGACGTGAAGATGTTCCATTTGGAGGCGACGGTCCAATATATGTACTCATTCATGAAGAATACGTTGGGCGGAGATCGTAAGGGGAAAGGTAAGGAGAAGGCGGTGGAGGAGGAGGGGGAGGAGGAGGTGCGGGAGAACGAGGGCCAGGATGACGAGGATGTGGACCTCGTTGCTTCATCACCGACACGTGCGTACTTCGATGATCCACTTCCTTATTTGGCTCCCTTCCCCAGACCGATGTCGACAATTGGTTGGCCGAGCGTGTTCATATTGGACGTATTTGATGGCCAGCGGATAGGGCGGGGGTTGAGGGACCTGAATATCGTCCAGGGTGGCATAGTTCATGGACGTGCGCTTCAAGAGATCGAGTCCAAAGTGCTCGTCATGCATGTGATACCCGGGAAGGAGAACTCCCTATTGTGGTTGCACGAACAATGCAGCATGATGTATATTAGTGGGTGTGTCAATTCGTATATCGTGTGGCCTACTCACCTCTTCACATTTACCCCAGACATGTAGTGACATTATTTTTAAGTCGGTACATTTTAATTATATTTGGATTATATCGTCATGTATATTGTTTCTATTTTGAATATATATTTTCATTATCTTTAGTTTGTTTGGATATATGATGTTTGAACAAGTACAACATTACTATAACAGGTATAAATATACTGTTGGGCAGTGGCAGTGGCCATACTGCCTAGCAGATGTTTTTTAAATTCTGCCCAGAATTGTCACGGTCATTGACCGTGACAAGTCCTTGACAAATAAGGTTGTCACGGACTTGTCGCGGTCAATGACCGTGAAAATTTTCTTAAAATGGGTCAAGGCTTTGTCACGGTTATTAATCGTGTCTAAACTTGTCGCGGTCCATGACCGTGACACGACCGTGACAATTCTAATGAACTTGTCACGGTCAATGACCGTGACACGTCCGTGACAAAAAAAGTTATCTCGCCCCAAATTGTCACGGTCATTGACCTTGACAAGTCCAACTTGTCAAGGTCAATGACCGTGACAATAGTGCAGATTTGGTGTAGTGGATAATCGACTAATTTGAACAAAATTAAGTATGCATTAAGTTATATATACATCGTGTTATTTTTTTGTATATGTCATTTGAAAATATTTCTTTTAATTGTTCTTAATAAAGTCTCTTCGTGCTTTGATAATATCAAATTTGGGCATATATATGTTCTTTGTAAATAGAACATTTTAATGTTTTTCATTAAGTTTCTTCTTACATAGATCAAACTAAATTTGGAAATTTTGGCTTGGTGGTTGAGTTGGATCTTGTGCTGGTGACTAATGGATCCTAAATTTTTCCTTTGGAAATTTGTTTTGAGTTTGTTTTATGTTAAGGCTTTTGTTGTGAATATATAAATCACCTTTCATGTGAAAACTCGTAGGGAATGTGTTTGAAAGATGCCCTAAGTGAAGATATGTCTCATATACAATGTACAATTTATAGATTTTGGTAAATCGTGTTTTTTCTTTCCTAGATCATATCAAAATTTAGAAAAATTCTGTGATACCCCGCCAAATAAAATAACGGTTGATCAGTCCTATACCAAATTAAAAAGGAATCTCATCTAGTTCATTCTTAGCATCAATGTTGATTTTCTTTTGAAACATTTCTAACCACCTAGTATTAAAAAAGCTGGTGTCAAATTTTATCTTTTTAATTAAGAAACCCACATGCAAAAATAAAAACTAAATCAATCACACCATATGGAAATGAACAAACGGAATAATTAGTAAAAGACTTATCGAATAGACTATCGGCAAACATCCAAACCAAAATAAATTAATAGAGAGTAATAAATCCCATACAATCTAAAATGAAATAAACTGAAAGTTATGTGAGCAACATGCTCGAACAAACTGATATTGCATTCCTAAACTAGGAATAGAATTAAAGAATCGTCTATACAAATCCTGCAATATCCACACGTACTGTAGCTGCGAATCCCTGGAATGAAATCAACTCTGACGTCCCTATGGTTGGACACCTAAAAGGTTTTGAAAATATTTGATAGCAAGGGTTAGAACCCAAAACGTTTTGAAAATATTTAGTGTAACACCCCGCAATTTTATGGATAATTGAAATTCATAAGTAAGTGTAATTTGGTAATTTAAAAAATTATTGTGAATAGTAATTTTTGGAGTTTTCAAGGATTAGATGATTTTCGATGGGTGCTATATTTTACTTTTGGTATTAAGTAAATGAGATAAAGTATTTTAATTATATGTCGCAACTGGGTAAAGCGAAAGAGGATAATATTTTAATGGGAAATCCCACATTAAGTTGTGTTGGGTTAAATTAGTGATTTACAGTCAAGTACCTCGAATGGAGATTTCGAGTGTGCGGTTGATTTCGAAATGGCCGAGTTATTCAGAATAGAGTATCCGGGGAGTAGTGTTTGAGTTTCGGGATTTTTTTGACCAGTAGGGACTCGTAATTGAGTAAACGAGTCATTTTTAGGTTTTAAGGGATAAACCCTTATCTCTCTCTTATATAAGAGAGAGAGAGAGAGTGGGAGAAAGAAAAAAAAAAGAGAGAGGAAAGAAAGAGGAGAGGAAGAGAGGGAGAGAAAAGGGAGATTTCGGTCAAACTCCGCAGGATTCAACTCGAGGTTGTTGGATTTTATCCCCCAGGCAAGTGTGTACTTGCTTTAATTCATTTTGTGCATATCTCTCATATTACAATTGGTAAAACATATGATTTTGGGTGAGAACCCTTAAAATAAATTTGTGAAAACTAGGTTTTTTATGGTTTTAAGGTTCAAACCTGAGAGAAATGGTTTAATACCACAAATCTATGGAAGTATTAGTTGTAAATCAGTGTTAGGATGTTAATAGAGTTGTTGGTTGAGATTAGAAACCATTAAAATGGAGTTTGGGATGATATTTGGGTATTTTCGAGATTGAAAAATCGCCCAAACAGTGCCCCTCGAACAGGTCGAATCGATTCGGGTCTAGGACGAATCGATTCGCCTAAGGGGATCTATAAGGCTGCCTTGGGCCGAATCGATTCGGAGTTAGACCGAATCGATTCGCCCTTGAGGACCTGTTTGCAGAACACTTTCCGAATCGATTCGGATTGGGGGCCGAATCAATTCGCCTACCCAAATCGATTCGCCATAAGGGCGAATCGATTCACCTTGGCCAAAATTGTTAGTTTTCTTCCCTTAAGAGCATGGGGAGTTAAATTAAGATTTAGAGTTTTATATGGGGGGATCCTAGTTATGATATCGAGACTCCTAAATATTGGTTTTGAGGGTTAGTGAACCTTTTAGTGAAAAAGAAAACTTGGATTACAGTAGGGAATAATTCAGGGAACGGACCTAGAAAGATTTCGGGACGGACAACATTTAAGAGAGAGAGTTCTTCTGCCGTTGGGCATAGTTATTTACATTATTCGAATGTATGTGATTTGAATCCATTCGAGTAAATCCTAGGACGCGATTACTAAGAATTAGTATTTTCGGGATTAGATGTCTGTAATTCCTTAAAAGTGACTAAAGTGCGAGTTATACGATAAGTGAGAAAATATTTACGAGATTAGTATTCTTTGTGCGTGAATACTTAAATATTGTTATGAGAGAGAACATTTTGGAGATATTGGCCATCGTTATGTGTGGTTGACAATTATAGTCATGTGTACATTAGAGGAGTAATAAATGAATATATATACGATGTGATTATAGTATACTATATGATACGAATACATATATATCTGTGTGTGATTGGTATATGTGTATTTTAGAGGCTGATTTTCACGGGCTTTCGTTTGGCGTAGGGTTGGAACAACCAGATTATATATTTTCTCTAGTGCGATCCAGGGAGGTTGCTCAATGAGGGTGAATCCCCTGGCTTGAGGAGAAGGGTGAGTATATCCCTAGGTCATCCCATTATGCGTTCGAGTATGATGTGTGTACTCCACTTGCAGGGGGAGCACCTCCACCATTGTGTATTTGTTTACCATGTCCATGAGAGAGTCTGGCTTGGTACCATGGTATAGTGAGTAAACACGGATTTTGGATCGGCACTATGAGAACGCATCCTCAAGTTATAGCTCGTTGGGATGGGTATTATACTTGTGTGTATAGTATAATACTTGTGCATGAGAACAAGACAATATTATCTCTAATGGGAGTAAAGAGATAAAATGACAAAGGATAAATTCTCATTCCGAGAGATTATATCCGGACGTATATAGTGTTATGTATATGAAAGTGAGTATGATAATGTATATAATTATATGAGTATACATATATATGCTGTGTACTGAGGGTTTAATGGATCTCGACGAGCAACATTGCCAAGTAGTAGTGTATTGGGGGGGTCCATGTTTGGATTTTGCTTCGCGAGACACCCCACGCACGAATTTAGCTCAGTGTTTGGAATGGGGAGAAGTTTATCCCTTTGTACTCGGGCTAATTAGGTTTTCCGAGTTTGGGTGAGGGGTATCTAGAAGGTTTAGTTAGGCAGGGTAACTGATTAGGTTACTTAATAGGTATGCGTTAGCTGTGCACTATTAGAAGAGGAGTGAGGGGTGTCTCATGGGAGTCCGTTACCTTTAAATATGAGGTAAGGCATATTCTTAAAAATATATTGCATTTATGCACTTGCAAAATATTTTCACAACTCGGGCTCTGATCCATTTCTATATTTTTCCCTCTTTTGCTACATATTATATATATAGGTGTCTAGGCACAATTACGCCTGAATGCTGATCCTTTCGAGTCAGGTGTTGCTGCAGTAGCTGTTGATGCTTGTAAGTTTATTTTTAGACGCTTCTATTCTTGTGATCTAGTTAGGAAGTAATTGTAGTAACATTTATGCTAGCAACCCAATTTCATTTATTTATTCTTTTATCCCCTTTTAGTGCGGCATTCATTTTGATTGTATATTGTTAAAATGAGTGTTCAATTATTTTTATTTCTTCTCAGTTTTATTTATGCATACTGTTTGAATTTTTTAAATTGATTAGTTTGTTTAAAAAGATTAGTTAAATAAAATTTTGATGCCAGTCTAATAGGTTATTTTTTATTAAATTGGTTTTTAACCGTGATGATGAGAATGAACCATATGTGACTCATATTTTAATATGGTATAGGAGTGATCGCCCGATATTTTATTAGGCGGGGTGTCACAGATGGTATCAGAGCATCAGGTTCTAGTGTCCTTAGGAATCTTTGCAGACGTACTACATTTTCAGCATTGCTCTCGATTTGATATAGAGACTTAGGATTAGGATTATTGATTCCTCTTGTGAGATTTTGACCTCCTGCCCTATTATAAGATTATAGTAATCTTTTGCGTGCTCATTCGAGATTCGTGTGTTGATCGATGAAGGACAACCACAGAAGGCAGTAGAAGAAGGCGGAGACTTATTTGGAGCTGTTACTTGAAGTCGGAGAATAGGACCGCAATAGAGGTCACTCTCCCTGTGGCATTTGTTAAGGATGGTTGCAATGACTACTAGAGAATAGTAGTTATAAGTATCCCAGTACCTCTATAGTAGAGAGTGGTGCTAAACTTGAAGTACACAGTAAAGTTAATTGGGAAAAAAAGGTTCGAAAGTCTTTGATAAGGACCATAAGTTAAAGTTTAAGTTATACGAAGTGAGTGCAATGTGATTCAGCGGAAGTGAAAGGCTCAGAAGCTTTGGATTAAAGAAGGGTGGGGAAATACCCATGTGTGAAAATTAAAGGAAAAATTTTCAGTCGTGGGAGAAATATTGAAATTGTGGGAATAGTGATCACCATATTCAGGGGAGCATGATGTTTTTCCCCTAAAGGGATCTTACGGATAGTTTTTAACTGTGAGCTCCCCTGATTTAGTAGGAATATAAAGAATGCATTTCTGAACTATTCACCTAAGTATCGGTTATAGGCCGACAGTGAATAAAGAGAGTTATAGATATGTGAATTTTGTACTAAATCAAGGTAAGTACAATGAAGAGAGATTCCTTCAGAGGAATGATAGGCTCACTAGAGAAGTGTTGCTAACACTTATGAAAAATTGGTATCCATGGAACCCCATCGGTGGATATCCACAAGGGGAATTAATCAAACCAGGGATGTTGAAGCCGGTAGCGAAAGTTCCTTTTAACGAAGGAGTTAAGGGAAATATGAAGGAAATTGTCTGGATTGAGGCTATAGAGTCCGAGATACTGATATTATGAGTTTCATCTCGAATGAAGGAGGTACATTCGGTGTAACAAGATTGAGTCACAAGTATATTCAGTGTGTGATTCGAGTTTATTTGTAGTGTCGATAACATTATATAGTATATGTTTATGTGTTTTCCCGTGATAGGAGAGATCTATTTTCTTTCATTCGTTGTGAAGAGAGGGTGTTAGTATTTTAAGTTTATATAAGATTTGTATTGCTCATTTTGTGTGTATTATACGACTATAGTGCTATTTTGAGTATATTATAATCTTCATTTATCGAAGTGATAGCAGGCAAATGATTGCAAGATTATTGTGTTCATGATTCCAGAGTGGAACATGTTGTTGTTGCGATATCTCACCTCGATACAGGTTGAGTTTGCCTTTATTATATGTATAGATGGAACTTCGGTGAGCACATGTTTCATTATCATGATTCGAGTGCGTGGAGACCTTATAGGTGTGATTTAAGGTGTGCAGGGTTTATTGTTGAGCTGTGAGTTTAAGCTCATTATTGTTTGCGCATGGACTTAGTGTTAGTGCGAGCACTTGGTGGTGTGGCTCCTGGACAGAGATAGGAGTTCAGACAACATTTTGTTGAAAGAGGGGATATGGTTATCCCGGTTGCATATTTAATGCTAACGAACCTCCACGACCGATAAAGTTAAGTAGTAGTGTATTGAAGGGGTTCCTTATTTGGATTTTGCTTGCGATACGCTCCACGCATGAACCTTAACAACGTTGCGAGTGGAAAGATTTTATAGGATGCAAGGATGTTGGTTTTGTCGATAAGTCATATAATGTGGAGGAAACACTATAGACTGATAACCGCATGATGATGGTAAGCTTATGGAAATATAAGTGCTATGGAGAAATGCTAAAATAGTTCTCTCACCTCAAGTAGGTGGGTGAAGCAGAAGTTAGAGAAATTAATTTGAGGCTTATGGCCAGGCCTTAATGAAAAGGCAAATTTTGGAGGAAGTATGTTTTGGGTATGATGTTCGTAAGACTTTTGCAAAGAGTAGGCGTCCCAATTTGATAGACTTTCTATATCGTTAAGAGGAAGTATAGAGTGGTAAAGTTACGTGAGTAGGTCAGCGAGGTAGGATTTAGGATGTCCCGCTAGTGTGCCTTAGGCCGTTATATCTCGATGACCGACGATGCGAGGGAGTAGTGTAACAGGAGGGTTCCTTGTTTAGATTTCACTTTTGAGACGTCCCATGCATGAAACCGAGTAAATGTCAGGAGTTGAGAAAGGTCTTGGGCACCAGGGACACAATTTAGTATAATACTCATCATACGTGTGTCTAGTAAAACATTGATCGTAGGGTTATTAGGAAGTAAGGACAATGGAGTTAGTGGCGCAGATATAGAAAGATTAGTTGGTTCACCTTGAAAAGGATTGGATTTCCAAGTATAGGAGGAATTGAATTTTGCGGGTTAGGAAAACCCATGTGTGAGTATTACACCGAGGAAATAAGGCCCATCCTTAGGAAGAGTGTTACATGTGTGATATTTATAATAGTTATGCAGAGAAGCACGGGTTATAAGGTGTGTGGGCAACCTGGTAAGTTGGTTTTATATACCGCCTGAAATAGAAAGGGCGTAGTACATAAAGTCGGAGATTATGCCATGAGGCAGTCATAGTGGGATTGAAATGGGTTGAATAAAATGTCGTAAGAGCTACGCGATAATCCAATTGTATAGGGGGAAATAAGAGGTAGCATGCCTAAGATAAGCGACGAAACTGATAGTAATAGTCAAGCCTTAGAGTAATTTCCTTTCTAAGGGGAAATTAGATATACTGGTGTATATGACCGGAGGATTAAAATTATGATTTTCTGGTGAGATTTAGACATTAGAGTGGCCAAGGTAGTAGTATAGTATCATAAAAACCTTGATAGAGGTGAGTGTTGAATGAATGTATGGTTGAGAGCCATCATGTTAGTACCATTACTCTTGAGGAATTAGGATATGGAGTGATTCACTATCCTACGTTAGTGTTGGTAGTATCGGATGTATCTGAATTTTGAGGGAGAAATTCTGTTGTTAGGGGGGGAGTATGTAACACCCTGCACTTTTGGGGATAATTAAAATTCATAAGTAAGTGTAATTTGGGAATTTAATAAATTATTATGAATAGTAATTTTTGGAGTTTTCAAAGATTAGATGATTTTCGATGGGTGTTATATTTTACTTTTGGGATTAAGTAAATGAGCTAGAGTATTTTAATTATATGTCGCAGTTGGGTAAAGTGACAGAGGATAATATTTTAATGGGAAATCTCGCATTAAGTTGTGTTGGGTTAAATTAGTAATTTGTGGTCAAGTACCTCGAATGGAGACTTCGAGTGTGCGGTTGATTTCGAAATGGCCAAGTTAGTCAGGATAGAGTATTCGACGAGTAGTGTTTGAGTTTTAGGAATTTTTGGACCAGTAGGGACTCGTAATTGAGTAAATGAGCAATGTGATAAACCTTTATCTCTCTCCTATATAAGAGAGAGAGAGAGAGTGGGAGAAAGAAAGAGAGAGAGAGAGAGAGAGGAAAGAAAGAGGAGAGGAAGAGACGGTGAGAAAAAGAAGATTCTGGCCAAACTCCTCAGGATTCGACTCGAGGTCGTCGTATTTTATCCCCTATGCAAGTGTGTACTTACTTTTTTTTTGTGCATATCTGTCATATTACAGTTGGTAAAACATAAGATTTTGGGTTAGAACCCTTAAAGTAAATTTCTGAAAATTTGAGTATAAGTTTACATATTGATGTAATGTAAACTTTTAATGATTCCTAGTGTTAAAACCATGTTAATGGAGTGTAAAATTGAATTGAAAAGGAAAAAATGACAAAACTAGGGTTTTTAGGGTTTTAAGGTTCAAACCTAAGAGAAATGGTTTAATACCACAAATCTATGGAAGTATTAGTTGTAAATCAGTGTTAGAATGTTAATAGAGTTGTTGGTTGAGATTAGAAACCATTAAAATGGATTTTGGGTTGATATTTGGGTATTTAGGAGACTGAAAAATCTCCCAAACAGTGCCCCTAGAACAGGTCGAATCGATTCGCCTAAGGGGATCTTTAAGGCTTCCTTGGGTCGAATCGATTTGGATTTAGACGGAATCGATTTGCCCATGAGGACCTGTTTGCAGAACACTTTTTGAATCGATTCGGATTGGGGGCCAAATCGATTTGCCTACCCGAATCGATTCTCCATAAGGGCAAATTGATCCGCCATGGCCAAAATTGTTAGTTTTCTTCCCTTAAGAGCATGAGGAGTTAAATTATGATTTAGAGTTTTATATGGGGATCCTAGTTTTGATATCGGGACTCCAAAATATTGGTATTGAGGGTGAGTGAACCTTTTAATGAAAAAGAAAACTTGGATTAGTGTAGGTCATAATCCGGGGAACGAACCTAGTTATCGTTCAGGACGGACAACATTTGAGAGAGAGAGTTCTTCTGTCGTTGGGCATAGGTATTTACGTTATTCGAATGTATGTGAGATGAATCCACCAGAGTAAATCCTAGGATGCGATTAATATGAATTAGTATTTTCAGGATTAGATGTGTGTAAATCCTTAAAAGTGATTAAAGTGCGAGTTTATGATAAGTGAGAGAATATTTCTGAGATTAGTATTCTAGGTGCGTGAACACTTAAATATTGTTATGAGTGAGAAATTTTTGGAGATATTGGCCATCGTTATGTGTGGTTGGCAATTATAGCCATGTATACATTTGAGGAGTGATTATAGTATATATTATATGATACGAATACATATATATTTGTGTGTGATTCGTATAAGTGTATCTTAGAGGTTGATTTCCATGGGATTTCCTTTGGTGTAAGGTTGGAACAATCAGATTATATATTTTCTCTAGTGCGATCCAGGGAGGTTGTACGATGTGGGTGAATCCCCTAGCTTGAGGAGCATGGTGAGAATATACCCAGTTCATCTCATTCCTCTTTTGATTGTGATGTGTGTACTCCACTTGAGGGGGGAACATGACCGCCTCCACCGTTGTGTATTTGTTTACCATGTCCATGAGAGAGTCTAGCTTGGTACCGTGGTATAGTGAGTAAACTTAGATTTTGGATGGACACTATGAGACTGCAACCTCGAGTTATAGCTCGCTGGGATGGTTATTATACTTGTTTGTATAGTATAATACTTGTGCATTAGAACAACATAATATATATCTCTAATGGGAGTAAAGAGATAAAATGAAAAAGGATAAATTCTCATTCCAGGAGATTATATCCGGATGTATATAGTGTTATGTATATGAAAGTGAGTATGATAATGTATAGAATTATATGATTATACATATATTTGTTGTGTACTGAGAATTTCATGGATCTCGATGAACAACATTGCCAAGTAGTAGTGTATGAGGGGGGTTCCTTGTTTGGATTTCGCTTCGCGAGATACCTCACGCATGAATTTAGCATAGTGTCGAGAATGGGGAGAAGTTCAGCCCTTAGTATTCGGGTTAATTAGGATTTTCTGAGATTGGGTGATGGGTATCTAGACGGTTTAGTTAGGCAGGGTAACTAATTAGGTTACTTAATAGGTACGCGTTAGCGGTGCACTATTAGAAGAGGGGTGAGGGGTATCTCATTGGAATGCGTTACCAATTTAAATATGAGTGTTGATGCAAAAAATTAGATCACTCTAATTATTCAATCACCGATAACTAAATGAGACAAAGAATTTTAAAGTGGTTCAGCCTTATAAGAATGGCCTACGTCCACTGTTTTGATATTGCTGTTTGTATGGGAATTATCGATTACAAGTTATCTCAAGAAATTCCGGTCTGGGGTGGTCCTTTTACAATGAGGATTGTACAATGTATTTATAGCCCTGAGGCTGTAATGTGAAAGGGTACTACATTAAATGATATACATATGAAAGGGTAATACATTTAATGCCCTCTTTGTGTGCGCGTCCAAATGATAAGCATTTAATGAGCATTTAAACTGTTGGTATCCTGCTTCGAGGTGCCGCTCGGACCGCCATGAGTTGCTCGGACCGCCTAAGCTTCTCGGTATTTAAGAGTTCCTCGAAGAGGCATTGTTCCTCAGAGCTTATGAGTTCCTCGGGGAACTAGTCTTCCTCGTTGTGGTCTCGTTCCTCGGAGCGAGTGGGTTCCTCGGAAGTGTTTGTTGTTTCCATGTAGATAGCCACGTGTCTTCATATGATTGGTCCATGTTAGCAGATTAATTTTGGTATCAACAGAAGCCCCCAATGTTTCATAGTTCGAAATTTGAGGAGTATGGAATATTCTTTCTCGGAATATGGTAGCTTTAAATAGTCTTCCTGATTTTTAGGAGCGTTTTCCCTTGTATTTATTTCTCCTTCCCAATTCGTAGAATCATGCTTTTTTGGACTTTTTTGCCTGCTTCGATTCCCGCGTTACTTTTCGTCTTCTTGACCGCTGTTATCCGCTTTGATTCCTGCGCCACTTTTTCTCTTTTTAGCCGTTGTTGTTCGCTTTGATTCCCGTGCTACTTTTCATCTTTTTAGCCGTCGGTAACGTAATCATCCTTTTTTATAATCATTACTTCACCATTTCCCAAGGCAAGGTATTTAAACTTCACAGACGCTACCATCGTCTTCTACCTTTTCAAATTTTTATCTTCGAGTTTTACGTCGTCTCTTCCTACTCTCTTATGCGTTCATCTTTTCCGTCGTTCGTTGTCAACAAATCCATTCTTTTCCTGTAAGATCTTCTTCCTTCTTCTTTTTTTCTTTATTCACCATGGTTTACCTTGTTGAGTCTCTTGAGAAGTTTCGTTCTGATTTCTCCATCCCCTCTTGGGTTGTCTTCGAAAAACTTTCTGAGCCTTTTGATTATTTCAATTTGGCTGAGGGACATTGGTTCCCCAGTCTGTTTTTTTGCTGAATGTGGATTTTTTTTTCCACCCAATTCCTTGTGTCTGGAATTCTGTCAGTATTTCGATGTTGTTCCTGCACGAATAGCCCGCAACACATGGAGAATAGTTAATGGGGTGCATTGATTAAATCAAGTGTATGGAACTCTTATAGGAATCCCAGAAATCATGTACTACTATAGATGGGCAGTCAATGAAAATTTTTATTATTTAAAAACTAGATTTTTAAACAGAGCCTTAGTAGTTAATCTCCCTGATGCCAATAGGGATTATTTTGAACATGGGGTTGTCATAAAAAATTGGCAACACCCTCCATTGACTGGAGATGAAGTTTACCAGGGTCCCAGATGCCCTCGTTATGGCAATGGGATAGGTTATTTTTATTTTATTTTATTTTGAAATTATGCTTCTTTTGTGTTTGATAAAATGTGCCACTGATAACAATGTTTGATTATTTGTAGTTGATAACAAAAGAAAGTGCCCAAAAGAAGCAGATGTCAACATAAGGCATTTGAAACTTATCTGGAGTCTGCATCAAAGTGTTGCAGACGAGCACATTAGGTCGGCTTCGTATCTACTCCAGTACAAGAGCTACACCACCTCCTTCACTGCTCGTCCTGTGATCAGTGAAGCAGAGCCAGTACCCGCCTCTGCAAGTTCTTCGCCTGAATCTCATATTACTTTGAGCGAAAGGATGAAGAAGAGAAGACCTCCCACCTTGTTTGAGAAAAATTCCTCTAGTTCTGGGGAGGCAAAAAGGAGTAAAATCGACGTCCCAAGGGAGGGGACGAAGAAGACTGATGCAGCTCATCCAGCTTCTCCTGCTAAAATTGCCGAGAAGGTTGTTGATAAGCCCGCAATGGGTTCGAGCAGGTCTGCTACTCCTGGAGAGGTGATTGTGATATCACCGACCAAGGGTTCTTCCTTGGTTAAATCTGTACCTGTTCCCCCAAGGAGGCTGAAGAAAAGCTCCTCGGTCAATTTGGCTGACACCACTACTCAACCCCTAGCTGCTGGGATTGTAGTTCCCACTTTTGTTCCTTCGAGCTCTGCCATGAGCTCGGTGAAGTCCCGGACCATTCCCGAGGTCCTAGGTAATAAAGATAATCTTACTCGGGACATGGTTACTTCTTTGGTTGCTCATCATCTTGCTTCAGTAAGTCTCTTTACTTTGAACTTTTTATATTTTCCTTTGTCATTTATGTTTCTAACTTGCTTTCTTTTTCTGTTCACAATTGACGAGCTATTTTAAAATAAATCCTGAAGAAGGATGAAGCGATTAAGGCTTCTTGCTCCTCGTCCAGTGTGGAGGGACCTATGGAAGAGGCTATCAAGTCTTTGGAAGACTCTCGCCAGCAGTATGCCACTGATAAGGCTATCTGGGAGAAAAAGCTTGCCTCCTCCGAGCAAGAAAAAGCTCGAGCGGTTGATGCCTCCAAGGAGTTAGAGAAGAAAAAGACTGCCTTGGAGAAGGCCAATAAAGAGCTTGAAGAGAAGCTCAGAGCTGAAGGGGAGCTTGAGAATAAGTTCAAAGTTGCTGAGGAGAGTTTGGACCAGCTCCAGGAAGTAGGTCGGCAGAAGGAGGAGGCAGAAAATAAATTCAAGGCTGCTGAGAATCTGCTGTCCGAGAAGCTTGCCTTGGAGAAGACCAAGAGGAAAGCTTCTGTGAAGAAGTCCTTCAGCTCTGGCTGGGACAAGGGGTGGAACAAGGGGTGTGCTGCCATGGTATCTCAAGTGGACTATGGAAGTCTAAAGTACTTTAGGGATGGATGGGTTGCTGCCCTTCAAGAAATGAAGGTCGACGAGTCCTCCGAGCTTTTCCAGAGACATATCCCTGGTCCCCCTCCTACTCCAGAAGAATTAGAAGAGGACGAAGCTACCTCTGAGGAGTCTTCAATGGTGATGGGAGATCACCCCCAAGCCATCCAGTATGCTGCCGAGCAAGTCGTTTCTTCTTCCGAGCAACAGGTGATGCTCTCTGAACAACCCATAGTTCCCTCCGAGCAACCTGCTTCCTCTTCCCAACCTCCCAAGAAGGTTTTGGGAGATAAGGAAAAGGTGTAGTGTTGTTCGGGCTTATCTTTATATTTTGTTTTCTCTTTATCAAATGTAATCCATAATATGTAACTCTGAATTATGATCTAATAAAACTTGAACTTTTTTCATACTGTTGTTCATCTTCTATTCATACTCTGCTTGTTTTTCTTATTGATGATTGCTCTTTCTTTCTCTGCTAGTTTCTGGCTAGGATGGAACTACTATCTGCCCATGATACAAAGTTTTTGCAACAATGCAATGAGTACTTTAAGGTTGGTCACACAGACTTGAGTGCTGCATAAGTTGCCGACATCCTTGGTCATGATGCTTCAGAACAGGCAGTTGAAGCATATCAGTACCTGAAGTGTCTACTTGACCGAGCTGTGGCCAATAATGTGGCTTTTTATGAAATGATCGAGGATCTCCAGTGTACCCTCGAAGACCTTTAGAATCAGTACAAGGAATCAACTTCCCTGTTGCATGAGGGGTACGAAAAGAAGTACAAGTTGGTCATGGATGACAAGGGCTACGAGAAGCTTTTTGCTGGGTATGATCTGAGGGAGAGAACTTTGTGGGGAGAGGTCGAGGAATGCAGAAAGATTGCTGAGTTACTAGAAAAGGAAAATAATAATTTGCAGAAAGAGCTATCATAGTTGAAGTCTGCAGCCTCTTCTTCAACAGCCCTAATCCCAGTGACTGACGAGGGATTTTCATTCTTAGAAATTGAGAATGCCAAGTTGAGGGAAGAATTGGACGCCTTGAAGAGGTCGGGCCCTTCCACATCTTCTCGCGGTCGAGCAAGAGCTCCTCGGGGATGAGGAAGAGCAGCTCGGGTCCTTATCGAGGAACAGAGAACTCATTTTGCGTTAGAGAACCAAGCTTTCCAATTAATGGCGAAGAACCAAGCTTTGTCTGATATGTCAAAGAAAATTAGGGACTTGGAAAAACAGCTCTCTGTGCAAAAGTCAGTCTTGGAGAATAAGGAGCTTTTCATCAAGAGTCTCCACGAGCAGCTAGAGAGGCTAACATATTAATTCCACAAACAGCCCAGGGAGTTCTGGATGGCTGGATACAACGAAGCATTATTCCACCTGGACGATCGTATCCAGAATGCCAACAATGAGGGCTACAAGCAAGGCTGGATGAATGCCTTAGGTGTGTTGAAGCTCGAACAAGGCCATTATCTGTGGGACTACCATGATCCCGGGTTGCTCGACTTGCCTGTGCCACCATACAATTTGGCGATGGATTGGATCCCTGCTCGGGCCATTCCTCGGAGCTTCATTTCAAAGTACCTCGGTGACTACAATCTTCACTCTCAAGTCGAGGTATCTCGTCCCGAGCATCTTTTAGATCGACCATCCGTGATGAATACAATGATGTTGAAAGATCTTAATTTCATCAATTCTCCTCTGTCTTTAAATGATCCGCCTGCTGGCGAGGAACCTGTGTCAAAAGCAGAGGGCAAGAGACCATTAGAATAAGAATTTTTTGATGTAATAGTTAGTATACATTTCAATATCAATGTACTTGTAATTTATTTTGAATTCAATGAAAGACTTTCATTTTTGTTTGCAAATCTTGATTGCTATTGTCTTGTAATTATCAAACACTTTATATTTATGCATATCTGTTAAAAAGATAGCAATATTGTGTTGTTTGTTGACCAACTCATTAACAATAAAAAAGTTATAAGTATCAATAATGTTGCTCGATCACTTAATAATAAAGTAATGACTATAAAAATGTTTATTAAAATTTTTCCAACCAACTAAGGTTGTTAACTTATGCTTGTCGACCAACTACAGTTAGTGGGTTTTTATCCCCGACCAGCCATACTTGGTAGATTTTTCTCTTAAATGTTTCCGATCAACCAAGGTCGGTAAATGTTCTTTGTCGACCAACTATGATTAGTGGGTTTTTATCCCCGACTAGCCATACTTAGTAGATTTTTATCTTTTTCATAAAATGCGTCCGACCAACCAAGGTCGATAAATTCTACTTGTCGACCAACTACAGTTAGTGGGTTTTTATCCCCGACCAACCATAGTTAGCAACTTTTGCACTTTCTGGAATAATCTTACCTCCTGACCAACATAAGTTGGCATTTTCGAGAATGTACGTACCTTCCGACCAACATAAGTTGGCATTTGAGAGCATATTTTGTTTCCTAGCCAAACAGGTTGTCATTTTTAGGAATATATCGTTTCTTAGCCAAACAGGTTGGCATTTTTAGGAATATATCGTTTCCTAGCCAAACAGGTTGGCAGTTTTAGGAATATATCATTTCCTAGCCAAACAGGTTGGCATTTTTAGGAATATCTTGTTTCCTAACCAACCGAAGTTGGCATTTTTAGGAATATTTTGTTTCCTAACCAACCGAAGTTGGCATTTTTAGGAATATTTTGTTTTCTAACCAACGGAAGTTGTCATTTTTAGGAATATTTTATTTCCTAACCAACCGAAGTTGGCATTTTTAGGAATATCTCACTGAGCAGTCTGAGCTTTGTCGAGTAGTGTGTAGCACTAGTATTCCCCAAAAAAATTTCAATAAAAGGAGAGACTTTGGCAGAATATCTTCATTTTATTCATACTGATGGAACTGTGTTACATATACATCACTGATAATACTTGCGCAGATGCTCTGCGTTCCATGCATTCTTAAACTCCTCGCCTTCTAAAGTTGTTATTCGATAAGTTCCTGGTCGAACAACTTCTGTAACTAGGTATGGTCCATGCCAGTTTGCTTCTAGCTTATTGTGCTTTTGAATTACTTTCTTCAGCACATAGTCTCCTTCTTTTAGGTCACACTTCTTCACCCTTTTGTTGTAAAATAGAGTTGTTCGCTGCTGGTAAGCAGCATTTCTAATGGCTGCTTCTTCTCTAACTTCTTCGAGCATATCTAAATCCATTCTTATCATTAAGTCGCTGACAGGGGAATTGAAATTTAGTACCCTGTGTGTTGGGAGGCCCAACTCGGCAGGTATGACAGCTTCACTTCCAAACGCCAGCATGTATGGTGATTCTCCAGTTGCTACTCGGGAAGTAGTTCGGTAAGCCCAAAGTACTGATTGTAGCTCGTTGATCTAGTTTGCTTTTGCATTATCCAATCTTTTCTTCAAGCCATTTAGCAGCGTTTTGTTTGTCACTTCTGTTTGTCAATTGTTTTGAGGATGGCCTGGTGCTGAGTGGACCTTCAAAATATTTAATTGATGACAATAGGCGGCAAACTCCTCGTTATCAAATTGTATTCCATGGTCTGTGATGAAGGCATGAGGTAGACCATATAGACAAATGATGTTCTTCCAAATAAATTGGTATACCTTCTCGTACGTCATGTCAATGAGTGGCTCAGCTGCTACCCATTTAGTAAAATAATCCACTCCGACGACGAGGTACTTGAACCTTCCTCGGGTCGTTAGCAGTGGCCCAACCAAGTCAATTCCCCACATGGAAAATGGCCAAGGGGAAGTTATGGGTGTCAACAATGCTTGTGGAGTTCTTTGGATGGAGGAAAAGTGCTGGCACTTGTCACATTTCTTGGCGTAGGCTATGCAATCAGCCCTTATCGTCAGCTAGTAGTATCCTTGCGTCATCACCCTTTGTAAAATGTCCGACCTGCTACATGTGCTCCACAAGACCCTTCGTGGATCTCTTCAATTAATTCTTTCACCTCGGAGGGATGTACACATCTCTGCAAACCTGCCATAGTTCCTCGTCTATATAAAACACCATTAGTTAGTACATACCGAGCAGCTTTAAACTTTAACTTTTTGGCAGCGAGCTTGTCAATTGGCAATTCTCCCTCCTCAATATACGCCCTGATGGAATCCATCCAAGATTGTCCTAAATCAAGGGTGATAAAGTTCATCGTCAGATCTTCATCTATGCTCCGACCAGCTGACACTTCAATTGGAATTATTCGTCGTAGCTCGGTGCGAGTAGCTGATGCTAGTCGAGCTAGGGCGTCTGCTCTTGCATTCTCCATCCTTGGTATTCTGACCAGCTGAATAGTGGCAAATTCTGACACCAGCTCCTTTGCCTTTGCATGATATCTGATCATTAATTCTCCTCTAACTGCATATACTCCCATCATTTGGTTTATGATTAATTGAGAATCACTGAAAACAATGACCTGTTGCGCTTCCATAATTTTTGCTAAACCAAGTCCTGCAATCATGGCCTCATACTCAGCCTCATTGTTAGAAGCTTTGAATTGGAAATGCAAGGCGTATTCCATATCGACCTCGTCCAGAGTGCTCAAAACTATCCCCGCACCGCATCCTGCAGTGCAAGAGGAGCCATCTACATATAGTCTCCATATAGGTAACTCGTCTTCAAATTTCTGATCAGTTAGAGTTCCTCGGTGAAATATTTGTTCCTTCCTTTCCTCCGCGGGTTTTTCTTTCTCTTTGTCGATCATTTCTCCTTGCCCTTTTACCAACCAGAGTTGGTCTGAGCCCGAAGTCAATGATCCTTTTACCAACCGGAGTTGGTCTGAGCTAGTTTATGTTGATCCTTTAACATCCACAGGTTGATCAGCAAGCAACTCTTATTTCTCGTCTGGAGTCCTCACAACTATCTCTGCGTCACATCCTGTAACATCCACACGCCCTTTTACCAATCGGAATTGGTCTGAGCCTGTGTTTGTTGATCCTATAACATCCACAGGTTCATCAGCGAGCAAATTTTGTTCCTCGGAACTATCAGGATAGGTGAACTCCGCTATAAAATCTGCTACAGCCTGCCCTTTAAGCGATGATCTGGGTTCATAGATTATATCATATTCACCGAGCTCTATTGCCCAGTACATCAATCTTCCTGATGTTTCTGGATTATGCAGGGCTTGCCTCAATGGCATATCAGTATATACTACTATGGTATGAGCCTGGAAATATGGCCTCATTCTCCTACTCGCCTCAATCAGCGCTAGTGCCAATTTCTCCAGCATTGGATATCTGTTCTCTGCTCCTCAGAAGGCCTTACTTGCGTAGTAAATTGGCTTTTGTACTCCATTCTCCACTCTGATCAATGCCGAGCTAACTGCATTCTCGGACACTGCAAGGTACAAGTATAATTTTTCTCCCATCACTGGCTTGGACAACAGTGGAGGTGTTCCCAAGTATCTCTTCAAGTCTTGAAAAGCCTTCTCGCATTCATAATTCCACTCAAAAGTCTTTCTGAGTGCCTTAAAGAATGGGAGACATCTATCAGTTGCTCGTGACATAAATCTGTTGAGTGCCGCTACTCGTCCTGTGAGACTTTGTACTTCCTTCTTCGTCGTTGGAGATCGCAGCCCTAATAGAGCTTTGATCTTTTCAGGATTTGCTTCAATGCCTCGTTGATTGACAATGTACCCGAGAAACATGCCTTCTCGCACTCCAAAGATGCACTTTGTCGGGTTCAGCTTCATTTGATATTTATCTAGTTGATCAAAAGTCTGTCTTAAGTCAACTAGATGATCGGCAACTTTCTTGCTTTTTGTCAGCATATCGTCAACATAGACTTCCATATTGTCACTGATTTGTTCAGTAAAGACCTTGTTCATCAGCCTATGATATGTCGCACCTGCATTTTTCAAACCAAAAGGCATAACATTATAACAATAAGTTCCCCTAGGGGTAATGAAAGAAGTACTCTCCCTGTCTTTAGGTTTCATTTTAATCTGGTTGTAACCAGAATAAGCATCCATGAAGCTCAGCAACTCGTGTCCCGAGGTAGCATCCACCAGTTGATCAATTCAGGGAAATGGAAAATGATCCTTTGGGCATGCTTTGTTGAGGTCGGTGAAGTCCACACACATCCTCCACTTGTTGTTCTTCTTCTTTACCATTACCACATTGGCTAACCAATCTGGATATTTAACATCTTCAATGAAACAAGCTTTCTGGAGCTTCTCGACTTCCTCCTGTATGGCTTGATTCTTCTCGTGACTGAATACTCTTCTTCTCTGCTTCACAGGCTTGATCTCCTAATTCACATTGAGCTCGTGACATAAGAAGTTTGGGTCTATCCCATGCATATCTTCATGAGTCCATGCAAAAGTTTGTCTTCTGCTTTTAAGGAAAGTTATCAATTCCTGTTTTAATAAGGCCTCCAACAATGATCCTATTTGAGTAGTTCGCTCAGGGTGCTCGTCGTCCAGAATGATATTTTCAGTAGCTTCCACCACTTGACCCTTTACGAGTTGCGACTCATCTTGGGGATCCAATGTTTCAATTTCTGCACCTTCATCCACTTGATAAGTAGTGGTCTTTTTCTTTGATTCTTCCAGTTCTTCTTGCTCGGCGGATGAATAATAGCATTCCCGAGCTACATTCTGATCACCTTTCACAACTCCTACTCCAAAGTTTGTTGGAAATTTTAGGCATTGATGCACTGTAGATGGTACAGCCTCAAACTTCTTCAATCCTACTCTTCCCATGATGATATTGTACGATGATTGGACATTCTTATCCATCACGAAGAAACGTATTATTTATGTCCGACAAGAAGGCCACGTACCAATGAATATATCCAACTTGATCGTCCCAAGTGGAAATACTTTCTCGCCAGCAAAACCGATGAGGGGTCTGTGATAAGGCTCCAATTGAGATAGCTTTAGATTTAAACTATCAAAGCACGAGTAGAACATTATGTCTGCCGAGCTACCATTGTCGACCAGTACTCTTGAAATCATAACCTCCTTCATCCTCATTTTGATCACTAATGGGTCATCATGAGGATATAGAACACCTGCGAGGTCGTTCTTTGAGAACCTGATGACCAACTTCTCTTTGTTCACCTTTCTCGGGCAATCCTCTTCGGTTAGATTTATTCACTGAATGTACGAGCAAGCTTGTGCCTCGCCGAGGTAAGCTTTTCTTTCTGTAGTAAGGTCTCCTCCTCGTGCATCTCCACCTGTAATAACATTACAGTCAAATGATCCCAAGCGTATTGAAAATACCTCTCGTTCTGGCTGCCTTGGCTTCTTGGGAAGGTCGGGGTCATCCTCTGGATCAACTTCATGGTTTCTCTTCTTGTTCTCCTCTGCTCACCGAGGAGATCTAAACCTCTCTCTAGTTCAGTCGTTGTTTATTCTTTTGCCTCCCCGATCAACATACTTTGCTAGCTTTCCTCGTTGAATTAGTGTTTCAATCTTATTCTGAAGAGCTACGCAATTTTTGGTCATATGGCCATGATCCTTGTGGAATTCGCAATATTTTTCCCAATTTCTCGTGTCAGGGTCTGCCTTCATTTTCTTTGGCCAGTTTAACTCCTCGCTGTTCTTTATTTCTTCTAGGACGTGGTTGATATTTACCTTCAAAGGAGTGTAATTATCAAATTTCCTCAAAACCTCCCACGACGACCTATTTTTGGATTGTTTGTCACCACCATTGCTCTTGTGTTCTTTCTTCTTAGCCTTATCACCTTCCACCTTGGTTTCTTTGGCGTCCATATTCTTGTTCGCAGACATAGCCTCCTCAGCATTCATAATCTTAGACGCTTTTCCCATCAGGTCTGACATTGTTCGAGGTGGATCTTTGGCTAAAGTGTAGTACAACTTGTTCGGCAGTAGTCCACTCATCAAAGCGGTAATCGTTGTCTTCTCCTCATAATCAATGACTTCAAGTTTCTCGTTATTAAAACGAGTTATATAATCTCTGGTACTCTCACCATCTTTTTGTCTAACACTTAACAAATGAGCTACTCGTTTCACTGGCTTTGCTCCAAAGCAGAAATTCCCAATGAATAGCTCATCCAGTTGAAGAAAAGTTGAAATCTTACCCCGAGGAAGACTATTATACCATATTTGAGCAGATCCAGTAAGTGTTCCTAAAAATGCTCTGCATCTCATCTCATTGGGGACAGCATAGATGTCGACAGCAGCTTGATATTGTTCTATATGAAGGACAGGGTCAGTCTTCCCATCATACTTGGGATTCACAACAGGTGCTTTGAATTTTGATGGTGTTGGAAAATCAACAATTTCCTGGACAAAAGGTGTTCCTCGAACAAAGGTTTGTTGTAGAGGATTATTGGCCTTAGACATTTCTCCTAATCTATCCTCCAGCCTCTGGATAGATCCTTTCCATGCATCATTTCCTTCCTCGGGCCTATTGGTTTGAGAAACTTATCATGTTGAAGTGGCTTTCTGGGATTTATCTTGACGAGCAGCTGGTCAGTCATAGGATCTATCTTGACGAGTAACTGGTCGAGACTGGGCAGATCCTTCCCTTAAATCTGATGGTCATCGAAAGTTCCTCGACGTTGCATTAAGAGGACTTTTGTTCCTCCTAGGGCCTAATCGGTCGAAAGGAGAAACCCTACTTAATCTTTCCAACGTGCTGGTCCTTTCTGGGGAGAGGGTGACACTTTGTTCAGTATCCGTGGCTCGCACCGACGAAGTTCGCCCAGGTTGATAAGAGAAATCATCAGATTCCTCATTGCGATGTGAGTTAGTACGCCTAGTAAGAGAAGAAGGCGCACGGATATTTCTTTGAATGCTTCGTGGTCCAAAATGGGCTGATGCACCGCCATGGAGGGTTTGGATGAGTTGTCGCACTGTTTCTTGCATGACGGTCTGGCCCTGAGCCAAATTTGCCATTATTCTGGTCAGATCTGGAATAATTGGTGGAGCAGATGGATTTGGAGGGGTTCCAGCGTTTTGATTGCTGGACTCAGGAATATCCGCCATTGGTAATGGATTATTTTTTATGAAAAACGATATTATCAGTCGTTTCCCACAAACGGTGCCAATCTGTTGATGTAAAAAATTAGATCACTCTAATTATTCAATCACAGATAACTAAATGAGATAAAGAATTTTAAAGTGGTTCAGCCTTATAAGAATGGCCTACGTCCACTGTTTTGATATTGTTGTTTGTATGGGAATTCTCGATTACAAGTTATCTCAAGAAATTCTGGTCTGGGGTGGTCCTTTTACAATGAGGATTGTACAATGTATTTATAGCCCTGAGGCTGTAATGTGAAAGGGTACTACATTAAATGATATACATATGAAAGGGTAATACATTTAATGCCCTCTTTGCGTGCGCGTCCAAATGATAAGCATTTAATCAGCATTTAAACTGTTGGTATCCTACTTCGAGGTGCAGCTCGGACTACCATGAGTTGCTCGGACCGCCTAAGCTTATCGGTATTTAAGAGTTCCTCGGAGAGGCATTGTTCCTCGGAGCTTATGAGTTCCTCAGGGAACTAGTCTTCCTCGTTGTGGTCTTGTTCCTCGGATCGAGTGGGTTCCTCGGAAGTGTTTGTTATTTCCACGTAGATAGCACGTGTCTTCATATGATTGGTCCATGTCAGCAGATTAATTTTGGTATCAACAATGAGGTAAAGCATATTCTTCAAAATATATTGCATTTATGCACTTGCAAAATATTTTCACAACTCGGGCTCAGACCCGTTTCTATATTTTTTCCTCTCTTGCCATATTATATATATATATATATATATAGGTGTCCAGATACAGGGACGCCCTGATGATGATCCTTTCGAGTCAGGCATTGTTGCTACATCGATGGATGCATGCAGGTTTATTTTTAAATACTTCTATTCTTTTGATATAGATAGTAAGCAATTGTATTAAAATTCGGGCTAATAACCCAATTGCGTTTATTTATTCTTTTAACCCCTTCTACTACGACATTCGTTTTGATTGTATATTGTTAAACCGAGTGTTCGATTATTTTTATTTAATCTTAGTTTTATTTATGCATACTGTGTGAATGTTTTAAATTGATTAATTTGTTTAAAAAGATTAGTTAAATAAAATTTTGCTGGCAGCCTAATTGGTTATTATTAATTAAATTGGTTTTCGACAATGATGCTAAGAATGAACCATATGAGACTCCTATTTTAATTTGATACAGGAGTGATCGTCCGATATTTTATTAGGCGGGGTGTCACATTTAACAAGTGATTAAATTGCAGTAAGCATATTTAAGTTAGTGTCCCACTCTCTTGAGGACATACTCACCCCTCAACTAATGTGCTCACCTAATGCTTTCTCTATAACTCACCTAGTTATTTATCCCGTAATTAGCTCCTGTTATAATTTTTTTCCTGACACCCTACTCTACCCTGAGTATGTTTAATAAATGATTTATAAGTTATTTTTCACCTTAACATAATTAATCATTTTCCTTGAAATCCATATAACGTTCACTAGTTATATAAATAATACAATTTTCCGCATGTTTTAAATTATACATATATAATTATTTATCCCATTATATACATAAAATCATATTAAAACATTCACACATATGTTGAATACATATATCACCCATATATCATTAATATAATTGATTTCATGTATTTAATTACTTGTATATAATTATTTATCCCATTATATACGTAGAACCATATTACAACATTCACACATATGTTGAATATATATATATAACCCATCCTCCCGAGTAATACCTCTCCTGATGTATTCTCTAAAGTGTTATCATACCATGTGTACTCACTTAACCTAGTTACCCCAAGTTGGAATCGGTCACGAACTTGGCCAAAAATATAAACGTTATTGATGCAGTCATATTTCATTCCTGAAAGTGAGATAAGACCATCACCCATATAGAGGACGCTATGACCTGGAGATATACTTTCCGTTCTCCTCAATCTAGGGGATTCACCCACATCGTGCAACCTCCCTTGATATCACTTGAGCATATAAATTAAAGAAATATCTAGTCACTGATATTTAATAGCACACGCAATATTTATACACTATCACCACACCGTGTATATATAATACTTTATTCCCGAATTTATCGTGTATAAGATCCATAGCATCAGCCTAAAATATTCCCGAGTCTATGGTCCGAATCTAATTTAATTAATATACACATTAATTAATATAATACTTTCCCGAGTCTATGGTCCGACTCCAATTTAATTAATTTGCACATTCATTAATTATTACCTTCCGGAGTCTATGGTCCGACTCTAAATTAATTAATTTACTCATTAATTAATTTATTACCTTCTCGAGTCTATGGTCTGACTCTCAATTAATCTATTCCTTTAAATAGTTAATTAAATACCTTGGTGCCACTCAACCAATATACCCGGACTCGCTCACTTGGCACGTAATTTAATACTCGTGAATTTATTTCCCAAAATTCCTCCCATACGATTTAACACGCTTATGTCCGTTTAACATCCTTAATGCAATCTTCAACAAGTCCTAGGTACTAAGAATTACTTTAATTTTACTAACTAAATCCCCTTAAAGTCTCCCGAAACAATTAAGGCTTATATATTAAAAACTAGTGTCACTGTCAAAATCCTTGAGCAGTCGATCGATCAGCTCTAAGGCTCGATTGATCGAGCGAACAACTCATCTTCTCCGATCCTTTGTTTCATCCATTAACATAATACTAATGTTTTAAATTCTCAATTCATCACCTCAAAGAGACATTTTAATTATATCTTCTCAATTTGAATAGTTTATAATCATCTCCTAACCAAATTAGCATCATCGATTTTAAGAATTTACTTCCCATCCACAAATGGGTTTTCCATGTTCTCATCATATCTGTAAACCCGAAATCAAATCCAAAAATCCGAATTCATTCATCTTTACTATTGGTTCTGCTATAGTTCTAATTCCAACAACATTAAGTAATTCTATAACATCAATTGAATCATTAATCACACGATATGTTCAATTTCTTGAAAACCGAATTAAATGCCGTAACCCACCCAAAAATGGATTTGGGTTTACACCCACCCTAATTTGAATTGATTATAATAAATTTATAATCACAAAAATTTAACCACTTACCTCAATTGTTCGTAGAGTCTGATCCTTTGGAGTAGATGATGGCTTATTGAAGAACACCTCCCTTGTTCTTCCTTTTGGCTCCCAAGAGTTCTTCCTTTTTGCTCCTCTACGTTGTCAGATTTCTTCCAATTGTGTTATGGATGCTCACACTCCTAAACTTAGGTTTTAATCTCTAAATTTCGTTTTTTGACCTATGGGCTTAATTAAAATGGCCCAACTACCCCCGTGTGGGCCCGGTCATGCCTAAAAATACTCCGTGACCCTTTTACCACCCCTAGGTAAACTTTTCCGACTATCTCGTCCCATCTGGACTCAATCATGAACTCAGAATTGACATCCGAATTAATTTATAGAAATCCTTATCTCTCACCTAACTTAATCTATACCCGACTCCCGACTAAGATAAATAAATACGACGTCACTAATACTCGCTATGACGTAAATAATATTATTACTATTCACTTAGTAATTTATATCCCATAAATATTGGTCGTATACTCTCCCGATTAATGTTTAAATGAATATTAACATAATTAATTCAATTAAATTATGACACACAAGTAATTTAAAATTATCCGAATGAATTAAATCTTAATTGCACAGAAATGCGGGGTGTTACAAATTATGATTCGTTGTCCAGGTTGATTTTAATGTGGTGATTAATGGACTTGAATTTAAGCATTTGTTAATTTATTTTGAACTGAGTTTAGAGGGGGTGTTCTTTATTAGCATTTTTGTTTATTTGGATTCTTTTAGTGCATATATAAATGACTTTTAGTATGTAAATTAGTAGGCACGTGTATAAAAAAAACGTCCCACTAAATATATGTGATATGTGTTAAATGTGAAGTTCACAGATTTTTCTCTTTTAAGGTTCTCTTCAATCATTAATTTTACTCAGTAGATAATTTATAAAATAAGTTACACTAAATTTCTCATAACTTTTAGCTTACATTGCCATCATATTTGTGTAGTTGTCTACTACGTCCATTAGGAATTAATTTACTTCATTTGTTTGGTCTTAGATTGATATGTTTCACGTTTTGAAACTCAGATTGTGATAAATATTGGGTTGTCTTTATATTATTTATAAGGAGCGCGTTACTCTTCATGCACAATAACCATTGAATTGTGTCATTTAGAATGTAAATAAGTTTGTTTTGGGGGAACATTATTTTAAGTTATGAACCTAAGGAATGAAAATAAGTTATATGTGTGGTAAGTTTGCTGAACATTAGTGATTGATTTAGATAGTGACAATAATTATTGAATTTCATCTTTTTTTTTAAAAAAAAATTAAATAATTTTCTACATGTATGGATCATATGGTTATGAGATTTATTTTAGTAATATTGATTTCTCAACTATAATGATGAATATCCCTTTATTTTGGTAATTGGTGATATACCCAAGTATAATCTCGTCTCGGACTAGGACCTACTGAACTAGAGACTACCACACAAATCGTTATGGTAAGTACTATGTTCCTCCTGCAGTTTCCGGGTTCCAGTAGTCTCGGCTTCGACCAGTCTCATGAGTCGAGACCTACCAATCGGCTGAGTAGCTCTTCACAAGTCTCGTCTCATCCAGGCATCTCCTAGCAGATAAAACACTTCAACATGCCTATTGGCCCTGCATCAGACTCGTCCCATCCTCGCATCTCAAGACAACTAAGACCACACTTCTTCTTTGATCATCAGTTGCTTAAGAAGGATACCTAAAGTATCATCCTCAGCCATGCCAAGATCTCACAGGGCGATATGCATCTACACGAGATGCAAGTTTCTCGCTTTGTCATCTAATGTGGACATGAAGTTATAAAAAAACCATAAGTGCATCATCATTGCATGGCCATATTCATGACATGTGTTTACCCCTCGATGGATATCTCAACAAGTGCACACTCTAAGCATGCTTTGGGGTGCATTTTGCACCCCAATCATTGTATAAGCCCATATTCTTCCTCATAAGCAAGGATCCAGGAATATAAAATGCTATCTAAACTCTATCTTGTTCACTAGGGAGAGATAAACCCCGAGAGTTATGTATTTTAGGCTACTAAAGCCTTTAAAGTGGAGTGGGGTGACATAGTCCAGCACTTAAATTCTGTTGTTGCTCGTCTTATCCTCATCCCCTCCTTATATTTACAGTATTGTGCTATTATATACTTCTCCATTATTGTGCGAGATTGAACCGGAGCTTCTTATATAAATTTAAATGGTAACTTTGTAGCGTCATCATTTTGGTGTCGTTTATGGGAATGAAGGTTCCTAATCTTCTTCCTCTTCATCTTCATCTTGCTTATCCCTTGATTATCTAGTGGTGATCCAGTTCCACCCTTTGTTAGATATGTATCACCAATGAAAGTTCTCTTGTTAAGTTTTTAAAGATTTTACCCAATTCATTTAGCTCATTCAGCTCACCCATTTGTTATGTTCGTTCAACGGAGTTTATGGCCTCTTATTTTCTTTATGGCATCAACCCCATCTCCATTCAGGCCCCTCCTGAGTCAGGGATGGATGAGGTTGCAGCACTGATGTGCTCACTAGTGGCCAACGAGCAAAAAATGCTAAAATAACTTGCTACATTCAGTCAAATTCTGATGGTTAAACCCAACAACTCTATAGTGGAGATGATAACTTTGGCCACTAGGGGAGTATCTCCGATGATAGGGGGACCCACACAAAGAAGTACCACATCAGCAAAGATGCAGAGACGTGACCGACCCTAGGAAATTGCACCTGGGAAGGCAATGTCGCGAATTCCAAGATGACTATTGTTGTGATGAGGATTAGTATTGGGAGCCCTATGTGATTTATGGAAATATAGTGTACCCAGTCCCAGTTAACAAAGGGAATAGTGGTTGGCCGAGCCGAGATAGATAAACCTGGGTTTTAGTTATTGATAGATTGAAAAGAGGGTCGGTTTTTTACCAACTCAACACAATTGGTTACCTAGGAGACCGACTGTCTAGATCACACAGTAATGAAACCTTTAAGGGGAATTGAGGATACGCTGATTATCGACCATCAGATGGCTAAGAAAAAGAACACAGAAAATTTAACATCCATCAAATGCTAGCTAGCAGCAAACATGTTGATGCCCAACCGACAAAGAAGGAATTAGGGATAATATTGTGGAAGCTGAGGTAGATAATGTTGCCACGGCCAAAAAGCACTAGAATAGTTATATCCAGAGGCTTGAGGACAAAGTCAACGATCTCATGAGAAGGCGATACCCCATTTATAGGGGGCATATGGAAGGGTTTAAGGCAAAAATAGTGAACTACCAAACCCCTATGAAGTTCAAAACATCTATTGTCACATCGAAGTATGATGGGAGCATAAACCATGTTCATCATGTTTTGATGAACCACTTTATGGTCGCTGACATCTACTCGGTGTCTAATAAGATGAGATGCTAAGCATTTTCCATTACTCTCACTGGTGTAACCCATGTCTAGTTCACTTCACTCCTCAATCACTCAATAGAGAACTTCAAGCAATTGGCCGATAAGTTCATCCATAATTTATGTTTTGGAGTGAAGCCTCGAAAAAAGGCTACCCATATGTTGTATGTAAATCAAAGGAAGAACGATTCTTTCAGATACTATATTATAAGACTCGACAAATAAAAACTGGAAGTTTAAGACTATGAGGAGAATATTATCATAATTGCCCTAATGAGAGGGATTCAAAAGGGAAAACTTCTTTGGAAACTGGCTGAGGATCCTCCAAAATCCATGATAGAACTCCTAGATATAGTCGAGAGAGTCATGAATGTGAAGGAGGCCATGGAGGCGAAGGGAGAGGATGAGAAAGAAGATGGTGTAAGCAAGTCTCACAAAGCTACGAGGAAGGATTGGAAAAAGAGGTCGGCCAATGACAAGTTCGCTTACTACACTCCGCTCAGGGTAAGCCCTGATTTGAGTCCATATGAAATTACGGATGATAAAGACTTTAGATGGCCTAAAAATCTAAGGTCTCCCTAAAATAAGAGAGACCTGAGAAAATGGCTTGACTTAAACCAAGATCACTATCACACCATTAACAAATACTTTGCGTTGAAAGACGAGATTTAGAAAATGCTAGAGTAAGGGAAGCTTTGGAAGTACATTGACCGAAGTTGTTCTAATGGCGATGCTCGAAAGAGACTGGGTGGGCTGAGGGATGAAAGGTTGAGGAGACAACATCAGGACTATAAGAAGGATGAGGAGTCTTATGATGATGATGGTGCAGATGACCCTGATCTCTCACTGAAAATCTAAGAGCCAATGGACTTTTCATTATGATTTCATTTGATATCAAGATTATTAGTGGGGGAATGGATGGAGGAGGGTAGGAGCCATCTGACCACAAATCTCCTATAATAAAGGGCAAATTAGCACCGAAGAGGATGGAAGTCAACTCGGATGCCTTGGAGCCAAAACCAGGATAAATTAGAAAAATGGATATGGATACTCTAGTCGTGGGATTTTCTATATTAGACTTTAAGGGCATATTTTCCCCCTATGATGACCCTATGGTAATCACCCCCAGAGTTCATGGGTATGATGTATCCAGGATCATAGTAAACCCCAATATCTCGATCGACGTTATGTTTTGGGAGTGTTTGAAATCTCTGAAGCTTAGTAAGAATAGGATTATCCCTTATCACCAAACCTTAATAGGGTTTAGTTGAGAAAAAGTACAAATTTTAGGAGTTTATGAAATTGAAGTCTGCATGGGCACTTAGCCGAGGTGCCTGACGAATAAGGTAAACTTTTTTTGTTATGGATGAAAACGAAATCTCGACTTACAATATCATCTTGGGTTGTGTATATCTTATTGAGTTTGAAGTTGTGCCCTCTACTGTACATCATATGGTAAAGTTCCGTACCCTTAATGGGGTAGGTTAGGCGATCAAGTGGAGGCCAAAGAATGTTACTTCAGATCAGCTGAGCAGAGAGAGGCCCATAAAAAACTCACCACCTCATATAACATCCATACTCTCAACCCAAGGGATGAGAAAAAGATAAATAAAGGGGAAGTTGCAGAAAAAGGTAGAATCCATCCTCCTCAATAAGGACGAGACAAAAAAATGTCCATATCGACGCGTCACTAAAGAAAGAGGTGAAGGAGAAACTGATAGAGTTTATAAAAAAAAAAGGTAGAGTGTGTTCGCATGGATCCACAAAGATTCCAGGAATAGACCCTAAGGTCATCTGCCATAAATTAAACATTGAAAAAGAAGCAAAGCCAGTGAAGTAAAGGAGAAAGGATTATGCAAGGGATAGGTACTGAGTTATTTAAGTGGAGGTTAAGAAACTCCGGTCAGTAGAGTTCATGAAAGAGGTTCACTACCCAGAGTTGCTATCTAGTGTTGTGATAGTCACCGAGGCTAATAAAAAAATGGCGTATTTATGTTGACATCACTGATCTGAAAAAAGCTTGTCCCAAAAACATTTTTCCCCAGCCTCTTATAAATCAGGTGTTAATGCAACAAAAGGGCATGAATTAATGAGTTTCATAGATGCACACTTCGAATATAATCAGATATTCATGGATGAAGATAACTTAGAGAAGACTTCCTTTATCACCGATAAAGGAACCTATTTCTATAAGGTCATTCCTTTTGTCCTTAAGAATTTAGGGGTAACGTACAAAAGGTTTGTCAATAATATGTTTGAGGAGAAAATTAGAAATACCATAGAAGTCTATTGGGATGTTATACTTATAAAAAGCCTCAAGGCTGAGGACCATGTAGCTGATCTTGAGAGGACCTTTCATATAATGGATCTTTATTATATGAAGCTAAACCCAACCAAGTGTGTGTTCGGTGTGGGAGCATGTAAATATCTTGGGTTCATTGTCAACCAGAGAGGCAAAGAGGAAATCCTAGAAAATATTAAAGTGTTGATTGATATGAAGGCTCCAAAGACGATTAAAGATGTGCAGAGGCTAATAGGGAGGCTAATTGCACTAAACAGGTTCGTCTCAAGAGCCACTGAAAAATTTCTCCCCTTTTTTAAAGTTTTAAGGATAGCGTTTGAGTGGAATGAAGAGTTTGAATGCGCCTTTCAAGAGCTCAAGGCTTATATGGGTTCTGCAATGCTTTTATATTGAACTATTCAAGGAGAACAAATATTTGTGTTTTTAGTAATGTCAGAGTCTGCAATCAGTGCAACCATCATCCCGAGATGACGAAGAGGTGCAAAAGTCAATATACTTTAACAGTAAGGCACTTGAGGTGGCCGATCTAAAATATCCAAGGATAGATAAGGTAGTATATGCCTTAATACATTCTTCAAGAAAGAAGAAACCTTAATTTCAAAACCAAACTATACTAGTGCTTATCGATACCCCATTAATACCGATCATTCGTAAACCCGAGAAATCTAGTGATGGCCTGGTCAATTGAGCTCGATGAGTTTGACATCATATACCCGCTAAGAATCATAATTAAAATGAAAGATTTGGTTTCTTTTCTAGACGAGTTCACTTGGGAAAAGGCCGACACCAAAGAAGTTGAGGTGACAGTTTTTTCGAAAAAAGAAACAGTAGGTCCGGCCATGGCCGACGAAATGAAAGCTAACCTTACAGAAAAAGATAATTTGTTCAGAAATGGCATAGTAGGTGAGTCCATTTTGGAGTTTGTTTATAGATGGCTCCTCATGTGAAAGAAATAGTGTATCAGTTCTCATACTGTCAGCTCTAGACCAGATTGGCATTGAGTATGCGTTGAGGTTCATCTTTAAATCCTCTAACAACGAATGTGAGTATAAAGCTCTGTTGATAAGTTTATCTTTGACAAAAGTATTGAATTCCGACCACATAATAGTTTATAGTCACTTCTAATTAGTAGAAAACCCGATCCTGGTAATTTATGAAGCAAAGGATGAGAAGATGGCCAAATTCTTGGCCAATGTGAAAAGAGTGTTGGCATACTTCAAAAAAGTGAAGGTAAAAAGAGTTTCGCGGCTTGACAACAGTCGAGCCAACGCATTGGCAAGGTTGGAATCAGCTATAAGAATAGAAATATGGAGAACCATCCCAGAGGAGATATTACTGAGATCGAGTATTGAGGAAGGCGATTGAACACATGAATTTTGTTAGAATTTGAATCAAGGAGATTCTTGGATGGTCCCTATTGTTAGATATATTAGAGATGGGGAGATGTCAGAATCGAAAGCCGAGAGAAAGAAATTGAGATATAGGGTAAAAAAATTCTCAATCATATGAGATATACTAGATAAGAAGGATTTTCCACCTCCATTATTATGAAGTGTCCACCCCTCAGATGTAGAGTATGTTTTAAAGGATTTACATGAGGGATAATGTTCTAGTCTTATTAGGGGATGATCTTTGGAAAAATTGATAGTAACTCGAGGTCACTGGTAGCCAACCCTTGCTAAGTATGCGACCGACTATGTCAAAAAGTGTGAGAAATGCCAAAGATATGCATGTATCCCCCATCAGCCCCACCAACCTCTATAATCCATCATAGACCCTTGTTCATTTGTAGTCTAGGGGATTGACTTGGTGGGACCTCTTCCTAGAGCCATAGGTAACTATAGATTTTTTTATTGTAGCGATCGACTACTTATCCAAATGGGTAAAGTCTGAGGTCATGGTCTCCATTAAAGAGGTAAAGACCTTCAAATTTATTTGGGGGAATATCGTCTGCAAATATGGTCTGACTCAAACACTGATCTTGGACAGTGGAAAGAAGTTAAAAATAAGTACTTGAGGCTTACTGTGGGGCGATTAACATCAAACAATTCCACTCAGCTCTAGGTCGACCTCAAGCAAACGGCCATACAGAGGTCAGAAACAGAAGCTAGAAGATGCTGAAGGGTTATGGAGAAAAGAGGTACCTTTCATCCTGTGGTCCTATATGATGATAAAGAGGACTCCAGCAGGTGAAACCCCCTTCATGCTAGCTTACGGTTCAGAAGTTATGTTACCTACCAAACTCGACTTGCTCAGTCACAGAGTCCTAACCTACGACCCATAGTAAAATGACAAAGAAAGGAGGCTGGTGATTCGTATTGAATATTGCATATTTTCGCCCGTTATCTTTATGCATTCTAGCACTTTTACGGTCCTAAATGACTATAATTATGCTCATTAACCAGAAAAACTTGAATTTGGATATATACATACTTTGCAAGGGTTATTTGTGCTTTTTTAGGTATTGGAACGCTAAAAGTGAGGTTCGGTTGCATTTCGGAGAAGTTCCGTCGTCGAATGCTACTTCAAGGGAAATTTGGCCTTTTCAAACTCACTATTTTTTATGTAATGAAGTTACCAACATGTATATCATCAAATTATCTTTCTGTGGCCACTGACCGTGCGTCATTCTGACTCCGTATGTGGAAGTTAAGCCCATTTCCGGAAGGTTTCGATATTTTCTTCTACTTCAAGGGCATTTTGGTAATTTCATACTGCATAATTTGGAGGGTTTCAAAACAGAATCCTGTAGATAATTGAATTAGCTTCGCGTCAGTTCCGACCACGCCTCATTTCGATTCCGTATGAGGGAGTTATGGCCGTTTCCGTGCAACGTGTCAAAATTGGTTCGGAGTGGCAAATTCCAAAAGTGCGGTCGACCGGTCCCAAAATAGAGGTCGACCGGTCCCATCAGATATGGACGAAAATTGGCTTATTTTGGGTTTTTTGGGTTGGTTTTGTTGGGGGTTTATTTTGGGGTATTAAATGAATGTTTGGGGCTTTTCTTTGAGATATGTTGTTTTAGTTAGATAAGGTTAGAAGACATTTTGGGGGTTTTGTTGGGAGCTCACCCTTTCCTCCATTTTCACTTGGGTTTTCACCCATTTTATGTAAGAACTCTACTATTCATTCTCTTCTTTGTTGTTTTCTTTCTTTGTTAGCAAGTTTCCATACTTTGTAGCTTGTTTAATTATTGTTATTTATTGTTTTCATTAGTTAATTAGTTGCTTTAATTAATTAGTTAGTTTAATTAATGTCATTAATTATGTGTAGTGGTTAATTTAGTCTAGGTTGTGTCGGATTGAACTCATTCCGGGTTGACATGTTGCTCTGCTTTGGTGATGGTGTTTACGGGTCTATTTCGGGTGCGTTGTCCTAGTTATTACGCCTAGGAGATTTGACGGGGCATATCATGTATGTCCCGTGCTTACGACCTTTCGCGTGTAATTTCCGGGCTATTTGTTGACACCAAAATCGTATGTGGCTTTTATGCAAATTTAGGGGTGTGACAACCCTTGATTTACTTAACTGTCGAAACGAGACGCAACCTTAATAACTCGTCGACCCATGTAACCATTTTATACTAATTAACTCGGGTTAGGGATATTCGACGCAACCTATAGTTTTTATTCTCTTTATTAATTTAGTTTAATTTCCCTCGCCTAGATTAATCTTTCCCTTTCATGCATCTTTTCTTTTAGTTTGTAATTCACCTTTTCCACTTTTATTTCGGAATATTAAACCTTATAAATTCTAACAACTCGTCTCTGTGGATTCTCGATACCCGACTTACCGCTCTACTTGCCTCGCAAGTGTAGTTGTAACTTAGGTTTTTGTATTGAGTTGGCGAAACGAAAACAACGATTAGCGTCTTTACACGCGCTACTTTTCGCGCTTAATCAAAATGGCGCCGTTGCCGGGGATGAGTTTGTTTTAGACTTTATTTGATTTAGTATTTCATAGTATTTTCTTTCTTTTTGTATTATTTTGCTAATATTTTGCAGGACTTCCACATTTGAGCACTTAGAAACGCTCGAATTTTTCCCGCGCGCACTTACTTCGTGGAATCCGCCACTTCGAGCCATTTTTGGGGTAAGCATGTCTTATTCCAATTCTTTCAGTAATCCTTGTCATAATTCTCAAAATTCTCGCAAACCTATGACTTTCGGTGAATACTTAGAATCCCAAAGTGTAACAAATTCAAATAGGACTTTGGGCGAGTATAACGAAAGTCAAAATTTAGGTTATTGGAATTTTGATGATGATGATAATGATTTTGGGCCTTTACCTCCTTATAATAGGAATTTTGAAACGAATTCGAATAGTTTTCAAAATTCCTATAATACTGAGTTTTCGTTTAAGTCCGATAGTAACTTTCAAAGTTCCCATTTTCATGCATCCGCACCTCGACCCATGACATTCGGTGAGGGTTTACGTATGTATGAAAATGAGAAAATTGAAAATCGTTATCGGGAAGAAAATCGTTCGTGGGAACATGAGTTGGATTTATTATTTGAGTCCGACGACGATTTTGCTTCCGAGACTTTTGAAGTCGAGGAATGTTTTGAACCAAATGAGGTACTTGTACCTACTTTGGAACAATCCATTATATACTTTGCCCATCTCGTAATAGATATTGAAAGTGAGGATGAAAATGACGTAATATCTATTTGCAATGAAATGATTTCTTCTTTGGCCCCCAAAGAAGAACTTTTCATGGAAAATGATATTATTTCCTTTGAAATTCCAACTTCACGCGATGATGATTCATCTCATGAGTTTGAATTTCTTTCATCCCCTTTTTCATTCTCTATTACCCCACCGGAACAAGTACCCGATGACTCGGTTTCGAACTTTAATATTTTAAACCCTATCGCCGATGAGGAGTAATTGCTCGAGTCGCCCTCCACAATCGCATCTTTGCCTTTGTGTGCGCTGCCTCCCATTCCAACTTTAAAATCCTTGGGAGGATATTCGGCTTTTCTCGGTCCCCACTTGTTTTTGTCACCCGTGCAATCCAAACCTCCATCGTCCCATCAAAACTTTTAATTGGCGATGGTTCATTTCTTCCGCCTTACACATGCCTTCCGTTGTTAAAACGGAATTCATATTTTTCGGAAGGCATGCTTGTATGTGAGGGTACACCGGTTATCCTCCAAAGTCAAATCGTTCTTATGGTGGAGCCTCAGCTATTTAGACTTCTAGTGTACAGTTAGTGTGAAGTCTAAATAGTAGGTTGTATATAGTTAGCTTTTTATTTTTTCTTTCCTTTTTAATTTAGTCTAGTGTAATTAGTTAACTTTTTATTATTTGTTTTTGCTATGCTCGGTACTAACTTGTTTTGTAGATTCTTTGGACTTGTTCTCATGGGGATCGCTCCACGTTTGGGTAATATCGTTCTTTTCCTCTCTTTGACTTGGTTCTTAATTAACATTGAGGACAATGTCAAGTTTTAAGTTAGGGGGTGTGGGATATTCTATCCATTTCTTATTTTAGTCCATATTTTTGCTCACATGTTAGTTACTTAGTATGCTTTTCTTAGAAAAATTCAAAAATTTCCAAAAGATTTTCTTTTTTTTCCTCCTTTTTTGGGCGTTTTGTCTTTGTTTTCGATGATAAATTTCAATAATTGCCCGATCCAATAGACAACCCAATGATGCATGTTCTCGATTTTAGAAGTTATTAGACTTTAGTCTCACTTATTGATAATATGAATAACTTTATGAATTAAACTTTATCCCATGAGCATATGCACTTTTATTGTTATATTGATTTGGTTTAAGATTTTTATAACTCGGTAATCTTTTGTTGCATTGTAAATACTTACACCGAGTAAGCTTTGTACCTTTCGTCGTTTGTGAGTGTATACACTACTCTTTTCTCATTGAAAACGTTGAATTCGTTGGTAATCTCACTATTCTTTCATTTGACCGTTCATTAATTGAGTTCATACTTGAAATGTGTTACTTGAGCATGATTTTCATATATTGTTTTGATTCGAGAATTGCGTAAACTTTTGGAAATGATCATAGGCCATCTTTGATATATCACCCATATTAGCCTTGACCTCACCCTTATATGTTTACCCTCGTTAACCCCTTTGAGCCTAAATATAGTCTTTCATTTCATACCCCATTCCCATAACCAACTCTACATTTGAGTTTTATACCAAACATACACTTTCCATACCTTTGTTTGGAATGTTACTTGGGATTGAATGATGTTGTTATGATGTCGGTTGCAATTTAGGCATATGAGAGTTTGATAAGTAAAGAAAGATGTGAGAAAGTGAAGAAAAAGAGAAAGCAAAAAGCAAAAGAAAACAAAAGAGAAAATGAGAAAAAGAAGAAAATAAAAATAAAGTGAAAGTTGTAAATGTTGTGTATAGTGTTCAATAAGCTTTGATTACTCTCCCCGATGATATATCTAATTCCTTTCTGGAACTTGTTTTCCGTTTTTGATATTGCCCGCATTATCCCATTATCCCGAGTTTTCATTCCGAACACTTTGAATCCGTACATATATTCCTTCGTTTCGTACCTTAGCCATACCTACATTATAACCCTATTAAAGTCCTATGTGATCTTAGGTTGATGTAATTTAAAAGCCATAATAGTTTTGATAATCTGTGAAAATGCATTTCGCCTCTTTTAGTGTGCGGTATCCTTTCATTGAGATTACAGTTTTTCATTTTATATATAGCGTTCTTCATTTGTGACATGTGTGCGGCCTAGTTTCCATTTACATTTACTCTTTATGCCCGCATGTCCCGTGTATTACCTCCCATTTCGAGTGATTTCATTTGTTGAGCGTAATGCCCGTGAGGATTGAATGTATGCTTGCTTTGATTAGTATCCGATTTATATAAGTTTTTTGCCAAATCATATTTTTCATTTGCTCTCCCCCCTCCCACTTTTAAAGTTTCAATTCTATGAGGTGCATTCTATAATGTTAATGATTCGAACTTTTATGTGAATTCATTCACTTTGCTAATAATGCGTATGAAATCCTTTTCGCCATTGTTGGGCTTGTCGCACGTTGCTTTGGGCATATTTTGAGGAAACCATATGATGTTTGTGGGTATCATCCTTGAAAACCCTCACGAGACGACACTCGTCCACTAGGGTAACCTAGGGGTTTAACGACTTATTGCATATGCTAAATGCAATCGTGTTCCCTACAAAAGTGGCAATTATATTTCGATGCATATATACGTTTTTTATTTCCTTCTGTGGACTAGTTTTGCTTGTTTCATCACTAGGGACTAGCAATGTTTAAGTTAGGGGGTGTGATTCGTATTGAATATTGCATATTGTCGCCCGTTATCTTTATGCATTCTAGCACTTTTACGGTCCTAAATGCCTATAATTATGCTCATTAACCAGAGAAACTTGAATTTGGATATATACATACTTTGCAAGGGTTATTTCTGCTTTTTTAGGTATTGGAACGTTAAAAGTGAGGTTCGGTTGCATTTCGGAGAAGTTCCGTCGTCGAATGCTACTTCAAGGGAAATTTGGCCTTTTCAAACTCACTATTTTTTATGGAATGAAGTTACCAACATGTAGATCATCAAATTATCTTTCCATGGCCACTGACCGTGCGTCATTCTGACTCCGTATGTGGAAGTTATGCCCATTTCCGGAAGGTTTCGGTATTTTCTTCTACTTCAAGGGCATTTTGGTAATTTCATACTGCATAATTTGTAGGGTTTCAAAACAGAAGCATGTATATAATTGAATTAGCTTCGCTTCGGTTCCGACCACGCCTCATTTCGATTCCGTATGAGGGAGTTATGGCCGTTTCCGTGCAACGCGTCAAAATTGGTTCGGAGTGGAAAAGGGGGCTGCCAGCAGCCCAAGGCAAATTCCAAAAGTGCGGTCGACCGGTCCCAAAATAGAGGTCGACCGGCTCCATCAGATATGGACGAAAATTGGCTTATTTTGGGTTTTTTGGGTTGCTTTTGTTGGGGGTTTATTTTGGGGTATTAAATGAATGTTTGGGGCTTTTCTTTGAGATATGTTGTTTTAGTTAGATAAGGTTAGAAGACATTTTGGGGGTTTTGTTGGGAGCTCACCCTCTCCTCCATTTTCACTTGGGTTTTCACCCATTTTATGTAAGGACTATACTATTCATTCTCTTCTTTGTTGTTTTCTTTCTTTGTTAGCTAGTTTCCATACTTTGTAGTTTGTTTAATTATTGTTATTTATTGTTTTCATTAGTTAATTAGTTGCTTTAATTAATTAGTTAGTTTAATTAATGTCATTAATTATGTGTAGTGGCTAATTTAGTCTAGGTTGTGTCGGATTGAACTCATTCCGGGTTGACATGTTGCTCTGCTTTGGTGATGGTGTTTACGGGTCTATTTCGGGTGCGTTGTCCTAGTTATTACGCCTAGGAGATTTGACGGGGCATATCATGTATGTCCTGTGCTTACGACCTTTCGCGCGTAATTTTCGGGGTATTTGTTGACACCGAAATCGTATGTGGCTTTTATGCAAATTTAGGGGTGTGACAACCCTTGATTTACTTAACTGTCGAAACGAGACGCAACCTTAATAACTCGTTGACCCATGTAACCATTTTATACTAATTAACTCGGGTGAGGGATATTTGACGCAACCTATAGTTTTTATTCTCTTTATTAATTTAGTTTAATTTCCCTCGCCTAGATTAATCTTTCCCTTTCATGCATCTTTTCTTTTAGTTTGTAATTCACCTTTTCCACTTTTATTTCGGAATATTAAACCTTATAAATTCTAACAACTCGTCTCTGTGGATTCTCGATACCCGACTTACCGCTCTACTTGCCTCGCAAGTGTAGTTGTAACTTAGGTTTTTGTATTGAGTTGGCAAAACGAAAACAACGATTAGCGTCTTTACACGCGCTACTTTTCGTGCTTAATCAGCTGGATCCAGATCTTATTAAAGAAAGAAGGGAAGATTTTGAGGTAAGGCAAGGAGCATACCAGCCGAAGGCATATAAGTTTTACAAGAAAAGGTTCAGTCCTAGGCCTATAGGGGTGAGGGGTTTAGTTTTAAAGAAGGTTTGGCAAATGTCAAACAAATTGCACCCAAATTGTCAGGGCCCCTATAGGGTTACTGAAGAGGTCGTTCAAGGTATGTATCGGTTAGAAAATTTATAGGGAGAGTCATTCTCCAATCCATGGAACGCCGACCACTTGAAAAGATTTATGTATACAGTTGATTTCATGTAATCTTCTTTGTAGTTGAAAATTTAAAGTTATGAATGAAAATAGTGTTCACTCATATTATTCTTGTATAAATTGTAGTGCATTGTTCAAATTGTCCTAAGCTAAAAAATAACATTCATATAGTGGATTAGCATTCACTCACTCTCGGTGATATGATAAGCCATGAGGGACTCATCTCGCCCATGGATTATCAATAACATAGAGAGGGGGAAACACAATGATAATGGTACTATTGTAGTGAAACACAAATTTTGTATGGCATTAAGTATATGTCTCCCTTAGCTTAGGCTAGAGTATATGAAGGGATGAAAAGATCCATACACCCTAAAAAAGATGAGTGGGGACTTAATTGAGATAAACATCATTCAATTGGTGGTTTCTAATTTAAAAATCATTAAGTTAGTTATTTATCTCCCAACTATGGAGGAGAGTAAACTTAAGATAAACATCATTGAATTGGTGGTCTCTAATTTGAAAACCATTAAGTTGATTAATTATCTCTCGGCTAAGTACAGGAGTAAACTTGAGATAGATATCATGCTTTTAATGGTCTCTTGTTTGAAAAATAGTAAAGGTGGTTGAATTATTTCTCGGCAAAGGGAGAGAATATATCTCTAATCAAAATATTGCAAGGTTGTTAATAGTAAAGCAAACTCAAGGAAGACATACAAAACATCATAATAAGAAGAGTTCGAAAAATGATGGATGCATTTATATTCATTGCATAACAAAATTGAAGATATGAGCAGTTAAGACAACGTTACAGATATTGTATTGTTAAAAAATCAAACTTTAGATTTACAAACAAAAATATTGCTTAAGAAGAGACGATAATCTTACAAGATAAAACTACACTTAATAATTTTGATTACAAGAGGAAGAGCATGAAGGCCACATACGATCGCCATGTAGGATTAACAAAATAAGACGACATCAAGCATGGTTATCTATCTGGACGATATTGGTCTCATCAACCTCCGATCGAATCTGGGGTTCCTCCTCATTGATGCTATTGTTATTTATCATCATCTCAGTTATAGAAGCCTACGCAACCATGAGTTCATCCTTAACCATATTCAAGGTTGTCCCCACTAGGGGGTCTATAAAGTTAAAGGCTTGTAGCCTATCGTCCAGGGCCGAGACTTCAGGAAATTGCATCATTGCCCACCTAAGGGAGGTTTGAGATCCCTTCTCCAAATATTGGAGGCAGTAAATGATGAACTCTTCAGAAGCTTTGATGATCTTCACTGCTTCCCGCTTAGCCTCCTCCACTTCCGCATTTAGGTCGGCCTCATGCTTGTTAGCAGCCTCAACTTTAGAGAGGTTGTGCTTCTTATCCTTATTAGCAGGGTCAGTGATATGCTTCTACTCCAGCTGTTAGACCAGAGTTTTGTGGTAATCATCTTTCTTCTTTAAAAGTTTCTCAGTCTTCTCCTTCTCAGCTCTAACAGTTGAGTCGGCTCTATTAATCTTCGCTTTTTTGGCCTGGACCCAGTCACTCAACTTATGAATATAAAAAAGATATTGTAAGACAAAATGGAAGTTGTTAGTATGAAATTTCACATGTCAAAATTAAAGATATCAATCAAAATAAAAATGGATACTGCATGGCCCTGTGGACTATGTAGTTGGTAAGGCATTAAGGCTATAAAGAATCCAAGAACCATTTGTCAGAGGCAGGAGTCCAAGAGACGATAACATATTTCTCCCTAGCCTAATCCCCTACGAAGTAATCTGAAATGGGGGATAACATGGATAACCTATCGACCACAATTGAATCCGACGATATTGGGTTAGAAGTCGACCTATCCCTGACCTCTTCAATCCTCCTAAGAGGTCTTTTTGGTGCGTGTGGGGGGTCTTTGTGGCCTTCAGTTTGCTCTTTTCTCTTCTGATTCGTTTTGGTCTGGTTGAGACCATCCATAGTCAACCTTTTCTATTTGTTACCGTTCTTGGAGGTGAGCTTGCTTAATAAATTCCTAGCAATAGGGGCGGCCATCTCCCACAGTTGATCACACACACCTTCCGGACGATCTCCATAAAATAAAAAGTTGAATCAGTAAAAGAAGAATAAGGAGAGGGCAATGTTATAAATGAATTCATTTGTAAATCTTATACAACATAGACAATGTTCCAACCCGTATACCCATCTTCTTAAGGTAATTGGAAGTTGTTAATCTTTCAAACTCCACAAGTAGTTTGTCGTACGACAGGTGGTGAACTTTATTTACCTTTCCTTGGCATCTATGTTGAGACCAGGATCATATTTGGCAGATATAAAGGCCTTAACCCAGTTTATGGGCAGCCTCGGTGCATAAGAGATACCGAGAGTATTGGCAATGAACTCATAGGCGTCCGAGACAAAGAAGTTTCTTGACTTCTAGTGGTGATTTGATGTCTAATGGACACGCAGGACTTTCTTGGAAGCATTACTAGCTGTGAAGTGGTAATATCTAGGATATGCCTTAGTGCACAAAACTTTATAGGAACCTCTGAACATCGAGACAGGGAGGTCTTTATTATGGATGAGGTGCTAAAATTGTACAAAACTGAAGAGAATTCTGCAGGCGTTAGCAGACAATTGGGTAGGTGCTAAACCCAACTCGAAAAGGATAATCCTAATACTAGGGTGAACGGGAAGTCTAAAGACGACTTTGAAGACCTGTTCATAAATGGTGACCTCACCGTCTCAGTCGTCACAAACCCTCTCATAGCTAGAAGGCACCCTCATGATTATATCATACATAATGTCATACTGGTGTCTCCATATAAATAAGTCTGACTCTTGTCCATTACTAGGAAACTGTCTGGTATAACTAGTGTCAAGTGGATTATCATCCTCGTGAGACGTATTCTCCTCAATTGGGAGATTAAGACCCTCTTCCTGACATGCCATGGTGTATTCAATGCCGATCATAGACGAGATAGGTATAGCAATACTTCAGGGAGGAATAAAACCCCCCACACTTGCCTCATCAGAATTCGATAGGTCTTGCACATAATTATATGCGCGATTGGATGATTCAGCATATTGGGAGGACGAGACACGAGAAAAGTCTTCACTCTAGGCTTGAGAAGAAGCCCCAACCTCCTCAAATCCCTCAAGAGAGGGAAATCTCATTGCCTCATACAAAGAATCTGCACTCCCGCCCTGAGTGGGGACGGAAAGGATGTCCACAAGAGACACCGAGGACTCAAACATTGAGTCACTGACCGAAGCAATGGGAGTATGGATGAAAACTAATGAAAGTGGATGAATTGGAATTATAAAGTCATCTTCAGCCTTACTCTTAACCTCGACCTCATTCTCAACCTTTCGTATCTCACTAAACATTCTCTCCAAAAGGTTAGGGTATTGGTCTATCAACTCATAAAGGGTCCTTAACATCCAAAAAGTTTAGTGGTTTGACCAAGTTTGAATAAAATATCAAAAAGGGTAATTGAAAAGTTTTAGGGCAAGAAAAGTTCAAGAACACAACAATGGATATCACTAAAGAAGGTGATTGGAGTGACTCTGGTAACACTCAAAAATAAAAATAAAAAAGGAAAGAAAAAAAAGTAAAAGGGACCCTAACCCATTGCTTGAGCTCCAGAACCACCACTATTAACTCCTAAATAACCCTAAAGCCATCAGAGGGGTGCCAGAAAAACTTGGAGGTCGTCGAATAATACAACAGTAGCGAAACATGACTATAAAGCTACAAAAATGTTGGGAAAAAGGGAGAAGGAATACCTTAGATGAAGGTGATGAAGGATACATGAAGAGAAGCCTAGAAAATGGGCTGAAAAACCACCAAATAGAGGAGAGAGAAATAGAGGAGATGGTTTGCTGTATAGTAAATAGTGGAAATGATGGGGCTTAACTTCCAAGGATTGCAATCATGAGGGTGCATTTTCCAAAACAAACCTGTAGCCGTCAACCGTGGACAACACGCTAAGCCACAAGACGTATGCCAAGTGTCACTTTAGCTCTTGTCATTATTTTAGACCAAACATTAAAAATACATCTTAGCCATCAGTTAGAGATGTCTCATCAACTTCTAACCTTAGACATTTTTTCCCCTTAGCCTTCTACTTACATCCAAGGCTAAGGGATAGGGGTGCTTGATATACCCAAGTATAACCTTGTTTTGGTCTGGGACCTAATCAGTTAAGGACGACAACACAAATCGCCATGGTAAGTACTATGTGCCTCCTGCAGTTACCTTGTTTCATCACTCTCGACTTCGACTAGTCTCATGAGTCGAGACCTACTAATCAACTAAATAGCTCTTCATGAGTCTCGTCTAATCTTGGTATCTCCCAGCAGCCGACATGCCTCAGTCTCGTCCTGTCCTGACACCTCAAGAAAGACGAGACCACACTTATGCTTTAATTACCAGTTGCTTCAAAAACCTGAAGTATGATCCTTATCCAAGTCGAGATCTCATAGGGCGACACACATCTACGTGAGACGAAGGTTTCTAGCGTAGTCATCCCGCGTGGCCACACAGTTGTAACGAAATCACAAGTGAACGTGAGGGGAATATTTGCATTATCATTATATGCCCATATCCAGGACAAGTGTCTACCCCTCATTGGATATCTCAATAAGTGCACACTCTATGCATGCTTGGGGGTGCATTGTGCACCCCAAGCACTATATAAACCCATTTATTCCCAAAATAAAGGATCCAGAATTAGAAACCCTAGCTAAAATTTGTCTTATTCATTGTAAAGATAGAGAAAGCTTGAGAGTTTTGTATTTCACTCCATCAGAGCCTCATTTCCAGTGGAAAATCACTCACCTCCACAATGGAGTAGGCTGACATAGCCGAACCACTTAAATTTTGGTTTCTCTCCTCTTATCCTCATCCCCTTATTATATTTACAATACTGTGTTGTTATATACATCTACATTGCTGTGTGAGCTTGAACCAAAGCTAATGATATAAATTTAAATGGCTACTTTGTAGCGTCATCAATTGGTAATTTATAATTTTTAAGGTGTTAAGAGACATTATTCAGCTTTCAAGATAAAGAATGCACATACCACGTGAATGTGAATAAACATATATTAAGTTTTTTTTCTTATTTCAATATCATAATATTTATTTACTATTATTTCTTTATTAATTTCAGGGTGGTTGTGAATGAAGCCTTATGCTTTGTTCTTAATCTATTAATTATATATGTTGTGCTATATGATTTTGATCTCAACTTCCAATTGTTGATTGGCACAAATCTTTTATGATTATTTATTTCAGCTCTAGGGACCCACTATATTTTGAATGGAAAGTCATAATACGTGCGTTTGATATTATGATGTAATGAGTTTCATTTTTATTAAATTTTGAACTTGTGACAAATAACATCTTTGATATGTAATGTATTACAAATACGATGCACATGTGTGTCATATGTAAAAATAGATTGTAACAAACTTATTATTCAATATTTAATGCGCATTTTAAAATTTGCTACCAGGCAGAGAATTTGTAGTTAAACTTTCACTATCAATAACATTTTTATTATGGGCTTTAAATTCTTTTATAATAATATTATGGTAGATGTGAGGTAGTGGTGGTGACAGATAGGAGATGGAGAAGAGGGAGAGTGGATAGCCTCATGTTTGTAATAGATTTTTTTAATCTAATATATTTTTAGTGGAATGGCTGATTTCAAAAGTTTTTTTTTTTTGTAGTAGTCTAAAATTGTAGATTTTACTTGGAGTTATGCACAATGATCTTTGTAGCTACTGATTTTATAACTGTTTTTCATAAGACTTATTACCCTTTTTCTTCAATAGTTACATTTGTTGACGGTTTAAACACCCTCTTTAGAAATGTTTTAAATTAAGGCCGTTTCATTAAAAAAAAATATATGTTTCGTTATATCATCATATTCACTTGTTCACTTAAGTCTCATATGTTTATGCTCTATACATATGGAATGAAGTATTCAAAACTTGCATAAAGAATTGTATAAAATATAATTATACACAAGTTTTTCATTGGTTTGTGGGTGTTTGCAAAGAATAAATTTTTAGTTGTTAGTTTTATTATTTACAATTAGTTTTAACTAGACATTCCAATAGTTATTTCTTTGGATCACTATGGTATGTGAAACCATCTTGATTCACTGATATGTACTTTATAAAACTTCTCATTTTTTCTTTTCATAAATAATAGCAATTGATAAACTATGAGCCCCTTACTTTCAATTTGAAATTTTTACATTCTACCATCAAAACAACTTCTTAATTTCACGATAGATAAATAATTAAATACATGAATAAATTGTGATTATTGATTAAAAAAATATTGATACACACTTTTTTATTTTCAATTAAGGCTGAGTTGAGTCCTTCGTTATATATGCATCCATCGAACATGTGAACAGACGTTCAACACACCTGAGTGCCAACTACTGCATATAAATGGTCTGATATAAATTGAACAAATATCACTGCAAAGCTAGTGTAAACATTACAAACCCGTCAACAGACTACCACTTGACGGGTATAGTTTATTGATGGTAAACGGACTACTTTCACTTGTGTCGACAAAATAGATGAAAAGTAAAATATAAAGCCAAGGTTGGGGAAGTCCATATATAGAAATCCATTTAGGGATCTGATGGTCCTAACAATTATTTGTAGACCACCTTGCTGGCCCCAGATGAAAATGCCCTTTGATGTGGATGATCTCTCTTTCTCTAAAAACTAAGATTCCATAATAATGTGCTAATCAACTCCCGTCGGTCGGAATAAACCCCACCGCCTACAAATATCTTAACTGACACAAACTATTCTAATTCGATGGCTAATAATTGTGAATGTAGGACCATTGAATCTCAATTTAATTTTGTTTTCTTTCACACTAATGTCTGCAAAAACAAAGCAACAGGTTTCAAAGAGGACATAAGTAAATGCGGAAGATCATATCTAATGTCCTCCACTACCTATGCTACTATAGCAACTCTTCGAGGAGATCAGCATCACTGCATATCCTTCTCAATATGAGGACTACAATAACGGGTGGCACTTGACCTGAAATTAATTGACACTACAATGTATATATTTTTCAACTGAAGTATATATGAGCTTCACATATATATTATTATTATAGAAAATTAAGGTATATGTCATGTTCCTTTTTATATTTGGACTTTTAGGACAGTGCTTTTCAAGTTTATAAATCTAGTCTATGTGGTACAACAACTTTTATTTGTGTGATCCTTTTAAAGTTAGGAGTTCATTTTTTGGTCCGCGCGCAACGCCATTTTTCATGGTGTTTTTAGTACAGGGACTAAATTTATAAAATTATGCGGAGTATCCTATTTTTATACACTTTGAGAATTATGAGGACCTTTCCCCAAAACCCCATACTTAAAACAATAACATATAATTAAACTCTTTTTTATTAGAAATGATTTTGAAAATAAAATTTTTATATCCTATTTTTTACAAAGATACATGGCAGCCTTGGAAGAGAGGAAGAAGGGATCAATCTTGCTACTTCAAGGAGCCCATAGAGGCCAAAATTGTTTACCCTGAGGTATTAACCTCTAACCAAGTGACTGTGATGAATCTCACCTTACAGACACCTTGGCCACCATTATCTCAACTCTTGTCTAGGTCCATATGTTAACGATGAGACCCCATTATTTACTGTCCACATGGTCATCAAGGCCCAACAAAAAGGTGCAAATTGTAGAGGGCTCCTAGAACATCTGTAATGTATATTGATTACGTGTTCATTTCATATACTAATTGTAATTCATATTGCAGTGTAGTAATAATAGTACTTTGGCCGAGTCAGTAGTTTGAGTTAGTATTGTTCGAAGAGCGTAGAGGCCGATCAAGATAGCAAGTGGGATTTTTGGGAGTTTTAACTTGATGTAGAGTAAGGTAAGTGCCCAACCATTCTAATATAAGAGAGGAAAGAACAAAATATCCCGATTAACTTAAGGTTACTCGAGAAAGTCACATCATCTTTTGAGGGGACTTAAGGTGCCTCAAGAAGTCATTCACATTAATCGTTAGTTGAGGAGGATCAAGTAACCTCAACAAGTCATTTTTATATATTTTAACTCGAGGAGGCTTCAGGCCCTTTGAAAAATTAGGTTTCATATATAGTCACTTGAGGAGGGGGAGGGGGTGCCAGCCTCTTGAGAAGTTGTAATTATATTACTCATTCACTGTTCATTTAATTCAAGTCACACCCCAAATGTACACTAACTAATGATTACCTTACTGCTCCCATTAGATGTGAGAGTCTGTAACACCTCATATTTTGGAATAATTCATTTTAGCATTTTAATTACACGTGTGCTTGTAACAAGATTTCATATTGAATAAATTTTAATTAGTGAGAATAAAATTAATATTTATGTGGAAGTAAAATTTAATAAGTTTGATTAATTAAATTAAATTCGGTAAATTGTTAGTATGTCGTAGTGGGTAGTAATGAGGGGGATTGACGGTATCTCCACTTAGACATATGTAATACCCCATATTTTTGAGGATTTAAATAATTATGAGATTAATTATTATAGTGGGATTAATTGAATTAAAATGTGAGAATTCAATTGTTCATTAGTCCGGATTTAAAAATAAATATTAACAAGCGTGCCATGGGTTAATACTTATTTATTTAATATTACTGTGTGATATGTAATATGGAATTATACACTTTGATAAATTGTCCAGAGTGAATAATACGACAGCTTGGTAAATTAAGTCTCACGCGCATGTGAGTCGTGTCGAGACTAATTGATTGAGATAAAAAGAGAAATTATTTTTGATAACTCGTATAGTTATTTTGCGTGCGCCGCTGAGTCCGAAAGGGTTGAGATAGTCAGAATAGGATACTCGGGTGTTTAGTTTGGGTCCCGAGAAAATTTTAGGCCTAATCGGCGCCCCGAGAGGGCATTATGGTAAATTGTATTTTTGGGTTTAATTAATGGACGAAAATTGAGAGTTATTTTATCAGACAAGGAAAGTCAAAAAGTAAAGAATGGCCACAGAGGGTGTGAGGGAGAACCAATTTTCAAGAGGGAAGGCCAAATTAACACTACCTTGTACAACCGTGACCACCAACGTGTAGATCGAGAAGAGAGGAACGCGTCTATATCAACATCACCACAGGATTCAGAACTTCGACATAAGGCAAGTGTTTATTACTTGCTTTCCTTTAGCAATAATCATACTCATATTAGAGTAGGTGAGATTCATCATGATTTACATGTCAATTGGGTGAAAATTTGAGGACTAAATGATGATTAGAGGTTGGGTTAATTAGTTGTTAATATTCCTTCATGTATGTGGAGGATTAATTGCGAAATTGAATCATATATTGATGAACGAATCTGGGCTGATTAGGTTCTTTAATTGAAATTTTGGAAACTAGAGTTCATGTGAATTAATTTGGGGATTGTTCATAATTACAATGACTAATGACGAATTAATGATCCCAGGGTGTCAGGAATGATTTATAATATGTTATGTGTTGATGGGTATTGATGATGAGGCATTGGGTGTTGAATCATAGAGGTTTTTAGGTTAAAAAATAGTAGAAAACACTGAAATCTGGTTAAGAAGACGAAACAGTAGGTCTCGCGGGAAGTCGTGCCAAGTGGTTCAAACGAGATTGGTACCTCGCGCGAAGTCACTCGAGCGACACGTGGCAGTCGTTCAAATGACATTGCCATCTCGTTTGAGTGACATGGTGAGTTTCTGGGAATTTTCATAGAGTTAGAATTTTGATTTTACCGATTTATTGGAGTGAGAAAAACTGCACGATAGTAAACAATCCAGAATTTCGGGAAAGTATGTGAGAATAAATACTTTACTTATTTCGGTATAGAGAGAATGTACCCTAGAGATTACGAGAGATATATTAATCTAAATATTTATACTATACGTAGTGTTGAGGTTAAAATACGTATGAGAAGTATATATGTAGGTTGGAGAGATACCTATAAATTTTAATAGGATGTGTGTATGCCTATTATGTGATATTATTGTTAAGAGCACTAATGGGTGATAACCCGGGATTGCAAGAATCTTACTATATATTGTACTAATGGGTGATAACCCGGGGGTATAAGAATATTATTATAAGTGCACTAATGGGTGATAAACCGGGGGTACAAGTGTAATGTTATAAGTATACTAATTGCTGATAACCCGAGGGTACAAGAGTAATATTATAAGTGAAGTAATGAGTGGTAACTCGGGGGTGCATTATTATTATGATTAGGTACGCTAATGGGTCTTAGCCCGGGGGTGCAGTATTAGAATATATATATATATATAAAGAGAGAGAGAGAGAGAGAGAGAGAGAGGGGGGGGGGGAAGATGTGACTATATGTATATATACATAGACTTGTGAAGCATTCTACTGTGTATTGTTAGTAGAGATGAAGATATTGATATATAAAATAAATCTTACAGAGTACAATAGATTTATTATGAAAACAAGAAAACATGTTAATTAGTTGTTCGACATCAGCTAATTTGAAAGCGTATTGTATGGGCGATACGGGTGTAATACTAGTGGGTATAGATACTATCAGAACGACTTCAGACTAGTTAGACTGGATGGTATAACCAGGTGAAAAATTAGATGTATGTTAGGTGTGCACAATAGATGAGAGGTGAGAAACTCATGTGAGAGTTCGATAACAAACATGCGTATAAGACTTGTCTTCAGAACCAAATTTAAATACTTGCTAAATCATTTTTTAAACTCGGGCCCTGGCCCATTTATTGCATATCTTCTCTCTTTTGCTGTATATATATTATACCAGGTGCTCAGCCACAGGGGTACCTGAATTAGAGATTGAACTGTCAGACGTGCTACAACTATTGTGGAAGCTATAGGTCCTTGCAGTAGACGCATCTATCCTTTCCATTCAGTTTCCTTTAGACTTCCTATTTAGGGCATGTGTCGCCCACTTCTAGTCTTTTATATGAGATATTTTATTTAGTTTATTTTATGGTTTGGAGTTTTGAACTGGGAAGTTTCACCCTGTCTTATTTAATTCTTGTTCAGTTCTTATTATATTCCTATGTATAGTGAATGGTTTATAATTTATACTTGGAATGTTTTAGTTAAATGGAATATATTTACTTGGTTTTACAAATTAGAAATGTTTTGCCACCTAGCTTAATTTTATATTAGGTGATTAATATGGTTTAATTATTTTCGATAGTGATGCTAAGAATGAACAAACTGAATATCTTGTTTTAAATTAGTAGAGGATTGATCAACCTATATTTAATTGGGTGGGGTGTCACAGATGGTATCAGAGCATCAGGCTCTAGAGTTCTTTAGGATCTGTGCGGCTTACTATGTTTTTAGCTTTGGGTCCTTTGATATTGAGCCCAATCTTTAGGACTGTTGTGATCTTATTTATGCAATTACGTCTTCATCTATTTGAGATTTAGTAATAGCTGTGGACTAATAAAATTCTTTCTCATCTCAGATGCCTCCTCGATGTGCACCAAGAGACAGATAGGCCGAGCCAGAGCAGCCGCGATAGAAGCACAAGTGGTGAATGCATCCTTAGCGGTGGTACAACAGGCCCCACCCCAGGTTCAGGAAGTAGCACCAGTTCCAGTGCATCCGTTTCCCGCTGCATGGGAAAGAGTGAGAGAGTCCTTTCAGAGGGCATGTCCCTCAGAGTTTATGGACAATTCGGATGTGGTTATTGCTAGTCAGTGGAAGAAGGACATACAATGACACCTTCGCATGTATGAGTGTACTGAGGTTTGGAGGCAAGTTTTGGCTACCTTTAAGGTGAGAGGGGCAGCCTTACAGTGGTGGGAGTCCACTACCACTACCGAGGAGCGAGATTTGATGTGGATCAGTGATTTCTAGGTGCGGTTCGACCGTAAGTACTTTCCTTTCCCCGTCAAGACTGAGATAAGGAAAAAAAATTTAGACCTCACCCAGGAAGGGAGAACAGTTGCGAAATACGAGGAGGAATTCACGCGATTGGCAAACATGGTACCGGATGAGGTGCCTACTGAGGAGAAGCGCATTCAGATGTTCATGGATGGCTTGACGTGGATGATACGCTAGCATCTATTGGTTAACCTTTCCCTACACTCATATACAGACGTTCTGAATGATGACTTATTGCATTGTCAGGACAACCGCTTCCATGCTAAGGGAAGCAAGCGAGGGGGAGAACCCAGCCAGTTGGGCAAGATAGGGGGAGGTAGTTCCAGTGGGGCACCAGTTGAGCAGATTCAGAGGCAGGGTTCCCAGTAGGGGGAGTCTGCGAAGAGGTTTCGTTCTGGAGGTTTCAAGCATGGTCATAGGGGTTGGAAGTAGGGCCAGCAGTAGGGCCAACAGCAGGGCCAGCATGGCGAAGGTATGGGTGGTAACGGCCAGCAGGGGCGAGGCTATCAGGGACAGAGGGGAGGAAACTTCATTGGGAAATGTTATACTTGTGGCAAGACTGGACACAAGAAACATGATTGCCCCGATAAGGATAGAGTTCCTCGATAGCAGGGTGCTCGCCAGGAGCCCCATAGATTCATTTTTCCTACGACCCTACAAGCACCAGCTCCAGTTCTAGCTTTGCCCACAACTCCGATGCAGCAGGGGCAGTTGCAGTACGGACGTGTCTATAACGTCCACTAGGCCGTAGTTCCGCATGCACCACCCGCAGTGGAGGGAAAGTTTTCTATCCATGGTACTTTGGGTCTTATCTTATTTGACAAGGGGGCATCACACTTCTTTATATCCAGTAGCTTTGTACGGGTCACTAGGTTTTTAGGCACGCCAGAGAGTACAGTGATATGTGTAAACTCACCATTAGGTAGTGGATCGATGATTTTCTTCATATGTCGGGGAGTAAGCATAGAGATGGGCAGTTTGATTTTACCGGATGATATGCTAGTGTTAGATATGTCTGAGTACGACGCCATTATTGGCATGGATTGGCTAGTCGAGTATAGGGCCATGATTGATTGCTTCAGTAGGAGTATCGTGTTCGCCATTTCGGGCCAGGAGATGTTCTTAGTGGCAATGCCTCGTTCTGAGGAAGGGTCGTCCACCCACTTGTTTTATATAGAGGATGAGATCTCTACAGTAGCGGTTCCACTTGATTCAATTTCGGTCATCTGCGAGTTTGTTGATGTATTTCAGGATACATCGGAGTTGCCTTCGAGTAGGGATATCGAGTTTGTGATTGACTTGACATCGACCACTCGTCCGATAGCACGTGCACCTTATCGTATGGCTCTGGTAGAAATGAGGGAATTACGAGATCAGATAGAATAGTTGTTGGGATATGGTTTCATCTGTAGGAGTACCTCGCCTTGGGGTGCCCCAGTTCTGTTTGTAAAGAAGAGGGATGGGTCCTTACGACTCTATACTGATTATCGGGAGCTTAATAAAGTCACGATATAGAATAAGTATCTATTAACTCGCATCGATGACTTATTTGACCAGCTGAGAGGAGCATCCCACTTTTCGATGATAGACTTGAGATCCGGATATCATCAGCTACGCATCAGGGAGCAGGACGTGGCTAAGACTGCTTTTCTGATGACGTATGGGTCGTATGAATTCAGGGTTATGCCATTTGGTCTAACCAACATCCCAGCAGTATCTATGGACTTGATGAACAGAGTATTCAGAGAGTTCTTAGATCAGTTTGTCATTGTCTTCATAGATGACATCCTGATTTATTTCCTCACCGAGAAGGAGCATGCCGAGCACTTACGTATGGTTCTGTAGACCTTTTGAGAACATGTGTTGTATGCCAAATATGAGAAGTGTGAATTTTGACAGTGAGAGGTACAATTTTTGGGACACATTGTATCATAGAGAGGGATATCTATGGATCCTAGTAAGGTGTCAGCGGTGAGGGAGTGGGGACAACCCACAACATCGACGGAGGTGCGGAGTTTTCTAGGATTGGTCGGTTACTATATACGATTTATTCAGGGATTCTCGAAGATTGCGGGTCCAATGACAAATCTAACTCGTAAGGGTGTTCCGTTTATTTAGGATGATGCATGTCAGTTGGCGTTCGATGAGCTGAAGGATAAGCTGACCTCAGCACCCGTACTAGCACTTCCTAGGGTAGGGGTAGAGTACTTGGTTTATACTGACGCATCCATACAAGGGCTATATCTTTTGCTTCCCGAAAGCTTAAGACTAACGAGAAGAATTACCCCACCGACAACTTAGAGCTGGTAGCAGTCGTGTTTGCGCTTCAAATTTGGCGGCATTATTTATTGGGGGAACAGTTTCGCCTATTTACAGACCACACGTCACTGCAGTACTTGTTCATACAGAAAGATTTGAATATTCGTCAACGTCGGTGGCTTGAGTTCGTAAAAGATTACCAGTTTGAGATCCACTATCACCCGGGGAAGGCTAATTTAGTTGCTGATGCATTAAGCCGTAGACCAGTAGACGAGAGGGCCGAGGTGTGGAAAGAGAAATGGAAAGAATTGGGACACCAGGATGCCGTGGCCCGATCATTTATGTCTGCAATGACAGTTACGCCTCAGATTATTACGAGAGTAGTACAGGCACAGGCAGCTGATTCGTTCTGATAAAATTGGATTAGGCAAAATTTTAGCTGATGGAGCCGAGTCTTATTTAGTAAGCTTCGAGGGCGATTTGCGCTTTAATGGGAGACTCGTGGTTCTAGAGGGGGAGGACCTTCGACATGCAGTAATGATAGAGTCTCATGGGTCACGATTTATGGTACACCTCGGTGGAGATAAAATTTACCAAGATATGAGACGACAGTATTGGTGGAGCAGGATGAAGAGAGACATCGCGGAGTTCGTCTCCAAGTGTACCACTTGTCAACTAGTGAAAGTGGACCACCAGTTTTACTTCAGCCGTTGGATATCCCTAAGTGGAAATGGGAAGGCATTTCCATGGATTTTATTAACGGGTTTCCCACTTCGCCGAGGGGGCATGATTCTATATGGGTTATTGTGGATCGGTTGATAAAAGTGGCCCACTGTTTGGCAGCCAGGACAGACTATACGGCAGGACAATATGCCCAACTATTTATTGCAGAGATAGTGAGGTTACATGGTGTACCCCTTGATATCGTGCCAGACAGAGACAAGACTTTTGTGTCTCATTTTTGGGAAAGTTTCCAGGAGGCTATGGGGACCGAGTTGTGATTGAGTATGGCGTATCACCCGCAGATCGATGGTCAGACTGAGCGCACTAACCAGATGCTCGAGGATATGTTGCGCATGTGTGTCCTTGATTTTGGTGGAGGTTGGGAGCAGTACCTTCCACTGGTGGAGTTTGCTTATAATAACTCCTATCAGTTTACGATTAGCATGGCCCCGTTCGAGGCATTGTATGGTAGACGTTGTCGTTCTTCGACTTGTTGGCTAGAGGTGGGGGACAACAAACTACTCGAACCAGAAGTCATTCAAGACACATCGAACAGGATCGAGATGATTCGGGGTTACATACAGGTAGCGCATGATAGACAACAAAGCTACGCCTATGCTAAGCGGTTCTTCAGAGAGTTCTCCATAGGGGACCAAGTTTTGTTGAGGGTATCCCATATGAAGGGGGTAATGAGATTTGGGAAAAAAGGGAAATTGTCTCCGAGATATGTAGGACTATTTCCTATTATCGAGAGAATTGGACCAGTGGCATATAGGCTTGGGTTACCGGAACACTTGCATCGTATCCATGACGTGTTCCACATCTCGTCACTGAGGCGATATCCTCGAGATGAGTTGGCACACACTCACATTGCGATTGAGGAGATTGAGTTACAACCCGATAGTTCATATGAGGATAGACCGGTGGCTATCCTGGATTATAGTGAGATGAGGCTGAGTTCAAAGATAGTTCCACTTGTTCGGGTGCAGTGGAAACATCATAATGTGGAGGAGTCTACCTGGGAGCGTGAGGCGGATATGCGTGAGAAATACCCAGAGTTATTCGTACCAGGTATGCCTTATTTTCCTAATTTCGGGACAAAATTCAATTATTAGGGGGGAAGTATGTAATACCCCATACTTTTTAGGATTTAAATAATAATGAGATTAATTATTATAGTGGGATTAATTGAATTAAAATGTGAGAATTTAATTGTTAATTAATCCAGATTTAAAAATAAATATTAACTAGCATGCCAAGGGTTAATACTTATTGATTTAATATTACTGTGTGATATGTAATATGGAATTATATACTTTGATAAATTGTCGAGAGTGAATAATACGACAGTTTGGTAAATTAAATCTGACGCGCGTGTCAGTCTTGTCGAGACTAATTGATTGGGATAAAAAGAGAAATTGTTTTTGGTAACTCGTATGGTTATTTTGAGTGTGCCGTTGAGTTTGGAAGGGTAGAGATAGTCAGAATAGTATACCCGGGTGTTTAGTTTGGGTCCCGGGACAATTTTAGGCCTAACCAGCACCCCGAGAGGGCATTATGGTAAATTGTATTTTTGGGTTTAATTAATGGACACAAATTGGGAGTTATTTTATTAGCCAAGGAAATTCAATTAGGGTTGAGAGACACAGAAAGTAAAGAACGGCCACAGAGGGTGTGAGGGAGAACCAATTTCTAAAGGAAGGCAAAATTAACACTACATTGTACAACCGTGATCACCAACGCGTAGATCGAGAAGAGAGGAATGCGTCTATACAAACATCACCAAAGGATCAAGACCTTAGACTTAAGGCAAGTGTTTATTACTTGCTTTCTTTTAGTAACAATCATACTTATGTTAGAGTATGTGAGATTCATCATGATTTATATGTTAATTGGGTGAAAATTTGAGGACTAAATGATGATTAGAGTCTGGGTTAATTAGCTGTTAATATTCCTTCATGTATGTAGAGGATTAATTACGAAATTGAATCATATAATGATGAAAGAATCTGGGCTGATGAGGTTCTTTAATTGAAATTTTCAAAACTAGGGTTCATGCGAATTAATTTGGGGATTGTACATAATTACAATGATTAATGACGAATTAATGATCCTAGGTTGTTAAGAATGATTTATAATCTGTTATGTGTTGATGGGTATTGATGACGAGGCGTTGGGTGTTGAACCTTAGAGTTTTTAGGTTAAAAAATGATAGAAAATGCTGAAATCTGGTGAAGAAGACGAAACAGTAGGTCTCGCACGAAATGGTTCAAACGAGATTGGTATCTCGTGGAAGTCGCTCGAGCGACACGTGGTAGTCGTTCAAACGACATTGCCATCTTGTTCGAGCTACAGGGTGGGTTTCTGGGAATTTTCTTAGAGTCTGAATTTTGAGTTTACCGATTTAATGGAGTGAGAGAAGCTGCCCGATAGTAAACTTAAACAAGCCAGAATTTTGGGAAAGTATGTGAGAATAAATAGTTTACTTCTTTCGACATAGAGAGAATGTACCTTGGAGATTACGAGAGAGATAGTGATCTAAATATTTGTACTATACGTAGTGTTGAGGTTAAAATACGTATGAGACGTATATATGTAGGTTGGAGAAATACCTATAAATTTTAATAGGATGTGTGTATGCCTATTATGTGATATTATTATTAAGAGCATTAATGGGTGATAACCCGGGGGTGCAAGAATCTTACTATTAAGTGTACTAATGGGTGATAACCTGGGGGTATAAGAATATTATTGTAAGTGTACTAATGGGTGATAACTCGGGGGTACAAGAGTAATGTTATAAGTGTACTAATGGGTGATAACCCGGGGGTACAAGAGTAATATTATAAGTGCACTAATGGGTGGTAACTCAGGGGTGCAGTATTATTATGGTTAGGTGCGCTAATGGGTCTTAGCCCGTGGGTGTAGTATTATATATATATATGTGTGTGTGTGTGTGTGTGTGTGTGTGTGACTATATGTATATATACATAGACTTGTGAATCATTCTACTGTGTATGGTTAATAAAGATGAAAATGTTGATATATAAAATATATATTAAAGAGTATAATAGATTTATTATGAAAACAAGAAAACATGTTAATTAGTTGTTCGACATATGCTAATTTGAAAGCCTGTTGTATGGGTGATACGGGTGTAATACTAGTGGGTATAGATACTATCAGAACGACTTTAGACTAGTTAGACTGGGTGGTATAACCACGGGGAAAATTAGATGTACGTTAGGTGTGCACAATAAATGAGATGTGAGAAGCTCATGTGAGAGTTCGATAACTAACATGCATATAAGACTTGTTTCAGGAACCAGTTTTAAATACTTGCTAAATCATTTTTAAACCTCGGGCCCTGACCTGTATATTGCATCTCTTTTCTCTTTCTCTCTCTCTCTCTCTCTATCTATCTATCTATATATATATATATATATATATATATATATATATATATATATATATATATATATATATATATATATATTATACCAGGTGCTCAGCCGTAGGGGTACCAGAATTACAGATTGGATTGTCAGACGTTCTACAGCTATTGTGGAAGCTGTAGGTCCTTGTAGTAGACACATATATCATTTCCATTCAGTTTTCCTTTAGACTTCCTATTTAGGGCATGTGTCACCCACTTCTAGTCTTTTATCAGAGATATTGTATTTATTTTATTTTATGGTTTGGAGTTTTGAACTGGGAAGTTTTACCCTGTCTTATTTAATTCCTTATTTAATTCTTGTTCAGTACTTATTATATTCCTATGTATGGTGAATGGTTTATAATTTATACTTGGAATGTTTTATTTAAATGGTTTTGTTAAAAAGGGAAAATGGATTTACTTGGTTTTACAAATTGAAAATGTTTTAACTCCTAGCTTAATTTTATATTAGGTGATTAATATGGTTTAATTGTTTTTGACAGTTATGTTGAGAAAGAACCAACTGAATATCCTATTTTAAATTGGTAGAGGACTGATCACCCGATATTTAATTGGTCGGGGTGTCACAACATACGTGTAGGTTATGTTTAGATTGAGATACGATATTTAGGTTTGGTGACTCGGATGGTGATTTTGAGTGGGCAGTTGATCCGAAATGGGTCAAAATTAAGTGCTCGGGGGTAGTGATTGGGTCTCGGGTGATTTTTAGACTAGTCGGGACCCATTCGGGGGCATTTAAACCATTTTTCATCAGGGGGTTTACCTATATTCGAGACTAAGAGGTTTAAATAATAGATTAAGATTATGAGGCAGCCACTTTACACAATATAATCCTTTAAGAGTCTTTTGGTGAGAAAAGAGGAAAGAAAAACACAAGAAAGGTCAGAAAAAAATTACTAAATGGGGATTCATTTGGAGGCCAACTTCTTGACTGGATTCAACGCTACAATAAGGATGAGACTAATATTCAATCACCATTCAAGGAAAGTTTATAACTTGCTTCTTGATTTTGAATTGTTTGGATCATATGAAAATTGGTAGAGTAAAACCAATTTTGGGATGGGGATTCACATATAAAACGGGGATTAGGAGCATATTATATATGAATTATATGATGAAAATAATCTTGATTTTTGTTAAAATAATCGTGATTTCTGTAGGATTCAATACTTATGATAATCTAATTTGTGTAAAAAATTATTTAGGGAATTAATCCAATTAGAGAAGTAATTAAAAGAGGAAGACATCTGAAATTGGGGTGAAATCATTGAATATGTTGAATTGATGAAATTTTCATGATGATTATGAGATTTATGAATCTTAGGATGGTTTTAGATTATATTTATGTATAGAACCCTTGGGAGACTAAAAATATTATTGTGATTGTCAATTTAGTTCAAGAACATGGCTCCTGCCTAGAATCGAATTGATTCGGCCTTCATAGGCAAGTTGATTAGACGGCGAATCGATTCGGCTATGAACCTGAACCGATTCAGACCTTCTATGAGGGACAACCAGGTCTTTTAATGTGATTCGAGGGTCTTTTAGAAATTGTAAATTGTAGAAGGTCCGTAGTTATGTTGTAGGACTTCTGAAAATTTTATAAATATCTATACGACCTCTGGTATGGGAGATTAGACCCGAATTAAGGTATAAAGTATGAATTTAGAATAGAAGAATTCGGGGAGTATTATTATTATTATTTACGGGATGGTTGGTAAGGTCAGGGTATTTCTTAAAGGTTATGAAACGAGATTTAATTTAACTAGTTAATAATAAATACTTCAGAGTCGGGAACAAACTTGAGACTTATAGGCTAGTGCTTTTGGTGTAAGGAACGGATTAACCGAACTTGGTAAATATATATACGAGTATAGGGACAATATGTATATATATGAGTAATAATATCTACATGTATGAAACCTACGTGGAACATATCCATCTAAGAGGATATGCTATCGGTGGAGGTTGCGCGCCGTAGGAGGTCACTCTGGTGAATCTCAGTATAGGTAGTACTGTTTACCCTAGGTCATAGGAGTGTGCATTCCCACACTGTATAGGGTTGGAGCCCCGTAGAATGACGTGGTATAGTTATGACTATGGAGTTAAGGTCATGATCACCTCTCAATTTTCATTACGTTTTTTTTTATTTGGTGGTGAGATTCCGACCCGGTTGACCAGGTTATGGTGGACTCCTTGGAGCTTGATAGCATGTTGCGATTTCTTATCCAGCAAGGTAAAGCTCGAAAGGATAGTTGTTACATACATACAATGAGTAATATATGTGCTTATATGTATTTGATGTGTTTCGATTATACGTATAGGAAGAGGTAGATACTTATATACATGCATAAGACATTAATTGTGAATATTATTAATAACCGTAGTAAGATTATGAGAATGAATAATAATGAGATAATTGTTACTTAATTAAGCATATAAGTAAGATAATTAATAAACCAGTGATAAACTATACTCAAGGTAGGGTTATACGTTACATTGAAATTAGTGATGACACTAATTAGGCGGGATAACATAACTAGGAGAGTTAAGAGCATACATAGGTTCACACATTAAATGAGGGGGAGGATTATCTCATGTGAGGGCGCTACCACTTTAAATATGGAAAAATCTTTACAGTTTCAATAGTGAAACTTATGAACTTGCTAAATATTTTTCAAAGGATTCGGGCTGTGACCCGTATTAAATATTTTCAACAACTTTTAGGTGTCCATCCAAAGAGATGCTAAGGATTATTATTCTTTTTAATGGCATGTAGTTGCAGCTAATGTGGAGGCTTACATGATTCAGAATAACCTCTTCATTTTATAGATTAGATTCCCTATTTAAATTGTTGGTTGGGCATGTTATTTGTTTTATTCGGACTTATGAATTTTCAATTATTTCAGTCAGTTGGATTGGATGTATTGTGTTTTTACCCGATGGTTTATTTGGGGACTTTATTTATTTATCTCAGCTTCAGACTATATATTGTGATTTCATTTATATTAGTTAATGCGTATAGAATTATGGTGGATGGGTTAATATTTTTGTATGTTAATGGAAAATAAAATTGATACGACATGTTAAATTAATTAGGTGGTTAAAAATTAATGAGGTTTCGACAGTAATGCTAAGAATGAGCCATACGAGACTTCCATTTTATTTTGGTATAGGAATTGCCACCCATTATTTTAATAAGCGGGGTGACACAGATGGTATCAGAGCAATAGGTTCTAGATTCTTTTAAGATCAATGTGGCTTACTACTATTTTACCGTAGCGTTCTTTGATATAGAGCCCTATTTTAGGAATATTTTATTCATACTTATGCATTTTTGTGCTTACATTCTTCTGTTATTATTTTGTATTTGACTGTGAACTTATACAAATTTTAATCTCATTTCAGATGCCTCCAAATAGAACTCGTCATACGAGAGTGAGTGAGGAGGAGGAAGCCCTACAGTGGAACACCACATCCACAGAGTTAGCTAATATAGTGGCATAGGAAGTAAATGCACGATAACAACAATAGCACAACACATTCCCAAGGCCCAACCTCAGTCACAGGTGGAACTAGTAGTCATTCAATCTAACCCGGGTCCATCAACTTGGGAGAGAGTGAAGGAGGCCTTTCAGAAAGGGAATCCTCTAAGAGTTTTTGGGCATATCGGATGTAGTGGTAACTACTAAGTAAAAGAAGGACACTACATACCATCTTCGCCTTGTGGAGTGCAGTGAGACCCTGAGACAAATTCTATCTAATTTTAAGCTAGTAGATGTAGCACCGTAGTGGTCGAAGTTTATTAACATGACAAAGGATAGGGATGTTATGACTATAGCGAAGTTTTGGTTGAGATTTGATCGTAAGTATTTTCCATTAGCAATCCAGACAGAGATGCGACAACAAATTTGTGATATTACTCAGGGAGATAGGTCGGTGGATGAATATGAAGAGGAGTTTACCCATATGGCCAACTTTATGCCCGACGAGGTGAATATGAAGGATAATAAAATGTTGAAGTTGATGTCTTGGAGGATCATGCAACACTTGCTTGGTAACCCGGCATTGACCAACTACTCTGACGTCGACAATGCCTCACTACTTCACTTTTCAAAACAACGCTTTCATCTAAAGGGGAGCAAGATGGCGGGAGATACTAGTTAGGTAGGGAGAGAAGAAAAGAATGGTTTCGGTGGAGAATCACAATAGCACGGGGGCAGACAACAGGAGCTCAATTCTCGACAGGGGGATCTGTATAAAAGGTTTTAGTCTGGAGGATTTCGACTAGAGGGTGGTGGGTTCAGATAGGGTCAGCATGGACCTTAGTATCAACACCACCACCAGTAACATGTTCCCTAAGGCAATCAGGGCTAAGGGAATAATAAAGAGTCAAGCAGGGTCGAGGCCATCAGGGTGAATGATCAGGACTGCCTCAACAGGGCAACTAGGGCCAGATGTAGGGAGACTTCGATGGTTATTATTTTATTTTTGGAGAGATGGACGTCGAAAGAGGTACGACTCGCAACCAGGAAGAGGGCCTTAATAGGGTGACCAATAAGGATAATAGGCATAATTACCACCAATAGCATTAACCCCACCATCCCCACAGCCATAGGGGCAGCTATAGTACAGACGTGTCTACAACGTCCAGGATGCAGTCGTACCACATGACCAACAGGTTCCACCACTAATTGAGGGTACGTTTTCTATTCATAGGCATATGAGTAAGGAGTCATTTGATAAAAAAACCTCCCACTCATTCATATTCACCAGATTTTCACAAATGCCTAGCCTACTAGAGACAATCGACAGTATCGTTATGTGCATATACTCACCGCTGGGTAGTGGAGCCTTTATACACTTCATTTGTAATGTAGTAAATATATACATTGGGAGATTTTGTTTAGTGGATGACTTGCTTGTTTTGGATATGCTGTGGTACGATGTTATTTTGGGTATGGATTGGTTGGCAAGGTACTTGCAATGGTGTATTGCTTCGGTAGGATCATTGTGTTCTCTATCCCAAGACATGAGATGTTCCTCGTGGAGATGCCTCTTCTCTAGGGAGGGTCAACCACACATCATTATTATATTGTGGAGGAGACCTCACAAGAGGTCATTATTTCCTTAGATTCGATTCTGATAGTGAGGGAGTTCGCATATGTTTTTTTAGGAAATAACTAGGTTACCACCCAGTTATATATGGTTTTTAGGAAATACCTAGGTTATCACCCAGTTAGGAGATAATGTTTGTTATTGACTTAGTGCCTTGGACTAGGATGATTGCATGAGTACTGTATCGCATGTCCTCATTAAAAATGCAGTAATTGAAGGATCAAATTCAGCAGCTCTTGGGATAGGACTTTATTAGGCAAAGTACATAACCGTGGGGAGCTCCTATTTTATTCGTAAATAATAAGTATGGGTAACTACGCCTGTGCATTAAATACAAGTAGTTGTACAAGGTCATGATAATGGATAAGTATTCATTGCCTCTAATTGATCACCTATTCGACCAGTTAAGAGGAGCAATATACTTCCTGAAGATAGAGCTGAGATCGGGTTATCATCAGTTGTGCATCATGGAGGAGGATGTTCCTAAGACTATATTCCTTATGAGGTATGGATCATATGAGTTTAGGATGATGCCATTTGGGTTAATTAATGCGCTAACGGTGTTCATGGATCTCATGAACAGGGTGTTCAGAGACTTTTTTGACCAGTTTGTGATAGTGTTCATAGATAATTTTTTTGTATTCTCAAACATAAAGAGAGCACAAAAAGCACTTCATTAGGGTTTTGTAGACACTACGGGACCACCAACTATGCGCCAAGTTGGAAAAGTGCAGATTTTTTCTGAGGGAGATACAATTTCTAGGCCATATTGTATCGGACAATAGGATATATGTGGATCCGAGTAAGGTATCAGCAGTGAGGGAGTGGGGACACACCATGACACCGACAAAGGTTTGGAGATTTTTGGGGTTGGTTGGGTATTATCGCTTCTTTATCGAGGGATTTTAGAAGATCACGAATTAATTAGAAAATGAGACTCGCAAGGGGGCACCATTTGTTTAGGATGACTATTATCAGCTAGATTTTGATGAGCTAAAGGAGAAATTGACTCCGGCACCCGTACTTACACTGCCTAGATGAGGAGTGGAGTATAGTGTTCTCTCCAATGCATCCTTATAGGGACTTGGGGTTGTACGTCAGCAGTAGGTTCAAGTTATAACTTATGCTTCTCACAAGTTTAATCCACATGAGATAAATTACCCAACACATGACCTAAGACTAGCAGTGGTCGTGTTCACATTGAGAATTTTAAGGCACTACCTTTTGGGTGATCGATTAAGTATATTTAAGGAGCACAAGTTGCTACAGTATTTATTCACAAAGATGGATCTTAATATGCAGCGATAGAGATGATTGGAGTTTATGAAGGATTATTAGTCTAAATATTCAATATCATCCTAAGAAAGCTAACTTGGTGGGCGACGCGTTGAGCCGACAACCTACGGGGGAGATAATGGAGGTTTGGAAGACAAAGTGGGATGACCTTCTGCATTATGACCAGGTTACTAGAGCATGTATATCAGTATTATCTATCATTCTCGAGATCATTATGCAGGTGGTGAAAAAATAGGTCGAGGGTCAATTCTGCCAGGATAAGGTGCATTAGTTATTAGTGGATGGGTCAGAGTCTTACTCAATTAGTTCACAGGGAGGCTTATGCATCAATGGGAGACTCATTCTTTCGGAGTATTAGGATTTTAGACATGAAGTGATAATCGAGTCTCAAGTGTTGAGGTTTGGTTTACATCCCTATGGGGATAAGATGTACCAAGATATGCATAAACAATACTAGTGGTCGGGGATAAATTGGGAAATAGTAGATATTGGCTCGAAGTGCACTACATACCAATTAGTGAAGATAGACTACCAGAGACTAACATGGATGTTGCAGTCGTTGGAACTTACAATTAGGAAATAGAAGAGAATCTCGATGGATTTCATCAATGGGTTATCGACGTCTCAAAAGGGTCATGGTTCCATCTGGGTTATTGTTGATCACCTGACTATTGAGGTCGACTTCCTACCAGTTCATAAAAACTTTGAAAATAGATAGTACGCCTAGCTATTTACTGCTGAGATAGTGAGGTTACATGGGGTCCCGATTATATCATATTTTATAGGGATAAGATTTTTTTGTATCACTTTTGGCATGGCTTTTTGGAGGCGATGGGCACTGATTTACAGTTTAGTATGACATCTTATTCGCATACAGATGGATAGACTGAGCATATTAATTAGATATTAGAGGACATGCTCAGGATGTGTATACTCAATTTCAATGGAGGTTAGGTGAAATACCTTCCATTAGTGGAGTTTGCTTATAACATCTCATACCAGTTCTTCATCGGCATGACACCATTTGAGTCATTATATGGATAGCCTAGTCGTTAGCCCACTTGTTAGTTAGAGGTAAGGGACAACAAGCTATTAGGATCGGAGATGATTCAGGACACCACTACCAAGATTGAACTCATTCGAGAATACATACATATAGCTTAGGATAGGAAGAAGAGTTACACTAATATGGATAGGAGGGTTCTCTCTCTCTCTCTCTCTCTGTGTGTGTGTGTGTGTGTGTGTCTCTCTCCCCCCCACCCCAACTGCTCTAGGGTTACATGATGGCGCTACCTTCCACCTCCCTCGTGGAGGTAGAAAGAAACCCTCCCGATCCTCCCAAAAGTACACCTCAATCCCCATGTAATCCTCAATTCCTAATCTCTCCAATTCCTTTGTTGAAGTGGTTGGCAAAGTTTCCCATGCAAACCCTACGTTGCATGAGATAAGTATTTATAAAGGTGAACCAACATTTTTTCTTGAAAATTCTTATCTTGATAAAATATCTGAACCTTTAAATTCTCTCTTGTTGGCCAATTCATGTATGGAAGACCCCCAATTGAAGCTATAAAGAAAATGTTTACAACAATGGGATTAAAAGTTGCATTTAACATTGGTTTGATTGATCAAAAACATGTGTTGATTACATTATTTCTTGAAGAAGATTTTCATAGAGATTTTCTTCGTTCAACATGGTATATTCAGGGATTCCCAATGTGAGTTTTAAAATGGACAAATGATTTTCACCCACCTTCTGAATCTTCAATAAATCATATTTAGGTTAATTTGCTACTTATTCCCATCCACCTCTACAATAAAAAAAGCATGCTCTCTATCTGTTCAACAATTGGTATACCTCTTAAAATGGATTCAACAACATCGTCGTTTAAAAGACCAGGCTTGGCTAGGTTTTGCAATGAAGTTGATCTAAAGAAGACTTTACCTAAAAGGATTTGGATTGCAAACAAGGATACTGAGAAGGGGTTTTGGAAATATTTTCATTATGAAGAGATCCCTAAATACTATTTAAAGTGTCAACGAAGAGGCCATGTAGAAGATGAGTGTTTATACAAAGAAGAAAATAATAAGAAGGAACATAGAGGAAACTTCATCAAGATTGACAAAAGGAAGGAAGAAATTCAAAAAGAGACCACCAAATAATGGGTTATCTAAGCTTTTAAAAAGAAGGAAGTTCCAATTAAAGATACAAATTTGGATCAAAGGTTAGCTTAGGAAAGCCAGGACTAGAAGAATGAAGAAGTAATAAGAAGTGTATAATGTCATGATAAACAAGATTTAATGATTCAAATCAATATCACCAAGTTTTTTAAGAAAAGAAAGTCTCTAATTCTCCTAAAAGAGTCAGGTAAGGATTTTATTATTAATAAAGGGAAAGGTAATCTAATGAAGAAGGAGAGGTTATTTCCCCATTCACTCCCAAGGTTATAGTCAATGAATCCACCCATTATCAATCAGCTGAGAGAAGTACTGGAAATGTTCTTAGTTAGAAAAATAGTGCTGATGGTAGGATTGAAGGCCACGAGAATAGAGCTGATTCTTTGATGTAAAAAATGGTTTATCCCGTCTTTAAAGGAGGAACAAAACAAGGTATAAAAGTGAAGAAAAATATTTAAACTTCAACCTCCCAAAGACAATCATTCTTAATTTATGAGACTGTTGAGGTCTGGCACTAAAATTGTTTCTTCTCTTAAGTCTCAATGATTAGCATAATCATTTGGGTCAATAGAGGTATTTTCTAAGAAAGGAGATTTAACAAGGTTAAAAAGACTTAATAGAATTCATCATATTTCTATTTTGGTCATTTTAGATCCTAAGCAAGAAGAGGATAAATTAGAATCTTTCAAAGTCCAGTTGGGGTATAACATGGCTTTTTCTAATTCAAATAGCAAAATTTGGTGTTTTGTATAAGAGGGTATCAATTGCATTATTGTATCTTCTATGGTACAGTGTTTAAACATTTATTTTAAATTGGAGAATAAGTGTGTAGAGGGGGATTGAAGGTAATTTTGAGATTAGAAGTAATTCCACATTAGCAATAGTGTTTTGGGAATTAAGGCACCATGGTAGCTCAACATGATAACTTATATTTTAGCTTGTTGTATTAGTCATATTGTTTCGTTATTTATATTGACTGTAAGCTATAACGGTTGTAATTATGTAACGAGAACAATAAAGAGTTTTAGTGTGAGGTCAAATGGTACTCGCGAGAGACCAGACTTGGAAGGGCCTGGGAGAGATTTCATGCTCTATCGAATGACCTCACCACAGGAACTTTAGAGGGACTTGGTTTGGAGGATTGAGAAGTGAGGCACCATTGGGGCTCATCCCAACCATCTTAGATACACCTGGTAAAACACCGAAGAATCCTGACCGTGGAACCTCGGGCGAAGTAGCTTGGAGTTCCATCGGGCATTGAGTTGTGAACCAAACAACCCTCTACTTAATGTCACATCTACTATAGGTGATGTCACTAGCTAGATAAACAATGTCAAACCTTCACTTGAGTAAACCACCGTGGTATTTGGGGCTGTCAGGCAGTTGGTGAGCCACCTCTGCGACAACAGCCCCCTGAAACACAGTGGTTAGACAAAAGGCATGTCTTGGCATTTAATGTTTATGACTTGGAGACAACTAGTGCATCAGGCATTTAATGTTGCGACATAAAGTATAAGGGATGTCTTTCATAGTTTTTAATGACTGAGTTGCCTCGGGGATGATGTGTGTGTTTGTGGTGGTGGTGGGGGGGGGGGGGGGCTATTTAAGGGCCCCAACCACCCCTAAGGAGAGGATAATCTTTTGAGAGTTTAAGAAGTTATTACTAGAGAGAATACACATCAGAGAGAGAGAGAGTTATTGAAAATTAGAGGTCTTATTCACTCGCCATTGTCATTTATTATAAATCTTTTAATAGGTGACAGAGATTCTTCAGAGTGTTTGTTGTGTTTGCCTGCCTACCAAGGTGTATCTAGGGTGCTTACTTCTCTCTCGCTCTAGAAAAGTTATTTCTATGTTCATTACTATCTTCTGAGTTATACACGAGAGATTTATGAGTTTAAACTGAGTCTTATCTTCACTAGATTTGTGTTTGCATGTTCTACCACTAATCCAAGATTTTGGCTAATTAAGTTATCATCACCGTACTTAAAAAGTGGTTACGCCTCCATCTTATCTAAACTACCCTCTTACATTTGTCGACTCTGCTGTGGAGGTATTCTTATAAGTAGGGAGTATGGAACAAGATAATGTTAATCGAAGGCTCAACTTTGATGACATACAACACAATGAAGAGCAAGCTGCGAGAGAGCTGGAGGCCCTAAGAGACGGGGTTCCTCGAATGGAGGTACCTACGGTTCAGGCAACAACATGCATTCTAGGGGTGACACAAGCTTCCACGAGTGCGGAATTGGGACCCACTCAGGTGGCACTCCTCATAAGTAAGTTTTATGAGTTTTTTCAAACTCTAGTAGCTTCAACAATTCTGGGAGGATTGGAAGCCAATGACTTTGTAACACCAGGGGCAACCCCAATGGCCCCACTAGGTGCAGGTGTAGCAGGAACGGTCCTAGCAAGCATACCCTCTATTGTGAATATAGTAGTGGGAACCTCAGGAGTATCAACGACACCAGCTGTGATGATTGCTTCATCTGTAACAGACACTCAGCCCATAGTCCCATTGGTTGTTGCCCCAGTAGCATCACCCATGGAGGAAATGAGAAAGGAGATGCAGAAAGAGATATTGAAGTTCATGAAAGCCTCCTTGCAATCTGCTGGCGAGGTAGTTTTGGTTTATGATGACCTTTGAACACCTTATCACCAAGAATACAATGATGAGCCCTACCCAAAATATTATGTTCCTCCCATATTTGAAAAATACACAGGAAAGGGTGGGAACCCGAAGGAGCACATTAAGCGCTTTGTTGAACATTTGGTGGCACATTGTAATAATAAGAGGCTCAGGTTAAGGGGGTTTTCTAAATCCTTGACCCGATAAAGCATATACCTGGTATTCCCATTTGGCTTCCAACAGCGTTTCTACATGGGAAGAGATGTATGTTTAGTTCGTCCAGAAGTTCTTTCTGGTGAAAGATGAATTTACGTTGACCCAACTAGTGAGGGAGAAGCAACGACCTGGGAAAAAAGTGGTAACATATGTCCGAAGGTTCAGAGAAAGGTACCTCGATGTGAGGGAGGAGGCTAAAGAGTCCAAGTTATTGCAGATCTGTGCGAAGGGACTGCTTCATGAGTACATCTGCCATCTTATCAATGAGATGCGCAAGGGAACTTTTTCAGCGTTCCTCAAAGCTGTAAGAAATATCTCCTTAGTGGTACGACCAATTTTGGTGGTGGCGCCCATGATGTTTAGGCAGCTGATGAAACCTATGAGGGGGAGGTCTTAGCCCCCACGGGTAGGTTACACAGATGGAGGAGATGGGGGCAAGGCACTGAAGAAGAACAATAAGAGGAAGTTTGGAAGGGACAGGGAGGATGCACCACCATTTCCTTGTATAGTGGAGGAAGCTGTCAGCTACTACAACTCGATGGTCTAAGGAGGAATGGTTTACGAACCAAAGGGCATTCCCGTTGTGGAACCCGATGCAGAAACGAGGGCGGATCCCAAGTATTGCCAGGTCCATCGAAAGATCCAGCACCGAACTAGAGTTGTTTCACGCTAAGGAGAATCATCGACAAGTACGTAAATGTAGGTACGTTACAAATCCCCCCACAGAACGTCAATAATAACCCACTACCAGCAGATGGGTCCAATCTGGTGGTGGCCTATGACGAGGAGGCCGAGAGAGAAGGAAGAGGGCCAACATCGAAGCAAGAAAAATTCGAGGAATCCCTAGAAGACTATATGAGGGGAATGGCTAATACAGTATTGTCCTACGACGAAGCGAGTGCTAGGGATGTGGAGGATGTATACAATGATGAATGAGAGGAAGCAGACCTAGTCCTAGAGTACTGCGCAGTTTCAAAATCCCCAAAGTTCACCTCGTTCTTCTACTAGGTGGGGATTTCGAAGGAAACTAGGCTGGTGATAACCCAGGCAATACTTGATATTGCTAGGAAGAACGCAGTCCCTTCACTGAGATGGAAGGGACCCATGGCCAGGTTGGTGAGAAGATTTTTGTCAAAAGTAACCTTCAGCGATGCAGATAGTGCTATAAGGTTCCCTCACAATCGGCCATTATATGTGACTGCCAGCGTCAACAGAGTTAGCTTCGTAAGGACCCTTATGGATGGAGGAACTTCTATCAATATCATGCCTATCAACTCCTTCCACATAGCCAATATCCCAGAAGAAAGGTTGGTCCCCATGCCTTTGGTGATTTTGGGGTATGATAACCAATCTTCTAAATACATTTGGTACGTTAACGTTGGGATTGTAATGGGAAATCTGAGTTCCCATATCAAGTTCCATGTAATAGAAAGTGAAACTTCCTATCATATGCTAATAGGAAGGATGTGTATGCATAACCAAGGTCTAGTTCCTTCCATGTACCACCAATGCACTAAGGCAAACATCAAGGGGACATATGTCACTATTAGGGCTACTAAGAGGCCCTTCGCTGTCGAGGAAGCTCACTTGGTGGATGCATCATTTTACACAGATTTAGAAGAGGATGTCTGGGTCCTAACGAGAAGAATAGAGGGAGCATGGGTTCCCTCGATCAGAGAAAGAATGGAGCCCTTGAACGAGGAGAAGAAGGATGTTGCAAGCAGCACAAGGGTAATAGCTGAAGAGGCTCACGAGGTGGTCCCTTGGCCCCAAAGCATCTTGAAGTAGCTCAAAGATAGGATGAGGCCCAAAGAGGATCTGATGGAGCATGAGGTACAACGACAAAGCGTGCTGAGTAGGTTCTCAAGAAAAAGAGTGGCCGAGGCTTCTAAAGAGAAGAAGAGGAAGGCAGTCACCACTACGAGCAGACAATGAAAGAAAGTCATTACTGAAGAAGGAATGGTGGTGTATCGATTGTAACAGTGTGAGCGGGGGGCCGAAGAAGTTGATGATGAGGTTGACCCAATATATGAATGCTTTCTGGTGGATCAATGGGGACAATGCATGGTGATAGACAACTCCACCATATAGGAATTGGTGGAGGAAGTAGCTGAGGAACCAGAGTACATGGTAGATCGATCAAAACTGTAGGCACAAGAACTAGAATAATTGAATCTGGCCAAAAAAGGGGGAGATCCAGGTCCCATCTTCATCTCGAAGGATCTTAGTAATGAGAAACGAGAGGCCTTAGTTGAGTTGATTCGGGAGCTTATAAACATTTTCGTGTGGAAATATAGAGAGATGGAGGGCCTGGATGAGGAAGTAAGATGCCACGAGTTGAACATAATTCCTTCAACCATTCCAGTGAAACAAGCGACGAGAATGTACAAGCCTGAGCTAGATTTGAAGATCAAGGAAGAGGTTCAATGCTTACTAACGACAGGGTTCATCACACCGATACAGTACCCACTCTGGCTATCCAGTATTGTCCCGATAGGGAAGAAAGATAAAAACCCAATAAGGATCTGCGTGGAGTTCAGAGATTTCAATAGAGCTTTCCCCAAAGACGAGTTCCCTCTTTCCTCCATCGATAGCTTGATAGATGCAACGGCAGGTCATGAGATGTATATCTTCATGAATGGGTATGTAGGGTACTACCAGATCAAGATGGACCCCATGGATGCTGAGAAAACAATGTTTAGAACCTCGTTGGGCAACTTTATGTACAAGGTCATGCCGTTTGGACTGAAGAACGCTGGGGCAACGTACCAAGGAACAATGATGGTCCTTTTTCATGATTTCTTTCACAAATTTGTGGAATTTTATGTGGATGACTTGGTCATCAAATCGAGGAAGGAGGAGTCCCATATTAGCGATTTGAGGAAGGTGTTTTCCCATTGCAGGAAGTATAAATTAAAGATGAATCCATTGAGTTTGATTTTGGAGTGACAAGTGGGAAATTTCTAGGCTTTGTGGTTGATTGACAAGGGGTGCAGATGGACTAGGATAAATAATGGGCAATTTTAGAAATTCCATGGCCAAGAATGGCAAAGGAGCTGAAGAGTTTCCACGATAAAGTCTCCTACCTTAGGAGATTTGTGCCTGGATTAGTCAAAATAACACATCCGTTGATGCAGTTGTTGTGAAAGAACACAAAGTTCAAATGGGAGGAGGTTCACCAGGAGTCTCCCAACCGGCTGAAGAAACTGCTCGTTTCACCAGAGACCATGGTTCATCCGAAGGAAGGAATACCGTTGCAGCTGTACCTCACATCCACCACGAGGTCTGTGGGAGATTTGCTGGCATAAGAGATTGATGTGCAAGAACGACCAGTTTACTACTTCAGCAGGATCATCCATGGGCCAGAAGTCAGACATAGCTTCTTAGAAAGGCATTATTTAGCCTTAGTATTTGTAGCGCAAAAACTTAGACATTATATGCTATCTTTTACAATTCATATTGCAACTAGATGTGATCATATTAAGTATTTGCTAGATAGAACTATATTGATTGGTAGAGCATCTAGGTGGTTCCTTATTCTCTCTGAATATGACTTAAGGTGTGTGGTTCCCCGCGCGATCAAAATCCAGGCCTACGCCGATTTATTAGCAATTTTCCCCTCAGGAACGTTTGAGCCACCCAAAGAAAGTATTCCAGGAGACGATTTACAGGCCAACCACCTAGACGCAATGGATGAGGAATGGACAAAGCAGTTCGATGGATCCTAAACAAAAAAGAAAGGAGGAGCAAGGGTTATTCTTTCAAAGGGAATGGAAGAGATTTAACTTTCCTACAAATTAGATTTCTCTTGTTCCAACAACAAGGCAGAATATGAAGCATTGGTGTTGGGATTATTAGAGGCTCTTGGAAGGGGGATCCATTCACTTTGAATCAAAGAGGATTCAAACTTGGTGGTTCAATAAGTGAATGGAGAATACGCATTGAAACACATGAGCCTGGCACCATACAAAACAATCATTCAGAGGCTCCTCGGCCAGTTCCATCAGACCAAGATCAAGAGGCAGCCCCAGACAATGAACCGCCACCCAGACACATATGCCACCATTGCTCAGAAGATGATCATGAGGAATGATACAACTACCACCGTGATCCAATGAAGAACAGCTCCTTTGATGGTACAGTCAATTCTACCAATGAAAGAGGACACAAATTAGAGGGGAGAGATCAAATGGCAATTGGAATCTGGGGAAGGAGCAATGGGGCTGAGATAATTAGCCCAATACTTCACGAATCAGGGGAACCTTTACTTCAGAAACACATGAGAATGGTTGGCCAAGAAGGGGTAGAGCAAAGATTAAATAAAACACATGAAGAGCACTACGAAATAACTGAGATACCCTTCTATTGAAGAATTCAAAGAGAGAGGTAATTTTGGACTAGAATGAAATAGGACGCGGTGGAGTTACAACAGAAATGCGACAAATGCCAGTTATTCTTTGAGGCAGCTGAATGTCATTTCCTGGAGGCTCAGGCTGACTATAGACAACCTTATATTGACTTTATTAAATATGGAGTTGTTCCGACAGATAAAATTAGTGCGATGGGACTTCAGCGAAGGGACCCAAGATTTTACATTCAGGAGGGGTAGATTTATCGAAGGGGATACTTTAACAGGCCTTTGCATTGTATCATGTGAGAAGAGGCAGCGGAGGTTCTCAAATAAGCACACAATCCAGCTCATGTAGGAGGGGCCAAGTTATACAACTAGTTGATGACTTTGGGATACTATTGGCCAACGATGGAGAAATACTCTGTTGAGTTTGTTCAGAAGTGCAAGGCTTGCCAAATTTATGGAAATATAATGCATACTCCATCAGTGGACCTACACTCCCTAGAAATGCCTTACCCTTTTCACTCTTGGGCGTTCGACCTGGTAGGGGAAATACATCCTTCTTCGAGGGGGAAGATATGGATACCAATAGCAACGGAGTGTTTCACAAAGTGGGATGAGGCAATACCACTAAGAAGGGCAATAGCAGGGGTGGTGAACAACTTCATTAGAGAATACATCATTTTCTATTTTTGGATCCCAAAGTTTATCCTTTCAGACAATGGAACCCCTTTCGTCAATTCGGAAGTAACGATGCTCATAGACAAGTACTCCATTGTCCACTATACTTCGACAGTGGCATATCCAAAAGGGAATGGTCAGGCTGAAGCAACTAATAAACTTTGGTTAATATCATGGCTAAAATAATGGAGGATTTCCCAGGATCGTGGTATGACAAGATACCAGCCATATTATTGGCCTATCAAACGACCAAGAGGAAGCCTTTAGGGTATACACCGTTTTCTCTTATTTATGGGGCTGAGGTGATTGTCCCAGTAGAGTTAGAAGTTCCCTCTGCTCAATATGCTTTGCGAAGTAACATGCTCCTTCAGAATAGACATGTGCAGTTGGAAGCGTTGGATGAACATAGAGATAATGCGATGTAATACTTTCAAATGTATACGGAATAGTTGTCCAGGGCATACGATAACTTAGTGAAACCAAGGAAGTTCGTGGAGGGAGATCTCGTATTCAAGGCAGCGGTGAAACACATCAGGGGGCTTCCTCTACCCGAGTTTGCAGCAAATTGGGAAGGACCTTTCATTGTGAAGGAAGCTCATGACTCAGGTTATTTCTTAATCTCTAGGATGGAAGAAGACAAGACGTTAAAAATCAACAATAAATGGTTGAAAGTCTATCATGTGTAGGAAGTTATGTTTGACCACTGATGTATTTAGCTGTTGTTATGAATACATGAGTTCTTTTTATGATAAGTATGCAAGCTCTTTTTATTATAACTCAAGTAGAGATGAAAGAATTACAGAATTCATACTTCACAACCTATGTAAATAGTTGTAACAGAAAGAAATGACATGAGAATAAATATCTTTTTCCATTCATAAGCTTTGGGGCATTATAAAATTGGGAGCTATTGCCCAAGAATTACATGAGAAAAAAGGGAAAAACATATATATAAGTTCACTAGCCTAAGAGGAACCACATATCTGGGGAGGAGAAAAAATCTCTAGGAAGGCCCGAAGAAGCTGCTAAGCAAGACCGTTGGGTACTGATGGAAACCTCCAAATTTTTATGTGCTTATGTGCGTTCGATAAGGAGTTTTTCTCATTTTAGCTTCGCCAGACACAGAGCTTCTTTGATGTCCTCCACCTCCTTATCAATGGCTCTAAGAAGAGGTGCTAGATCATCTAATTTAGTCTCCTCTGTCCGCTGATCCTCCTAATGTTTCCACAAGAGTTCTCTCTGGCTGTCTAGTCATTGGCTCTTCAAGGTCTTCAAATGTGTGATAAACCAGCCAAAATGGAAGCCATCGCTACCCAACTCCCTCAGATAACCTAGAAATTGGTTAAGAAGTGGTCAGGTAATGGTTGAGGTCGGAGTGTTATCAATTTCAATAATGACGGTGGCCATGCCTTGAAGCCTGCAACTCATAACAGAGATGTTTGAGCGCAGTCCATCCACCGTGAACATCTCAGGATGATGATTCATAAGCTGTTCAATGACCAGATGATGGTTGGCAGGCATCTGAGGAGAACGTTGAAGTACCATTAGGCAAAATACGTGAGGAGCTAGGTCAGGCAGAGGATGCTCACAGCCAAACTCGCTCTCAGCAGTGGCACTGGTCATGGAACCTTGGTCATCGTGGTTAGAATCTTCTGAAATGACAGGTTCTTGGTGCGGTAAGGAAATGGGCGAAGGACCTGATGGAGAATCCTTTCGACCAACCTGAGAATAGTTAGAGAAAATACGGAGGTTATGGAAAAAATCTGAACAAGTGTTTTCGTTAATTAGGTCATCGATATAGGTGGCGTTTTTGGAAAAAAAATCTTAACAAGTGTTTTCGTTGATTAAGTCACCAATATAGATGGAGTTTTTGGAAAAATCTTAACAAGTGTTTTCGTTGTTAAGTCACCGATATAGGTGAAGTTTTTGGAAAAATCTTAATAAGTTTTTTGTTGTTAAGTCACCGATATAGGTGGAGTTTATGGAAAAAATCTTAACAAGTATTTTCGTTGTTAAGTCACCGATATAGGTGGAGTTTATGGACAAATCTTAACAAGTGTTTTCGTTGTTAAGTCACCGATATAGGTGGAGTTTTTGGAAAAATCTTAACAAGTGTTATCATTTTTAAGTCACCGATATAGGTGGAGTTTTTGGAAAAATCTTAACAAGTGTTTTCGTTGTTAAGTCACCGATATAGGTGGAGTTTATGGAAAAAATCTTAACAAGTGTTTTCATTGTTAAGTCACCGATATAGGTGGAGTTTTTGGAAAAATCTTAACAAGTGTTTTCGTTGTTAAGTCATCGATATAGGTGGAGGTATGGAAAAATCTTAACAAGTTTTTCATTGTTAAATCACAGATATAGACAGAGTTTTTGGAAAATCTTAACAAGCATTTTCGTTGTTAAGTCACCGATATAGGTGGAGTTTATGAAAAAATCTTAGCAAGTGTTTTCATTATTAAGTCACCTATATAGGTGAAGTTGGAGAAACTGAGAAATGCAGAGAAATTAGCGAAATGCCTCAGCAGCAGTAGGAGCGAGGACGAGAGTCACTAAGGGGGCCATAATGGTAGAAACCGTTGGAAGTGGGCTCATTTCCTCAGCAGCTTCAATGGGGCCCTTGGATAAAGAAGCTTCAAAGGTAGGAAAACGTCCCTCGCCAACATAAGGTACCAAAGCTAACACAGGCGTATCATCGGAAGAAGACATTGGACCTTCAAGAGATGCCCCAACGAGAGCAGTAGGACCAACCTGGGCCTGGGAAGGGAAAAGGCCACTAAGAGCAAAGGGTGGAGAGAGACTTGGAGAAAGCTACAAATATAAAACCAAGTGTTAGACACAAGGAGTAAACACAAAAGAATAAGGGGAAGGAATGCATCTAACTTACCCCCTTTATGGCACCAAAAAGTGGAACGGCAGTAAGGGGTCTTGTCAATGCAGGAGGAAGGAGAATGTTAGCTATCAGTGATGCCACTTCCACCTAAAACGGCCCAAAATATTTGAAATGATAAACAAAATAATGGGACAAATAAAAGATGTAAGACTTAGCAAGAAATTTACCTACAGGGCACTCTCCTCGACCACATCGAGGGGCAGAGGGACCTCTTACTCCAATGGTAACTCAGAGGAGGATGCAGTAGTTGCCTCTAGTTGACCAGGCATTTTAGCAGACCCAATAGTAGCAGCCCTCGTAGCAGCTTCTTTGGCCCATTGGGAGGACCATATCTATGAGTAGGTAAGGTCTGTTATGGGGGAGAGAGGAGGAGTGGTATCAGCTTAAGAGGTACCACAACACCCCCCAATGAAGTGACTTACAGGGGGACTGGGAGGATTGGGCCTTTCTTCTCCAACTCCCTGCACCGAAACATTTTCTTATAAAAAAAATGAGCAACTGCAACACACCTTAAGATAAGGGGAATAATAAATAAAGAATTCACACATACCTTAGATCCAGAGGGAGAACGAGAAGGTATAACCACTGGTGAAGGTGGCGAGGAGGCAACAACAGAAAGAGCTGGGGATGGAGATTTCTTAAGCATCTATTTCTTCTGAGACTAAATATCTAGTGTTTTCTTCCTTGAGCTCATTGCATCACCACCTTCAGGTACCCTCGACCTCCTTCTCCTATTTACCGGTGGCTCAGTGGGATTAACCACGATCATGGGAAAAGCAACCGAGGGAGGAATGACGATAACGTGCCATTGAAATTTAGCATTTATTCTTGCGGCTTCAGCTTGAACCTTCCTCCTCAGCTCTTCAGCTACCTCTGAAGACATGGGAGGGGGAACGGAGGCAATAGGAAATTCCTCCAAGGGATCTTGTGTTTGAACCTGGGGCTTGGACTTAGAGGACTTAGACTTCTTGGCCTTCTTAGTAGGTCGCTTAAAAGGCCCTTATCCCATTACTGCTTCGATCGAGGGGGCAGTTGGTTTGGGGGTTGCAGTTGCCTTAGTTTTGGGCATGGCAATGGGGATCATGGGGCATTATGTATGAAGCTCAGTGAGAGGTTATTTAGTGGTTTGGCTTAGAGGGAACTCAATCCTAATAATAGAATTACCCTTCAACCCCAACTCTAGAGAAAAAATAACTGGAGAATTACCCTTCAACCCCAACTCTAGTTGCCTCGGCCAGTATATTGTTGAAAATAGAGGGGTCACGTCCCCTTGTCTTATGATACTGGGAATAATGACTCACCCAGCCAGTGTAGAACTCACTCCCCACACAGCAGTTGAGGAAAACTGAGAACACGACTCGCTAAAGGAGACCTTGGGGTTGGATAATTGAAACACCGGGTGATGATCCCCTTGATCAAAGCCAAACTGACGGATGCATCGATTGGAATTGTAGTGCTTGCTAGTGTATCCTCACTCGGTGTAAGAGGGTAGGTATCCTGGAAAAAATAGAAGGACCACAGCTAGTAAAGGGTCTTCAGTAATGAGGTCTATAGTAGTTGGCTGCACCACTCTTACCTCATGTTTAAAAAAATCACAAGTGTAAAGAAAATTATCCTCTTCATTGGGCCTCATCACAAAGCTCGAAAAGTCATCGATAAAGATGTTCACCTCCTTTCGGCTTTGTCTTTTGTGATAAACAAAGGAGCGTGGGGGCATGATTGTTTCCCTCGAGGGAGGACAATTGGTCTTGGCTACTACGGTCGAGAAACGTACATAGAGGAAGCCCGGGAGGAGTACACAGTTGGCGAAGTTGGACAAGTTATAACGGCCCAGAGAGCATTCCATATGAAAAAGGGTCCTATAGAGCCATGTGTAGAGGGATCGCAAGGCGATTGCAGCCAGAGGAAGCTTGATACCCCGAGCCAAACGGACGTATATGTTGATGAGATCCCTTTGAGGCTGGTCGTTGGGCTTCCCCATTAAAAAGAAGCGAGAAAGAATGACAAGGATATAGGCAGGAAGTTCTTGTGATGTACCTTATCCAGGGGCAGCCTCAGAGGAGATACCTTTAGAAGGATGCTTGAAGAGATAATTGATAAGAGGAGTGAAGGTATCTTTGTTTCATGTGTCGATGCAACTTCGGTATATACGGTCCAACTCCAAATGGTTAGTAGTCTCTTGGGCATCCAGGGCTTCATCAGAATAGGTCTCATGGCCTTCCTCAAGTCCTGGGAGCTCGCACACGTCCTCCAATGTTACTGTAAATTCGCCCCACGCAGTGATGAACGTATAAATGGTAATGTTCCAGCAAGATACCAGAACGGGAAGGGCAGTATTATTTTTGGACAGGGTGAACTCACTAAACCACTTGGCCCGATAAAGCCCAATCTTAGTGAGGGTATCAACATGGGAACTATGCATATAAGAGTTCCAAGCAGTAAAATGAGTAGGAGAGCCCCCAGGACCTTTAAAGTCGATGTGGGACCATGGGAACTCCCCTCGCTCAAGATGAAATCTGAGAGTCCCCTCGAGAGGTAGAAATCTCCAGTCATCAGAATTCTCATCTTCATCAGCAAGCGTCATGGCATCATACTTGGCATTAAAAACATAACTCTTACAAAACCCAGCGAAGTCGTCATCCTTTTCGAAAATGGGGGACCGATAGTAGAAATGCAACTGTTCTTGATGAGCAACAATCAATGAGGTGGCAGAGGAGGCGGTGATAATGGGGGCGGCAGGTGGAACACTGGTGGGAGGTACGACAGGGTTGCTTGAAGAGGCCATTACAGACAACAACAAAGTACAAGAAATAAAGCTTGATAAAATAAGAGTTGAGAATGAAAATGGAGAACCACAACCACGGGTGGTAGCGCAACAGATGAGAAAGGGAGGAGAATGAGTAAAGAACTAGACAACAATGGAGGTTTTCGCACAGGTTTCTCTCTCTAAGGAATACGGGAGCTTAAAAAAGAAGAAGAAAAGATAAGGGTTTGAAATAAAAGGGACGTTTGAAGACTTTTAAACCTTTTAAACATGTCTTTTGAGTTTTCCACCACCGCACGTGCAAGGTCGCCTATAATCATTTCAACATTAACACGTGGCATTTCGGGAAGTGTTTTGATAGCTGAAAAGACAACGCTACGTCATTTATGACGTGGCACCTGGGGAATAGAAAGGGTTGCCTTCCTAAGAAAGTTTGAGTTTTGGTGCCAAATTTTTTTCCAGGCATATCCAATAACTCCCAACTGAAAAATGTCCCAACGGTTCCAAAAAGCTATGATGCCCCCTCGCCATAAGTCCAAACGTTGTTTAAATGGTGACTCGGCTGCATCGGGGAGAATTTCTGCTTTTTCGAAAATAGCGAGGCATTACGAGAGAGAATTTCACTTACCAGGAATCAAAATAAGTATTTGAGAAGGTTAGCAGGCCTTCCAGGAGAATTTCAAATAATAAAAAGCTTGAATGGTTAAAGCACAGTATAAGGAAAAAGTGGCGATGTCCCTTCGTCAAAGCCCCAACGAGCCGTAGTGCTTCGACTCAGGTATATCGAGGAGAATTTTATTTTTTCCCGTAGATTATAACGTTGTGGTTCTAACGCAGGAAAGGAGGCCATAATTTTTTTTTCACACAGAAAAGGTTCACGGTTTGAGAAATTTCATGTAGACATTTCTTGCTCCAACAAACCTCTCCACGAAGGGGAAAATGTAGAGGGGGATTGAAGGTAATTTTGATATTAGAAGTAATTCCACATTAGCAATAGTGTTTTGGGAATTAAGTCACCGTGGCAGCTCAACATGATAACTTATATTTTAGCTTGTTGTATTAGTCATATTGTTTCTTTATTTATATTGACTGTAAGCTATAACGGTTGTAATTATGTAACGAGAACAATAAAGAGTTCTAGTGTGAGGTCAAATGGTACTCGCGAGAGACCAGGCTTGGCAGGGCCTGGGAGAGATTTCATGCTCTATCGAATGACATCATCGCAGGAACTTTAGAGGGACTTGGTTTGGAGGATTGAGAAGTGAGGCACCGTTGGGGCTTATCCAAACCATCTTAGATACACCTGGTAAAACACCGAAGAACCCTAACCGTGGAACCTCGAGCGAAGCTTCTTGGAGTTCCATCGGGCGTTGAGCTTTGAACCAAACAGCCCTCTACTTAATGTCACATATATTGTAGGTGATGCCACTAGCCAGCTAAACAATGTAAGACCTGCACTTGAGTAAACCACCGTGATATTTGGGGTTGTCAGGCAGTTGGCGATCCACCTCTACGACAATAGCCCCCTGACACAATGTCTTGGCATTTAATGTTTATGACGTGGAGATAACTAGTGCATCAGGCATTTAATGTTGTGACATAAAGTATAATGGATGTCTTTTAGAGTCTTTAATGACTGAGTTTTATCGAGGATGGTGTGTGTGTGGGGGGGGGGGGGGGGGGGCTATTTAAGGACCCCAACCACCTCTGAGGAGAGGATGATCTTTTTGAGAGTTTAAGAAGTTATTACTAGAGAGAATACACATCATAGATAGAGTTATTGTAAACCGTAGGTCTTATTCACTCGCCATTGTCATTTATTATGAAGCTTTTAATACGTGACAGATATTCTTGAGAGTGTTTGGTGTGTTTGCCTGCCTACCAAGGTGTATCTAGGGTGATTACTTCTCTCTCCATCTAGCTGAGTTACTTCTAAGTTCATTACTATCTTCTGAGTTATACACGAGAGATTTGTGAGTTTAAACTGATTCTTATCTTCACTAGGTTTGTGTTTGCATGTTCTAGCACGAATCCAAGGTTTTGGCTAATTAACTTATCATCACCGTACTCAAAAAGGGGTTACGCCTCCATCTTATCTAAACTACCCTCTTACAATGTGTATTCTTTCTTCTTTTGTTTATGCTAAAAAAACTAAAGTGGAAATAAGGGATTTGTGGCAATTCCTCTCTCAATCTTATGCTGACCAGCCTTGGTTAATTGGAGGAGATTTTAATATGGTGGCTAGTAGTTTAGAAAAGGCAGGAGGGAATCTTATTTATATGAGTTCTTCTTGGGAGTTTTGAGAAGCTTCGAAAATTAATGAGGTGGATGATCTAGGATTTATTGGCTCTAATTTCACCTGGTTTAACAAGAGGGAAAGTGTGAACAGAATCTGGTGTAGATTGGATAGGATTCTTGGCAATGTAGCAGCCTATAATTTGGGTAATTAGCAAGTGAAACATGTTAATAGGAGTTATTATGATCATTTCCATCTTGTCCGTTCTTTTCAAAATACTTTGGTGATCAACCCTAGGTCATTTAAATTTCTTCAATTTTGGTGTACTCATCCCAATTTCCAGCATTTGGTGTCAGACATTTGGCAAGTTGTTTCTCATAGAAATCCTTTAATATTTATCTCCCTCGAACTCAAGGCTCTTAGAAAATGCCTCAATTGCTTGAGTAGACAAACCTATGGGGATATATTTCAACAGGTAAGGCTTGAAGATGATGACCTGTTAGTTCAGGAAACGAAATTTGATATGGAGACATCTGAAGAAAATAAAGAGAACTTATATTTTTCATAGACTAAATATAATCAATCATTGGCCATTGAGGATTAATTTCGGAGGAAAAAATATCATGAAAAATGGATTCAAAAGGAAATTTTGCATTCTTTCATAAAGATGTCAAAGTCAAAAGGAGTAGATTATCTATTTCTAAAAGTTTAGATAGTTAAGGGATGTTAAGAAAAGGAGATAATGAAGTGCATGTTACTGATGAGTTTTTAAAGATTAGTTCTCTAATGAAAATGGAACTATAATTTAGGAAGATGATAGCTTCTTAATTGTAATAGACAAAGCTATATCTGAGTAGGATAATCAGAGATTATCTTTAATTCCAGAAAGGGAAAAAATTAAAATAGTGGTTTGGCAAATGGATGGCAATAGTAAACCTGGTCCTGATGGGAATGGGAATGGATGGCAATAGTAAACCGTTGTGCAATGGGAATGGGATTTATCCAAATTGATAATATAAATGAATCTAAATGTCCTGACCATGCGTTAGCATAAGTTACCAAAGTCGACCAAGTTTACTAGGATATATCCATACATTAATCAGTTATGGTCATATCTCGTTGTCCATAAGACTACACTAGATTTTCCAGACTTGGATGGACTTCTTATTTGCAATCGGTCCTAAGACGAGATCATACATGAAGTTGAACTTCTTCGTTATGACATGTTTAGAGATGTGGTCATATATGAAGTTTTTAGATAGCCCTGACGACAGTCTAGGTTTAAAATCATGTTGCTTTATTAACCTAATTGGCCTTACCAGCTACCAATTTTGGACCAACTTGAGTTATCCTGACCTAGGATCTACCAATGCTTGTACCAACTTACTAGTCGTATGAACGGTTTTTGTCATCCTGATTATGCGTCATTATAGGTTACCAGAGTTGACTAAGTTTAATTGGATCTATTATGGTCAGATTTTGTCATCCATAAGACTGCACTAGATTTCCCTGACTTGGAGAAACTTCTTGTTTGCAATATGTCCTAAGATGAGATTGTACATGAAGTTAAACTTCCAATTTGTGAGTTTTGAGGTTCCCGTCTTTGAGATGTCTTCAGTTTAGATTTTTTTTCCCACCGACGAAATGGTTTTTGAATAATGCCTAAAAGATTAAAATAATTTCATATATAGAAAATAAAGTTCTTCTCATTAATCATCGAGGGGAATTACAAAGGAGCGAAAAATAAGGCTTACATTTTATTTTTTCAATAATTCGATATTTGTTGGCATTATTACTGGTAGTATCTCTTCAGGTTCTTCGAGTTCCATGGATTTTTTTAACTTATCACCATCTAGAGTCTAAATTTATGGGTTCCTAGTAACACGATATCATATACTCTATATGGACCATGTAAGTTGGGTTCTAATTTGTTCATTTTTGGAATAAATGTTCTTAACACGTAGTCTATTTCCTTTAAAATGTTCGATTTTACTCTTTTATTTTGAAATATAGGAATCATTTATTGATAGGTGAAAACTCGTAGAACAATGCATTCCCTACCTCTTCCAACAAGTCTACATATAGTTTTTTCATTCGATCTCTCTTCGTTGAGTCGAAGATGACTACTCAATTGTTAGGTAGGCCTACTTTAGTGGGTAGCATTGCTTCGGTGACAAGTGACAGAATGAATGGTGTTTCACCAGTCACTATTCTTGGTGTTTGATTAGTCATGAATTTTGCATTAAAAACCCATTATATCTACGCATTCAAGCATTATTGGGAACATTATTCCCAAGACTTATGCTTATTTACTGGATCACCTCTATTTTCATTATATATATATATATATATATATATATATATTGCGGGAATGCTAGGCGTGATTTTTGGTTATATTTTGGGGATATACAACCCATAAGCACCACGTGATCCGGATGCGCCTTTGTTCTCTTGTGGTCATTAGGTTTCCACGGTCATTTGTTTATTATTGTTGTTGGGTTGTTTGTGTCACAGGACTTCCAGTCATGTTTTGTAGGGTTATTTGGATTATTTTGATGTATTTGTTTTTTCCTTAACCCTATGTACCAAGCCTCTTTTATATTATTGACATCACTCCATTTGATATCTTGTTGTCATTTATATAACTCCTCTGTATTATACTTGTTTATTATTGCATTATACTAACGTGTTTTTTTTAGGTGTGTCGTTGCACTTATCGTGGATCGCTGCATATGGGGTGATGCTTTCGAACCCTCGTTTACATCCTTATCCTTAGCAATATTGAAGACAACGCTTATTTCATATTATGGGTGTTATTTACTCATTTCATTCCTTTTGGCAACCACTTAGGCTGTTTATATTATTAAAAAATCAAAAAATTCTTATTTTCTCTTTCTTAGGCATTTAGCCTATATCTTTAATTATTACTTGGATGATCTCCCTATCCATTTGTGTAGCAATACTGCATATATAGATGTTATAATTTATTAGCATTTAGTCCTTGTATTGGTAACACTATGAAAAAATTCATAAATTAAAATGTCAAACGTGTTAGCCTATACACAAATACTTACTTATGATTCGGTTTAAGGCTATTATAACTCGGTGATCATAAGGTGCATGGTATACACATACACAAGGGGGCTTTGAGACCTACCTTCAATTGTGAGTGTTAAACAATTACTCTCCCTCTTTCTTGAAAAACATAATTTTTATTGATAATCTCATTATTATTTCATTGATTGTTTACCAATTGAGTTTATCATGACAACTGACACTAGAGCATGATATTCAATATTATTGAGACTCGTTAGTCATAGGAAACCATAGGAAAGGATCATAGCCCCTCTTTGTATTTACCCCATCTCGACCTTGAACTCATTTACCTAATTATCCGTATCCACCCCCTTAAGCCCAGATAAAGTCCTTTGTTTCATACCCAAATACCCTAACCAACTCCACATTGGAGTCTTAAACCTTACATATACTTCCCGTAACATAATTTGGGATTGAACCCGGGATTTATGATTTTGTTTATGTGGACTTAAATAAAGCGATGAGTGGACCAAAAGAAAGAACAAAAGAAATGACATAAAGAAAAGAGAAAAAGAAAAGAGAAAAAGGTAATAAGAATAGAAAAATAGAATAAATAGATAACAAAAGTGTGAATCCCATGCTCTTGTGAATGAATAAAAAGGTCATACTCCAACTGAAATTTGTTCTTGTGGAACTTGAATTCCAATTTTGAAATTGGCCACTCTTTCCATTATCCCACATGTTCTTCCCGAATCCCTTTGTAGCCATAAATAGACCTTCATTTACTACCCCTAATCTAGGCCAAGTTACATCCGTAAAAGTGCTATTTGATCCTATGGTGACATTGATTTCAATGTTGATCATTTGTGATAATTTATTAGAGTTTGTTTCACCTCAGTTAATGTACGATATCCATCCATGAGATTACATTTTTCACGTTAATATACCGTTATTCACTTATGACATGTGTGCCTCCTAGTTTCCATTTTCAATTATACCTAATGCGTGCATGTCCTATATGAGTTACAACCCTTTTCTAAATGCTTTCATTTGTTGAGTGTAACAACCAGAGTGATTTTGAGTCATGCATGATTTAACATTTATATTTGATATAAAATATTTATTGAATCTAAATTATCACATATTTCCGCTTATATCACATTTCTAAGGTTTCAATTTTGTTGAAGTTTATCAAATAATGTTAGCAACGGAGGACTTTTGTGTTAACTCTCATTTAATTTGTTGATAATTTATGATATCTTTGTTATTGTTGATCTATCATAGTAGATTTCGGGCAATCATAGTATGAGGTGACTTGATGTTTGTGGGTAACATCCCTGGAAACCCTCACGATACAAAAATCATCTCGTAGGTCAAACTAGGAATTTAACAACTTATTGCATATGCTAAATTCAATCACTCTCTCATGAAAGTTTTTTTTATCCATTGCACATTTATCCCAATTGTTGTTTTACTTGCAGCTCATATTTCTTCGTGTTGCATTGCTTAGGACTAGAAATGTGTAAGTTAGGAGACGTGATTGTTCACGAATATTGAATTTAAAACCCCTTATATCTGCACATGCTATCATTCCGATGCACTTTATTCCTAAGACATATGCTCAATTACTAGATGACTTCTAGTTCAATTATATATATATTGTGCAATGTTTATTTGAGCTTTTATAGGTATTGGGAATGCTAGGCGTGATGTTCGGTTGAATTCAGGGGATGTTTCATCGATAATCATAACTTTGGGGGTAACTTAGTAACTTCATTAATAGGTCTAAATTCCCAAGACATTTATGAAAGTTATAGCTCATTGAGGCATCTCTACGTGGCCACCAATGGTGCATGAGTCTGATTCATAACGAAGAAGTTGTAGAGGTTTTCACGGAGTGAGGTGCTTGAAAAGGTGAGACAATATAGCCCTTTTTTCCTTTCAGTTGCCGAATCAATTATGGCCTAGAGCCGAATCGATTCGGTTTGAGGTAGTTTGAATATTTAATGAGGCAAATCGATTTTGTCTCTACTATTTAATCAACCCGGTCTTCTATTTTGCCCTGTTGCTATTATTACAAGTTCTCCACTTTGGTAGGGGATTGTATATAATTTGTTTAGTCTTCAGTTGTAAAGGATCGAATATTTTAGTCAAAACCATTAGTTTTAAACTCTCTTACTCTCTATCCTAGGTTAAAGAGAAAAGGTTTGATGTATCTCTCTTTCTTTCCATTTAATACACAAGATTTGTTGGTGGAATACTATTACAATCTTATCTACTATTATTTTGGTTTGTTTTATAGTTATCACTTGTATTTATTAAGATATCTTTGGTCATTATCTCTATTAACTAATAAGTTCTCGATTAAATAAGCGTACTTTCAGGGTTTGTGTTATTTCCATTATAGGGGGCTAGTCTTTTAATTAGGGATCATAATACCACCACGAATGATTAGTTTTACAAGTTAGGGTTTGATTTATATTTTTTCTAAAGGAACCTCATGTGTTGGTATTGGAGTGTTAGAGTATCCTAGTTTATCAACTTCCCTTTTCTTATAAGGATAGTGTTCAAAGATTTACTATAACCCTAGCCAAGTTTCCACCATAATTAATTAACCCTTAATCCTCCATTGATGAGTTTGGTCTCTACATAGTTAATGTTCTGAATCAATTAATTATGATCGATTATAAACAATTTCAATTGAATTCCGTCATCTATTAGGAAATCTATGGTGGGAGAATGATCACTAATCCCTTTTCTCCATTTTAAATCATCGATTCCTATTTTTTTGCATCATAGCAATCGTCTTTTACACATTCACATTTACTTTAGCATATGCTAGGACAGTTGTTAGATGTAGTTCACCACCCCCAACTATCATCACCTTTTGCACTTTAATTTTATGATGTATATTAATTCTTATAACCCAAATTCCTTCTTCTCTTAGAGTTCAGTCCCTGTGGAATATAATCCTAGCCTTTCTGGATTATTACTTCGTGCGATTAACTTTCACTTTAATTAAAGACTATTTTAAGAGAATTAGTGTTTTTATGTATGTCCACAATATGCTATGTAGTTTCTTGATCCAATTACCTTTATCATGATCCAATCTTTTGTCCATTCCTCAAATAATCCGGTACTTTTTTCATTCTTCTAAACAAGATTATGTTTGTTATATATGTCTGCCCATTGCACAACGGATGATCGAGTGTTGAGTGAAATTTATGCATCTTTAAACATATACAATATTCTTCAAACTCTTTATTATCAAACTGAGTGCCCTGTCGGTGATAAAGGCATGTGGCATTCTGTAGTGGAAGATGATGTTCTTCCATATAAAGTGGAAGACTTTTTCATATGACATATCTACCAAGGTCTTGGCTTCAACCCACTTAGTGAAGTAATCCATTGTTACGACCAAATATTTAAACCTACCCCTTGTCGTTGGCAGTGGGCCAACCAAATAGATCCCTATATGACGAAGGGCCAAGGAGATGTGACTGGTGCCAATGATGCTCCTAGGATTTTATGGATCATGGTGAACGTTTGGCACTTATCGTACTTCTTTTCATAATTTTCATAGTTTTCATAATGGTCTTTCATGATTGTCCAATAACACCATTGAGTAACCACTCACATCACTAATGACCTCCCTATTGTGTGGGATCAATTTGATCCCTCATGCACTTTCTTGATCAAATAATTTACATTGGCTGGGTGAATACGTTTAAGTAGAGATATTATGAATCTTTTTCTAAATTGGATTCTCCTTCCAGTATGTACCTTGCCCCTTTTGGGTCTATAGGACCTGTTTCGAACTCCAAATATGCCCGTATAGGGTTCATCCATGAGGACATCAGGCCTAAATCCATCTCTAACACATTTTCCTCATTTGTACTAAAATGGTTTAAGACTTCTATGGGCACTGTTTTATATAGCTCGTCTCTGGTGGCTAATGTCGGGTGGGCAAGTGCATCTCCTCAAGAGTTCTTAATTTTTGGTATTCTAACCATATTAAAAATCGATAATCTTAACAAGAATACATTTTCTCATACCTAGTATTTTATCGTAGATTCTTCCCTTACCTCATAAATTCCAAGGATGTGATCGATTATAGGCTAAGAGTTACTGGAAGTTGAAAACTGCTTGGCACCAAGCGATAATGCCAATCGTAGACCCGCTCTGAGGGCTTCATTCTCTGACTCATTGTTATAAGCATCAAAGTGGAATATGAGGGCATACTTCACATAACGTTAATCTGGAGTTGTAATTATTAGACCTTATCCACTATCGTTGGAATATGATTATCTATCTACAAATATTTGCTAAAACGTTGATTCCTTTTCAAAGCTTCCTTCCAATAAATGCCCATTTTTAAATAGTTCTCTCATTTTCTTAAGATCACAATTTCTCTCTACCTATCAGGTTGATGACTCCGATATTGCAATAACTTAGTTAGCTTCATGAGTTATCGATTGATCATCCATAGAAGTCTGCTCAATGAGTTGAATCTTTAATCTCTCTTCCATAAAAGTCTTTTCAGTCTACTCCTTAGTCGAGATATATTTTGAAAAAGTCTGTCAGATTTCCTTATATGACAACCTCTCTTCCTTAAATGTCTTATATGCCTATCTAGTTACTGATCTCTCTTCCATAGAGGTCTTCTCGGTTCACTTCTGGGCTAAGCTATTTTCCTAAGAAGTTTGATTTTTTGTTCTTTCTTTGTAAGTGAACTCCACTATGAAATCAGTCACTACATAGCCTTCAATTATTGTCTTGGGATTGCAACACATGTCATAATATCCTTATTGTACTTCTCAAGTCACTAGTCTACATGATTTCCTAAGTTTATGGATGCATTGACATAAGGGAAAGTCTCCATAAAAGACATTGCTATGGGCTTGAAAGTATGGTTTCATTCTTTTAGAGGTCTCAATCAAAGTCAAGACTAACTTGTCCATCATAGGATACCAAATTTATACTCTATGGTATGCCTTGCTAATGTAGTAAACCTATTTTTACACTCTGATTCTTGTCAAACCAGCACTGGGTTGACAGCTGACTCTGAAACTATTAGGTATAAGTTGAGTTTTTCACCATGGATTATCTTAGATAATAGCGGTGCAGATCATAGGTATCTCTTTAATTCCTAGAAGGATATCTCACACTCATCATACAATTCAAATTCCTTACTTAACACTTTGAAGAATATGAGACATCTATCTATGTCCCTAGACACAAATTTGTTTAGCACAACTACACGTCAAATTAATCTTTGGATATATTTCTTACTCATAGAAGATTGCTTGTTTATTCGTGCTTGGATCTTGTTCGTGTTTCCTTCTATACCTATTTAGTTCACTATGAAACCAAGAAATTTTCTTTCTTTGACCCTAAAGACACATTTTTCCTGATTGAGCTTCATTTAGTATTTTTTTAATTTGTAAAAAAATCACCTAAGATTACTGATGTGGTCGGTGGCTTTCTTAATTTTGGTCAAAATGTCATATACATAGCCCTCCATGGTTTTTTATATGATATTCGAAGACCTTGCTCACTAGGCTTTGGCAAGTTGCTCCAGCATTTTTAAGCCCAAAAGTCATAATGTTGTAACAATAAGCCCTCAGCTAGTGATGAACAAGGTTTTTCCTTAACTTTCGATTTCATCTTTATCGGGTTGTTCTCAAAGTAGGAATCCATAAAACTAAGGAGCTCATGCCCCACTATGGCGTCAACCAACTAGTCAATCCTAGGAAACGGGTAATGATCTTTTGTACAAGCTTGGTTGAGTTCAGTGAAGTCTACACACATGTGCCAATTATCATTCTTCTTCCTGATATGACAACATTCGAGAGATATTCTAGATATTTAATATCTTGATAAACTTTTCCTTCTGTAATTTGTCTACTTCTACCTAGATTTCCATGTTCTTCTCCTGGATGGACACATGATATTTTTGTTTCATCGATTTTGCATGCTTCATTATGTTCAGCTCGTGGGTAATGAATTTTAGATCTATGTATGACATGTTTTTCATGGCTCCATGAGAACACATTCTTTCTCCTTAGTTCCTTCTTTATACTAAGATCTAGTGATAAGCTGATCTGTGATGTTCACTCTGGTTACTCATCATCCACTATTACCTTTTATATTTCCTTAATCACTTGGCCATTGACTAGCTTATCTTCATCTCAAGAATCTAGTGTTTCTATCGGATAAGTGGTAATTAATTTTTTCTACTCTTCTTATTCCATTGACGTGTAATAGCATTCACGAGCTTCTACTTGACAACCCTTTATTATACCAGTTCCATAATTAGTGTGGAACTTCACAAATTAGTGAACGGTGGATAGGTCATCTTCAAACTTCTTCAATGTGACCCTTTCAAAAATGATCTTATAGGTCGAGTGCATGTTCTTATCCATTACAAGGAAATTGATAGTTTTTGTTAAGCAATTTCTCAAGTCTCTGATCAGAACCTCTAATTCTATAGTTCCTAAGGGGAACACCTTTTCCCCTGGGAATCCTATAAGAGGTTTGTGGTATGCCTCTAACCTTTTATCCTTCAACCCGAGGTTCTAAAAACATATGTAGAAAAGGACATCGAATGAGCTGCTATTGTCAACTGGGTCCTAGAAACCCTACTCTTGTGTATGCCTCCAAGATTCTATCCTCCAAACTCAGAGATTGAAAACATTTGTAGAAAAGAACATCAGATGAGCTGCCGTTGTCAACTGGGATTCTTTCAACCCTACTCTCGTGTAGCACCATGGTGATGACAAAGCATTTTCATATAGATAGAGCACACCTGATAGATTATCTTTAGAAAACTGACTACCAAACGATCCCGATTTACCTTCCTAGGGGAACTAGCTAAATTGAGTTGCTTAATATGAACATAAGATTTTATCTCATTTAAATAAGCCTCTCTCCATGTTGGTGTATCTCCACATCTAGCATCTCCTCCCACTATTAAGTTTCACATAAAGGATATCATCTTGAACTCATGCATTGGCTCCGATTTCTTAGGCATGTTAGGATCATCCTCTTAATCATTGTCCTGACCTATTTTCATCTCGTCCACCTTCCTACATGGGGACTTGGATTATATTTTGGATTTCTTATCATCCTACATACCTGATCGACTACCATCATCAATGAACTTCATTAATTTTCCTCATCTAATGAGGATCTCGATCTCATTTTTCAAGGCCAAATAATTATTCGTGTTGTGACCATAATCTTTGTAGAACTTGCAGTATTTAGTCTTATCTCTCTTATTAAGAGGAGATTTTAACTTTCCTGGCCACTTCAAGTCATTATTTCCTTAAATCTCCTCAAGGACGTGGTGTACTCCCACAGTCAATGGGGTATATTCATCGGACATCCTTGGTTTGTCAGCCTTTTTATCCTCACTAAACTCCTTCTTCTTCTCTGAGATTCTTTTGATATTTTCCTTGGAATGGTTGTCCTCATTTTTCGGCATATCTTCCTCAATGTTCACAATATTTTTAGACTCATCCAATAACTCATTGTGTTCGATGACTCCTTGGATAACTTCTAGAATAATTTTATAGGTCGCAATCCATTCATGAGCACTGCGATTGTCATCTTGTGTTTACAGTTAATGATTTCAAGATTTTCCATGCTAAATAGGGTGATAAATTCCCTTGTTATCTCGTTCACTCTTTCATGAACACTTAGCAAATGGGTGACCCATTTTCCTGGTCTTGAACCAAAATAGAAATTTTTGATTAAGAGACCGACCTGCTATCAGAAGTTAAAAATTAGACCCTTCAGTAAATCATTATACCAAATTTGGACTGGACTTGTATTCGTACTGGAGAATGATTAGAAATGCATCTCGTCAAGGATAAAATAAATATCTGAGGTAGTTTTTTACTTCTATATATGAAGAACATGATATGATGTGCCATCGTACTTGGGAGTGAAACGGGTGGTTTAAACTTTGCAAACGTTGGATAACATATTATTGATGATGCGAAGGGAGATCACTGTACGAATCATCTCTACATAGGGTAGTTTGTCTTCATGATCTCACCTATAAAATCCTCCAGTTATTGGATAGACACTCTTTAGGGTTGATCTTCCTTATTGTACTTGACTAATGCTTTCTTCCTTGGTCTTCCTTAGCTTTCAGCTGGTCTTTCTTCCTAGGAAGTTTGTTCGTCTTCAACTAAACCTCAAACACTTGGTCTGCACCTGGATGAAAGTTCAACACTTATGGTATCATACTTATAGTCTTTGATTCCCATGCATTGGTTGGATATTTCTTCACTTGGGCCCAAGCAATCAAATGGGGACCCTCTGTTTAGCTTTTCCAAAATGCTTCGTCACTCAAAAGAGTAAATCGGGTCATCATTGTATCCCCCTATTCAGATGGTACATGTGACTCGTATTTTGTAAGACCTGTTACCTCACTCAAATCTAGTGTATATGGACCTACTAGATTTTCTATGTGATCTCGTATATAATCTTATGGGATTTTCAATCGCCTTCTCGAGGTACATCCATCTTCTATCTTAATGTGGGGCCGGTGAGGGAAATTTTAGTCCTCGATCGAAATTTCCTATTAGTATAATTGGGTTCTCTTCTATCCTTTTTGTCTAGTTAGGATGCTTTGCGTCAACTGATTGACTTTATCCTTCATAGCTTATTGGACTATGTCGAAGTGTTGCAGTATTCTTTGCAGGTCATTTATGTCTATATGCATGAAGGGAGAAATATCTTTAGTGGCCTTACAACTCTCTAGATTTTTTCATATATTCACGGTATTTTGGGAAAAGTAGAATATTACAGCCCCCAAAAATATAGTAATGGCCAAAGTTATAGTGAAAAGGGGATCTATGCAAAAAAATGTGATGAAAATCAATGAAATCGTGGAAAATCAGAACTGGTGGTCCAGGGATTTGAGAGAAAATATTGGTAGAAAGAAACAAAAGGCTTTCCATCTATTTCCCACACACATCGCCAATCTGTTATTTCCTTAAATACACTAATCTTAGAATCTTAACAGATAAAGAGATGATAATTCTTGAAATTTTTATTTAGAACAATTACAATACATAAAAGATCAGAGAATAGAGATATAAACCTTATTTATGGGGTTCAACCGAAGATGATTCCTATGTCTGCATGTCTAGTAATGATTATATTTGTGTCTGAGGGAAAAATACATACATGTATGTGATATTATAACCTCTTGTATTCACCCTAGAAATGGTCAGGATAATAGTAGTTAAAATCTCCTTTTAGCACAAGGGATTGTGTGCCATATTTATATGTATCGTGAGTGAAGACAGAGAGAGAGGTTAGTGGGAAAAAAAGGAATGTAGGATGATAAGTGCCATGCCTTTATGGATTAATAAGTTCACCTTTACACATTTTATGGGAGAATGGGGTATACACACATTCCCCCATAATAGTGGAGGAATAATAAACCTTAAATTATTCATGCCTCTGCTTTGTGCTGCTGATAGAATCTCACCATCTAATTTTCACTACTACATAGAATTCATTAAAGTTGTCAACCTGTGTAATATAATTGAGCTAGAGACACTTCCCCTGACATAGGGGCAGAGAAGAATATGTTGGATGACAAGGTTGCAGTCTGAGCTAATATCTTTCAACTAATGTAAAATCCAGTTGTCCCATTATAATTAGTTTTCTGATCACATCACATTATGGTATAACTCTATTTATAGATATCTCTTGGATAATTAGTAACCAATGATTTAATTATTACAAATCATAAATGTTTCATAAAGTAAGACTCTTTAGACCTCGATTTATAACGAGTAAAGTGCTAGATATTTCCATATCATAATTTTGAAAAGGATAAGGGTCCTTAGAATTCAAATCCTTGGAAGTAAATGATATAAGCCTTATGTATTATAAATTTTCTATATATAAGAGGTTTTAGACCTAAAATCATTGGTAACCAATGATAATTCGATGAAGTTAATATTTTTATAAGGATAAGGATCCTTACACCTCAAAACCTTGGGATCTATGGATGAAAGCCTTACGGCTTATAATTCTTGGACTTTAAAGACATATCATCCAAAGATGGATGTATTGCACCTCATAATTATATTATATTGGTTCTTATTCCTTAAATCATTTTCGTCCATATATGAAAGTCTTAGACCTCATAATTTAAATGAGCCTAACGGTCCTCAGACCTCAATGCCTCAGGAGCCAAGGATTGAAATCTTTTAACTCATAATTATTTTCCAATATAAGGGTTCTTATACATTGTATAATTAAGATCCTCAAATGGAATATTTATAACTCATATTTGTTTCTCAGGCTAAGGGTTATTAGACCTTGGGCCTTAGGACTAAAGGATTAAAGTCTTACAACTTATAATTTTGATAAGGCTAAGGTTCCTTAGACCTTAGAGTTTGAGGAGTTAATGATGAAATCATTGCATGACATAATTAATTATTTGATTCTTTAGACATCTTAAACTTAGGATACCGAGATTAAAGCCATGAAGCTCATAAATTTTCTAAGGATAAAGGTCCATTCACTATAGGGCCTTTGGAGACAAAATTTGAATTTTGCAACACATATTGTATATACGGCTAAGGATTTTTCGACCTTCAATACTTTGAATCAAGGGATAAAATCCTTGGAACTTATAATTTTTTATTAGGCTAGGTTCATTATACCATAGAGTCTTAGGATCGATTGATGAAGTCCATTAAACACATAATTTTTTTAAGGATAAGGTCCCTTAAACCATTGAGACTTTGGAGCCACGTTTTAAGACTTTCAATGCATATGTTTTCTGGGGGTAAAGGTGATTATATCTCAAATATTTAGTAGGGAATGATAATATTCTTATGACTTTTAATTTTTCTAAGGCTAGACATATTTAGACCTCATCATCCTATTATCCAAGGATTAAATTTTTTGGACAAATAAAATTTTCATACTAAGGGTCCGTGTACCTTATATCCTTATAATACAGGGACGAAAACCTTACAACTCATAATTTTTAAGTCGAAGAGTACTTAAATCGTAAAGCATTAGGATCAAATTATATGAGTTTTTTTAATTCATAAATCCTAATAAAATTAAGGCTCCTTAAAGTATAGAGCCTTTGGAAACAGGGATTGACGCATTGCAACTCATAATTTTTTTCTAATATTAAGGGTCCTTATACCTCCTATCCTTTAAGTCTTAGGATGAAAGCCTTGTAAGCTATTATTTAATAAGGTTAAGGGTACTTAGTTATGAAATCCTTAGGAGACAAGGATTAAATCAATACAACTAATAATTTTGGTAAGGCTAAGTGTCCTTAGACCTAAAAACCTTAGGATCTATGAACTAATCATATAGCATATAATTTTTCTATGTCTGGGGCTTGTTATACCTCAGAGCCTTTGGATTCAAGGATGAATATTTTACAACTCATAGTTTTTTTCTAGTTAAGGATCCTAAAACATCACAGCCATTAGAACCAATGATTAAAGGATTGAAACTATTAAATTTCCCAAGGCTAAGGGTACCTAAACTTTAAATCCTTGTGATCCAATTAGGAAATCCTTTAAACTCATAATTTTCTCAACATAAGGGTCCGTATACTACCTAATCTTAGGATCCTAGAATTAAATCCTTACTTTACATAATTTTATTATATCTAATAGAACTTGGACTTCATAGCCTCTGGATGAAAGTATATAAGTCTTGCATATCATAGTGTTTTTAAAGCTAATGGTTATTAGACTTTAGAGTCATTAGATCCAAGGATAAATTCCTTTGAACTCATTATTCTTCTAATGTTATTTCTCCTTAATATCCATGGATGAAAGCCACACAACTTATAATATTTATAATGTTAAGTGTATATAAATGTTAAAGCCTTGGAATCCAAGAATTAGAGCTTTTTCACTCATAATTTTTCTCAATCTAAGGGTTCTTAGTCATTAGAGCCATGGAAGTGATGGTTAAAAGCCTTGCAACTCATAATTTTTCGAAAGTCGTGGATACTTACATCTGAGACACACATGATACAAGTATTAACACTACACCAAAACAACCGATTTGTCATTTCCATTACTAGTGACAAATGATCTTTGTCACTACTATTTACCATCAAGATTTATAGGTGACAAAAACTTCAGTGAATAATATTTTTGTGATCCCTATTGGGTTACAAATGTTGTTAGCAATTGCCTCGCTCATTTTGTCACTCCTCATAGTAGTGACAAATTTTATTTGGGTGACAAATTTGTCACTGCTCATAGCACCGACAATGCAAAGTTTTTTCACTACTAGAAATAGTGAAAACTATCCTTATAAAGGGCATTTGTCACTACATATAGTAGTGAAAAGTTACCTTTATATTTTTAAAACAAAATTAGCATAATTTCCATTATATTTTGGACAGTATGGATATCTAGTAGACATAAACATGTTTAAACACATATGCCCATTTCGATCATCATACAAGCCTAAAAAAATAAAATCAAATAAACTAATCCCGAAAGCCAAATACAACATGAACATCAAAATAAAAATAAACTAACACACATAATGGAAGAAAACTTCGTGAAGTCGAGGTATATGAACTGTGGGAGGTATTGATGTGTTAACAACATCCCTTTAGCGTCCGGAACATGCCTATTGAGAAATTTCGATGGAGTCAAATACATTATACGTGGTATCTCGGTATTCATTGTCTTGTGATTGTGTTTCTTTCCAGGAAGTGTATACACCAATACTAAGGCTTTTGAATATTACATATGACGGGTATGTCATGTGTATAACTAAAAACATTCAAATGTAATTATTATCATTTGAAGATAAAGTTAAAGTTATATAATTTATTTTCAGTCATTGGATAATCTTGGTTTGATTAGTTTAAATATAAACCCTAATCCCACCCCACCACTATCACATACCAAATGCACTCTGATTCGTATCGAATATTGCACTTTATACCCTTTTAACTTGTGCATTTTATCCCCCTCGGGTACATTAATGCCTATAATTATGCTTAGTAATCAAACACCTCCGTTTTATATGTTAACATGTTATTTGAGGTATAATTGAGATTTTATAGGTATAAAAGTGCTCAGTATAAAGTTTGGACGCGTTCCGATAAAGTTCTGTTGCGATTTGCACGTTCGGGGGCATTTTCGTAATTTTACACTTCGTATTTTTGCCCAAAGTATTCACGGAATTTGTAGCCCTCGGGCCAATCTTCATGTGGCAATGAACGGGGCGCGAATCAAAGTACGAACGAATGAAACACGGACCTTTAATTGGAAAAGAATTATAACAAATTATTAACAATTTTATTAATTCCACCCATGTCCCTTTTCTCTTTTATAACAATTCTAATAATTCCCTTTATGTCCCTAAAACGTTTTTTTTGCAGAAAATGAAGATGGCGATTTGGGTTTTGTCTTGGGTTTTTCTCGGGTTTTGGGTTCGTTTGAAATTCGGGTCTTTGGTCCAAAATTGGAGCACAATCTTTGACCACGTACGCAAATGGGTCTTGGACATCTACTTTTTGGAGGTTTTTGTCCACCATTAATGGAGGTTGTGGTTCTTGATTTTCGGTGGATTTTGACTATGCAATTTTGTGGGTCTCGATTTATGGAGGAATATGGGAGTTGGCTTTGGTTGCATTTGCTCGGGTTATATACTATTGATGCATCGACTTTATTGTTGGTCTTGGCTTGAAATGTGTGGGTTTTGGCTTCAATCCATGGCATCCCTTTATTGTCAGTATTCAATGTTCGCCATGAAACTACATGTTGCAGCTCACGGTTTGAAATGAAGGTCCCAATGTGGGGGTTGAGCTACTGGTATGCAGAGAAGGAATGGTGACAGTGTGCGATTTCTCTGTCGGCCGGTCGACCGTGTCTCCGTCGTAGGTCGACCGGTGAATCGATTTTTCCTTGCCCCCTTCCTAGTGTGCCACTCCCATTATCGCAGTCGACTGTATTGAGGCCCCGGTCGACCGGTACTCTATTTTAACTGACTCTATTTTTGCTGCTTAACCCCCTTACACTTTTCATTTTGTTTTTCTATTTTTTTTTTCTTTTCTTATTTGAGACTTTTCTCCCCTTTTTCTTTTCTTTTTGTTTTTTTTTTCCTTTATTGTAACTTGCTATAAAAGAAATACTTTGTTCGTTTGTAATGCATCTCACTTTATCTTAGTTTTTAGTTCCTTTTCTCTTATTTTAGGAGCTAGGGTTTTGAACTCCTTGGGGATTGTTGTGCAGACCACCACTCTCCTCCATTTGTATTGTGGTTTGACACCCGTTAATGTAATTGGATATTATTCTTTCATTGTTCCTTTTATTTTCTTTCCATATTTAATTTCCACGCCTAGTTAATTAGTGTAATTTATTTATTTCTTGTTTTAATTATTATTTAGTTGTTTAATTTAGTTTAACCATGTTGTGTGAGTAATTATCGGATTGGGATTGCGTTTCTGCCATTGATGGGCGTCGAGCTACAAAAATTAGGTTTCGTGTAAAATTGTATTTAACTGAAACCTCGTGAATTAAAATGGGATTATTATGCGTTTAACTTTCTTTGTCATGCAACGTTAGTGTTTAAAGCGATAATTTGATTTTAAATCGCGTTTGACCATTTTTGATTAAATGTTTAATCTCTCATTGTTGGGTTAAAATCCCTTCATGTGTGATGTTTATGTTTAACTAAAAATGCTCAATTAAATGTTTTCGAATCGAAATTCTATTTTTGTGTGTTTTGCCCAAGGAAGTTACGTGATCCCGACCCTCTTTTTATTAATTCTTGCTTAATCTTAACTTCTTACTTTTCTTCCTTTTATTTATAAAATCAACCTATCACCTTTTGCACATTTATTCCTGAAGTGATAAATCTGTTACGATCTGTTGAACATTCCTGTGGATTCATTACCTGACTTACCTCAATATTTGTATCGCAAGTGTAGTCATAAATTTAGGTTTTTTGAATTAAGGCGGTGAACAGAAAACAATGATTGGCATTTTGACACATGCTACCCGACTTACCGCTATTCTTGTGTGGAAAGTGCAATCGTAATTTAGGTTTTTGTATTAATGTGGTGAAATGAATTCAACAATTAGCGTTTTGACGCAACGCTATGGTTCACCCTTAATCAAAACGGCACCAAAAACTTGACTCGCTTGGAATATTGTATAGCGCAAGTGCATGCTAATCGCGAGAGTAATAAAAAGTCGGTAAGACCGGAGTCAATTTCCGCAGGGAATTATATGAAGTACCGAGGATATTTTTCCAGCTAAAAATCAATAAACAAGAATAAAAGATAAAAGAAAAGATGATTAATGTTTTGAGTTTTGTTATGGAACAAAGAGAACCAAACTTACTTGGCGATTTAATTAAGAACTAATAGAAGCAATCAAGATTTATAAAGCGGATTTTTAAAAGATTCTTTAACAAAAGGTTGAGGAACAGTCCCCACCTAGGATGATCACAACCCAACTGATTCTTGCAATTGAATCACAATAAAATGGGAATAAGATATCGTTCTTAACAATCCCGCTTGAAGGATGTCACCCCAACAATACAAGATGAAGGTATATATATATATATATTATCGAACAAATGCGTTAATGTTGGAGTTAAGTCTCAAATATAACCCTTACGTGATAAGAGATGTTAAAATCCTATGAAACTCCAATATCAACCATTTATTGTTTCCAAACATTGAATAAATCAAGAAGTGGAACCATCTAAGGTGGGTTTATGCTCCCAACCTAAGGAAATTAGCTACTCAACTATGCAAAAACACACCATTGAATAAATAACAAGGAGTAAAGTTGTGATAAATAGGATCATTCAAGACAAAACAACTATAATAATTACCCAATATTTCCAATAGTCAACAAAATGACACTAAGATGGAATTTGACTTACAATAAATGAAGTTAAAGATGAAGAATGAGGAGAAAATATCCCAAGCCCTAGGTGAGAGAAAAGAGACGAAACAAATCTTCTATTTTCTTCTTGCACGATTTAATGATTAGATATGCTCTAAAAAATAAATTACTAAAAATATATACAAAGTGGAAGAAAACCACAAATAGGAGCGGTAAAGAAAACTAAAACAAGAAAAAGAACCTAAAAATAAAAAGTTAGCAGATTTACAGGTCTGGGGAACCGGTTGATCGCATATATGGGGCCGATCGACCACGCCTACAAAAACCTTGGATCCTTTCCTCTTTCATTACACACCAAGGGGCCTCGAGGAAAATGACCAAAACTTGGTCCTCAAGAACCAGATTGACATATCGTCAAGGGCTACGCGAAGTTGACTCGGAGAACTACAACTTACGTGAAGAGTTCGGGCACGAAGCTCGAATGTAGAAATGAAAAATTTACCCCCAGATTTGCGTAAAGAGTTGAAACTTCCCAGGAAAGTGAACACTTGCACCGTTTAGCACTCCAATCCCTAAAAAATCTCAAATAAACCTCACAAAACATATATATATCGAAACCAAAGGTTATACAGTACAAGAGCTTAATTACGTGAAATAACAACCACAAATGTGCGTGCATGTATAAGTAACGGGAGCAAAATGGATTCTCGATACCTGACTTAGCGATATACTTATGTTGCAAGTGCATTTGTAATTTAGGTTTTTGTATCAACGCGGTGAAATGAATTCAACGGTTATCATTTTGACACGACCCTATGGTTCACCCTTAATCAAAATGGCACCATTGCCGGGGAGTGTTTTGTTATAGATTGTAATTGTCTTATTATTTCGTAGTATTTTTCTTTTGTATTTATATTTTTTTTAAACCTTTTTTGTAGGATTTTCACATTTGATCACTAAGAAATGCTTGAATTTTTCTGGCCGCACATCATATTTGTTGGAATAAGCATGTCTTATTCCAATTTTTCTGGTAATCCTAATGATAATTCTCAAAATCCCCGTAAACCTATGACTATTTGTCAATACTTACAAGACCAAAAAATTGCAACATCTAAAATGACATTGGGTGAGTATTACAAAAGTCAAAGTTTGGATTACATAAATTTTGGGAATGATCATTTCGATTTTGGGTCGCAAGATCCTTATGATAAGAATTTTGAAACAGATTGCAATAGCGTTCAAAATTCTTATGTTAATAATTTTGATAATCGTTCCGATGATAATTTTCAAAGTTCTCATATGCAAGAATTCTCTCCTCACCCTATGACTTTATGTGAGGGCTAGCAAAATTCTTGAAAATGAGAAAATTGAAAACCGTTATCCGGAAGAAAATCATTGTTGGTAACATGAGTTGGATTTATTATTTGAATCTGACGATAATTTTTCTTCCGAGACTTTTGAAGTCAAGGAATGTTTTGAACCAAATGAGGACTTTGTACCTACTTTGGAACAAATCATTATTGACTTCGCCCATGGTATAGTAGAGAATGAAAATGAGGAAGAAATGTGTGTAGTATCCATTTGCAATGAACTCGTTTCTTCTTTGATTTTCAAAGAAGAAAGTTTCATTGCAAATGATCCTATTTTCTTCGAAATTCAACCTTCAAGCGATGATAACTCATCTCTTTTGATTGAGTTTCTTTCATCCCCATCTTTATTCTATACTATCACATAATTTTAGTACCCAATGAATCGGTTCAAAACTGTATTGTTTCAAACCTTTTCACCAATGAGGAGTACTTTCTCAGGTTATCTTCCATAAAGGCATCATTGCCTCCATGTACGCCATCTCCCATTCCATTTGAAAAATATTTGGGAGAAAATTGAGTTTTCTTTTGAAACCCATATGTACCTCTCCCCCTTATTATCCAAATCACCCATCATCCGCCCAAATTTTTTAATTGGCTATGATTCACCTTTTCCACCACCCACATGCCTTCCATTGTTCAAACGGAATTCATATCTTCCGGAAGGATGTTTTCTTCGGAGGGTCCACCATTGATCTTCCAAAGTCAAATCCCATTTTGGGTGGATCCTTAAAAATTTCAACTTCCAGTGTATAGTTAGTTAGGAGTCTAAATGGTAGGTTGTATATAGTTAATTTATTTTTCTTTTTACTTATAGTTTAGTGTGATCAGTTAAAATTTTATTTCTTCTTTTTGTTATGATTTGGTACTAACATGTTTTGTAGAATCACTGGACTTGTACTATCACGAAATCGCTCCATTGTGGATTATATCACTCTTTTCCTCTCTTTAACTTGGTTCTTAATTCACATTGAGGACAATATCAGGTTTTAAGTTAGGGGGTGTGGAATATTCTATCCATTCACTGGTAGTTTCTTTGATTTGAGTACATGTTATTTCCAAGCATGCTTTTCTTTTAAAAAATTAAAAATTTCAAAAATATTTTCTTTCTTTTTCCTTCTTTGTTGTGCATTTTGCCTTTATTTCTGATGATAAATTTTAATAATTTCCCGATCCAATAGACAACTCAATGATGCATGTTCTCGATTTTAGAAGTTATTAGACTTTAGTCCTCAATTATTGATATTATGAATAACTTCATGAATTAAACTTTAATCCCATGAGCACATGCATGTTTCTTGCTTTATTGATTTGGTTTCAGATTTTTATTACTCGCTAATCTTTTATTGCATTGTATATACTTACACCAAGTGAGTTTTCGGATTTTCTTCGTTTGTGAGTGTATACACTATTTTTTTCCTCTTTGAAAACGTTGATTTCGTCATTAATCTCACCATTATTTCATTTGATCGTTCATTATTTGAGTTCATTCTTGAAATATGTTACTTGAGCATGATTTTCATATATTGTTTTGACTCGATAATTGAGTAAACTTTAGGAAATGATCATAGGTAATCTTTGTTATATCACCCATAATAGCCTTGACCTCACCTTATATGTTTACCCTCATCAATCCCTTTGAGCCTAAATATTATCCTTTCATTTAATTTCCCAAAATGCCATAACCAACTCCACATTAGAGTTATATACCATACATACCTTTGTTTGGAATGCTACTTGGGATTGAATGGCGTTCTTGTTGCGTGGTTGCAATTTAGGCATCTGAGAGTGAGAAAAGAGAAGAAAAAGGGAAAGAAGAAAGCAAAAGAAAAAGTGCGAAAGAGAAAAGAAAGAAAGATAAATTTTTATATGTATGTATAGTGTTCAATAAGCTTTGATTACTCTCCCCATTTGTATATCTAATGCCTTTTAGGGAAGTTGTTTGTTCAAGTTTGATATTGACCGCATTTTTCCAATTATCCCTAGTTTCCATCCCAAATACTTTGAATCCGTACATGCATTCATTTCATTTCGTACCCTAACCTAACCTACATTACAACTCTATTCAAGTACTATCTGATATTAAGGCGAATTTAATTTAGAAGTCATAATAGTTTTGATAATATGTGAAAATACATTTTGCCTCCTTTAATGTGCGATATCTTTCATTGAGATTATAGTTTTTCATTTTTTATATATAGAGTTCTTCATTTGTGACATGTGCGCATCGTAGTTTCCATTTCCATTTACTCTTTACGCCTACATGTTCCGTGTGTTAACTCACTGTTTCGAGCTGTTTCGAGTGAATTCACTTGATGAGTGTAATGCCCGTGAGGATTGAATATATGCTTGCTTTAATTTTTATACAGTTTATTTAAGTTTTTGCCAAATCACACTTTGCACGTGCTCACTCCCCTCCCACTTTTTAAGGTTTCAATTTAACGAAGTTCATTATATAATCTTAATAGTATGGAGTTCTGTGTGAATTCCTTCACTTTTCTAATAATGTGTATGAAATCTTTTTCGCTATTGTCGGGTGTGTCGCATGTGATTCCATATATTTTGAGGAAACCATATTATTTTTGTGGGTTTCATCCCTGAAAACCCTGAGGAGACGACACTCGTCCACTAGGGTAACCTATAGGTTTAACGGCTTATTGCACACGCAAAATGCAATCGTTCACCCGTGAAAGTGGACTTATCCCTTTTATTGCCTTTGTATATATCTCCTATTTTGTGGTTTTCTTATTGTTCTTCTTGTTTTTAATTTAATTACTAGGGAGTAGCAATGTGTAAGTTAGGGGGTGTGATTTATATCGAATATTGCACTTTATACCCTTTTAACTTGTGCATTTTAGCCCCTTCGAGTACTTTAATGCCTATAATTATGCTCGGTAATCAGAAAACCTCCATTTTATATGGTAACATGTTATTTTTGATAAAATTAAGCTTTTATATGTATTAAAGTTCTTAGTATGAAGTTTGGGCGTGTTCCGATAAAAATCTGTCGCGATTCGCACGTTCAGGGGCATTTTCATAATATTACACTTCAGAATTTTTGCCCGAAGAATCCACGGAAGTTGTAGTCCTCGGGCCAAGCTTCACGTGACCTCAAATGGTACGTGAATCGGAGTCCTAAAGAAGGAAACACATACCTTTAATCAAAAAAGTATTATAAGAAAGTAATAACAATTTTATTAATTCCACCCATATCAATTTTCTCTTTTATAAAAATTCTAATAATTCCCTTTATGTCTCTAAAACGTTTTTTGCAGCAAATGGAGATGGCGATTTGGGTTTTGGCTCGGGTTTTAGGTTTGTTCAAAATTCGGGATTTTGGTCCAAAATTGGAGCATAATCTTTGACCACATACGTAAATGGGTCTTGGATATATACTTTTTGGAGGTTTTTGTCCACCATTAATGGAGGTTGTCGGCCTTAATTTTTGGTGGGTTTTGACTTTGCAATTTTGTGGGTCTCGGTTTATGAAGGAATATGGGAGTTGGATTTGGTCGCATTTTATCAGGTTATATACTATTGGTGTATCGACTTTGTTTCTGGTCTTGGCTTGAATCGTGTGGGTTTTGGATTCAATCCATGGCAACCCTTGGTTTTTACTGTTCAATGTTAGCCATGGAAAATACGTGTTGCAGCTCACGGTTTGAAATGGAGGTCCCGATGTGGCGGTTGAGCAGCTGGTACGCAGAGAAGGAAAGGTGACAGTGTGCGATTTTTGTGTCTGCCGGTCGACCGTGCCTCTGCCGCCGGTCAACTTACTAATCAATTTTTGCCTTTCCCCCATCCCAGTGTGCCACTCCCATTATCGCAGTTCAACGGACTGAGGCCCCGTTCGACCGGTACTCTATTTCCACCGACTCTATTTTTGCTGCTTAACCCCTTTCCCTTTCCCTTTTCATTTTCTTTTTCTATTTTTTTTGTTTTCTTATTTGAGACTTATCTCCCCTTTTTCTTTTCTTTTTTTTTCTTTAATTCCCTTTATGGTAACTTACTATAAAAGAAAGACTTTTTTCATTTGTAATGTATCTCATATTCTCTTGGTTTTTAGTTCATTTTCTCTTATTTTAGGAGCTAGGGCTTGAAACTCTTTGGGGATTATTGTGGAGACCACCCCTCTTCTCCATTTGTATTGTGGTTTGACACCCATTAATGTAAGGGGATATTAATCTTGCTTTGTTACTTTTATTTTCCTTGCATATTTAATTACCACGCCTAGTTAATTAGTGTAATTTATTTATTTCTTATTTTAATTATTACTTAGTTGTTTAATTTAGTTTAATCATGTTGTGTGAGTAGTTTACGGGTTGAGATTGTGTGCCTGCCATTAATGGGCGTCGAGCCCTAAAAATTAGGTTTCGTGGAAAATTGTATTTAATTGAAACCTCACGAATTAAAATGGGATTATTATGCGCTTAACTTTCTTTGTCACGCAATGTTAGTGTTTAAAGTGATAATCCGATTTTAAGTTGTGTGTGACCATTTTTTATTAAATTTTTAATCTCGCATCGTTGGCTTAAATTCTTTCACGTGTGATGTTTATGTTCAACTAAAAAATGTTGTGTTAAATATTTTCGAATATTTTCTTAATTATTTATATACGCATTCAGAGCGGGATTACCTAACAAATGCTATCGGATTCTCTAGCTAAGACCATCAATAAAGAGTTATACCCTCTTCTCCTCTATGCTCACCTCATATGGTACAAAATTTTCCAACCGAGTAAATTGCTCCTCATATTCAGCCACTGTCCTTCCCTCCTCGGAGATGTCTAAGAACTTCCTCCTTATCTCTGTCTAAATGGCAGAAGGAAAGTACTTACAGTCGAACCACTCCCAGAACTCTTGAATAGGCATGTTATCCCTCTCTTGTGTAGTGGTAATAGACTCCCACCACTGTAAGGCTGCCCCCACTAGCTTAAAAGTAGCTTGTATATGTCTCTGCCTATCAGTGCACTCGTACATCCATAAATTCCTCTCGATGTCCTTCTACCATTGGCGAGAAGCAACGACATCTGAGCTTCCCTGAAACTCAAGAGGATGAGACTTCTGAAAGGCGTCTCGAACTCGCTCCCAGGTAGAAGGAAATAAGCCTATCTAGCCTGGAGCCACAACTTGCGATTGAGGTGGCACCTGTGGTGCTTGCTGAGAAAATGTGTTCAAAGTTGCGTTAACAGTACGTGCAACAATAGTAGAGACCTTAGAAACATTGATAGTCCCCTGTGCCTGAGTTGACTGCGGCTCGGGATGTGCATATCAAGTGGTTCGTGGTGCATGTGTGGGTGGCATCTGAAACGAAGATAATTTATACAAGTCCATAGTTGAATATATCTCAAAATAGATGAATACGTAAATGCATAATCATGAATGCAGAAATCCTAATAGCAGGGATCTATATCAAAGAATGCTACGTTGGAAACGTGACAAGTCCGTACTGATCCTAAGGACACTAGAACGTGATGCTTTGATACCATCCGTGACACCCTGCCTATTCTAATCCTAGGTGATCATTCCATTATTAAATTAAACAAGAATCAGTAATGGTTTCATTCTTAGCATCACTGTCGAAATATAGTTATATTTCGAATAACCTAATGGCCCGGTGTCAAAATTTTAATCTTTTATTTAACATGCAATAATTTAAACTACATTCACTATACTAGTAAACAACGTAATAAATGATAAAACAACTGAATAAATAAATTTGATGGGAATAAACAATCCTGACTAAATTCCACATTCAATAGTCCATAATTAAAACCAAATCCAATAACTAGAAACAAAATGGAAATACAGTAGTTCTGAAAAAACCATTAACTAAAGATGGGTGACATGCCCGACAGAGAAAATTGACTGGTAAAAAGGAACTGATAAAAGTGTAAGCGTTTACTACCGATGTCCTTCAACGTCCGTTGCAGCTGCAGCATGTCAAATAAGAATGGACTCCTAAGTTCGGTGCCCATGTGGATGAGAACCTAAAAGGTTTTTACAAAAATAGATTTGAAATTTGTCAAAGCCCAAGGACATTTGAAAAATATTTCAAGTATTTAAAATGCACTAAGAGTAGATATTGTATAAATTTTAACTTCATGTGCCCTCTCTTGAGATCCTCAACTCTCAACTAGTGTGAAGGCATAATGTATTCTCCTATACCAGTCCTAGTTACGGTACCCTGCCTAACTAGTTTGAACTAAGTCTCTTCCTACCTAATAATTCGTTGTGCCCACCGATATTGACCATACAATACGTTACCTAATTTCCAAATCCCTTAAGCTAGTAAAAATCACCAAGTAAGTATTAAGTTTCCACATACTTATTTTACTTTAGAGATCACTATCTATCTTATCGACAGAAGAAAACAAAATTGAATAAATCACTCATATATTTGTACACACCACTCTACTATCGAGTCCTGGTACATCCCTAAGTAAAGGACTTCCAGTTCAGAATCACTCTTCAACCATATATTTATGATTCACACAATTTGGAAGGGAACATAGTTCTAAGACTTTGGGATACTCACACACCTAACACACCCAAATGACCGATAACACTATCATACACACAAGTAGTGCTCAAACCTAAGTTCTATGTTCATAGGGACAAGTCTATAATTCCCCTAAATGGCTCATCATGATAACACTATCCACGACACGAAACCTCATATGACAGCAGGTAGCGTAGCTATGTTCACACACATAAGAATTCACACAATAGGTATTCACATAACCTATATATATCGTCAGTATAGGTATACACGTAACCTATAACATATCCCATACCTAGTATATAATCTTGAGTATCCTACATATTATTACTTTACCATTATACTTATCATCGTGTATTCCCCAGTATTCCCCACTTCTCGAAGGGTCCTAATTATCCCATAAATTATTTCATTAGTCATAACATCTCTCTTCAACTAGTCCGGTCTTAGGTTCACTCATGCTCTTCGTGACCCATTGTAATTGTTGTGAGTTCATTAAATATAAAAATATGCCAATTAATTCCTACCGTATGCTCAATTTGGGGAAAGCTAAACCCTACCGTATGTTTACTGAAATTACTATATCCCTCCTTAACATTTAACAATGTCCCAAAAGTCTCCTCATAATTTATTTGTGGATTTAGGGCATAAAATATAAATTTGGTCAAATATAGGCAGCCGAATTGATTCGGTGAAGAGGCTGAATCCATTCATTGATCGAATCAATTCGCACGCTGTGCCTAATCGATTCGAAATGCTACATGTCATCTTGTTTGTTTAACTGTTGCAATTTTCAACATTTTTAACCCTCTAAACCTTCATACTACAATCCCAAACTTCCAACCTAGTATACCCGACCCTATAATAACATATATAAACAATTTCTAACCTAACCGAATCATTAAATCATCAAGGGGAATCAATTAAACCGGATTAATCCTACACTTTAACCAAAAAACCCTAAATTATTCTTTATTTGTTTAAGAACATCAACGAACCCATATTTCTCCCCATTCTCATGCTAATAAATTATCAGATTCGTACTACATACATAAATGAATTATGTTTATCTTGATTTCTACCCAAGAAGATGAATTTAATATCAAATTTAACACCAATAATCATTTATTCATGAGAATATTCAATCATACGCTAACATGGATAGAATATATACTCAAAATTTTGCAAGATAAACACTTCCCTAGATTTTTTAGGTCTTATTTGTGAAGGATACGGGGTGGAGTTGTATTGCTCTCCTTTCGATCTAAATTCCGGTGGTGGTGCTTCTGCAAAAATGGTGTGGGGAGACTTGGAAACCTGCTCCTTCCTCCTCTAATGGCCTCTCTTAGTTTATTTAACTACTAACCCTAGAACCCTCAACCCACATGTTGATATAACCATATTAAATTGGTTTGTCCCTTTACTCTAAAAGCCAAAAGACCAAAATACCCTTATGGGGTGCCAGTTTAGACTAAAAATTACTGATCAAAACCCCAGAATGAACTTTTTTAACTATCTGAACCCTTCCGGACACACAAGCGTACTCAAAATGACCATTTGCATGACCCATAAATAAATCACAATTTACTTCATAAATTTATGTCCCAACACGACAGACACGCGTGTTCGAACTTATTTATCGTAACTGTCTTATTTCTCACTCATGACAATCATCTTGCATTCTTACTAATTTATTACTCATTCACTAAGTATTATTCAATATAATTCATAAAAATAAATATTAACCCTTGTCTCGCTAATTAATGTTTATTTTAATCCGGATTAATTTCCTATTAATTTCCATTTTCATTTAATTAATCCCAATATAAAAATCATTAAAATTACGGGGTGTTACACTTAGTACTAATCACATTTCATTCTCAAGATCATGGGAGTGATTAGATGGCATATGTGGTGACAATTATGTTCAACACAAATTAATGACAAAAGCGCAATCACCAAAGAGAATAAAGAATAAAAAATGCTAATCACACAACGTAATATGAAGGTGATTCAGGAAGAACGCCTACGTCCACGGTGGTGCACTCAGTATTATTTCTATGTACTCCGGGGAGTGTCTTTGAGAGAATACAATCTGGGCCTTTTTACCTAGGCTTAGGGTTTGTTATATACATGTTTGTTATCGGGGAGTGGGGGTGTTGGACTCCCCCACGTCCATCTTCTACTCCTAGAATATCTTCCTACGATATTTTAGGAGTGGACTAAGTCGGAACTGAACTCAATTGAGATACGAGGGGCCCAGACTTTGGGACATTTCTGTTGGGCTACTCGTTGATCGAGGTGTAAACCGAGCGTCCGTGTAATACGCTAGTCGTTGTTATCGGCTTCCAAACTCAATACAAAAAAAAACCTAAACTTGTAACTACACTCTTAAGGAGTATAGTGGTGAGTCTGGGTATCGAATCCACAGGGAAATAGGACGTGTGAACGTGACGACAAAGGTAATGTAGTTTAATCCTAAAGTTGATGTTAAAATAAAACAAAAGAAAATGATGATTGATTTTTAGGGATTTTATCTATGAATTAACTAGATTCAATTAAATTAAACTACACATGGAAAATTAACTAACTAAGAAGGAACTAATATGAATGAAGAAATGGGTTAAGAATACACTCCCCCCAACCCTCGTGTGTATGCCATTACAAAATTAGTCATAAATTAGATAATTGATTAGACCCAGCCTTTACTACTCCATTACATATATGAGGTCCAAGCCCGCATCATACATAATCAAAGAATGAGTAAAGCCATCTTGCAATAGTTCACGCACGTTGCATCCTTAAGCACCCGGTTATCTAGGCCAAACGAGGTCAAAAGTTCTACAATGGTTGTGAAACAATACAACACGATCTAATCACATATTTAATTTAGAGGACAAATTTTATATCTATGCATACCACATCGGGTTGGGTTCATGCATCCCCACCCTTAAAAACTTAGCTTAACATGATAAAAATAAAAGAAAATTTAAAACTAAAAGTGCAGGAATTCATAACTAAATCTAGAAAATTGAGAACATGACTTGAATTTGGATTGGAATACTAGAAAGCAATAATTAATTAAACTAACTATGAAAGCAGTCAAAACAATAAATTAAAATTAATTGCAATGAATGAATAATGAATCTTGAATAGATCTTTAACTCTTGAATAGTAGCCAAATTTCAAAACTAGGGTTCTTTGATAGAAGAATCCTTCAAAAACTAACTACTAGCCTCCTACAATGTGAAGTAAAAAAAATCTCCTTTCTTCCTACTAGTTTTTGCCCTTTTATAGATATAAAAAATGACTCTTCCCATGTCCCTCCACATTTTACAACTAATAAAAAGGAATTATACAAGAAATTTGAAGAGTTGAAATTCTTCAGCTTCCAGAATTAATTTCAACTTTTGACTTTCTGTCTCCAATTTTAAATGGGCATAACTTCTTCACCGTAGCTCGGATTAGGGTTCCGTTTTTCCAATGTTCTTGTAATTTAGAGCTCTTCAACTCTATAGCCTTCTCCACCACCGGAATATATATGTAAAATTACGAAAATGCCCTTTAACTCCCCATTTCTTGGTTTTTTTCACTGTTTTGCATTCTATTTCACACTAATTTGCATGAAATACCTGTAAAACACATGAGACATACAAAATACGGAATACTTGCCAAATGGGGTTAGTAGCAGAACTACGAGACAAATCCAAGCTATTTACACTGCACGGGATCATAAAAATTCCGAAATTAAGGGGATACATGTGAAGAATATGTGACTAATCACACCCCCTAACTTAGAACTTTGCGCATCCCGAGCAATGTAAATGAATCTAACCAAAATTCCACTCTTGAAAATTCCTTTATTAAAATAAAATTCCACTTTCGTAGGCAAGCGATTGCCTTGAGCATATGCAACAAGCCTTTAAACCCCTTGGTTACCCTAGTAGGATGAGTTTTGTCTGGTGAGGGTTTGTAGTGAATACACCCACAAAATTATTTATTCACTCAAATAAATATCAAAACACTTAAAAATTGTACAATTTAAACTTTTCAAAAAAATAATCACCACAAATTCATATTCAAATGTCTCAAACCATAGTGTGTGTGTGTGTGTGTGCAAAGCCAAAAATTAAGCCTCGAATTTCCACCGATTGAGCATTACGTTACTTTCCGAAAATTCATTTTGATTCAAATTCTTACGGATGCACTCACAAACGAATCACTCGAATTGTGGTAGTTTTCTCTCGGTATGCATGATATAAAGGGTAAATATAATGGACACAAATTCACGCATACAAAATTGAAAAGAAGGAAATATATAGTGAAAAGATCTCATCATCGGAATACAGTTATTAGAAAATGGGAAACATCATCTCTTAATCACACCATTTTAATCTCTTTTATTATCTTTTCATGTCTTAACTCTCCATGCAGTAATTAATTTTTCCATTCGGACTCGGTTAGGACTTTTCGGGTTAAAAAGTGTAAAGGGTAAAAATGTGAATGGACGGAATGTTCGGAATTGGAAAATGTCCTTATGACGTCCATTAGTGCTTTTTCAGGACTTTTCTCATTTTTGTCTTTCTCTTTCTCTTTTTATTTTTTTCTCTTGCTATTTTTCTTTTCTTGCCCCTTTTTTATTACACACTTTGGACTTACTTGATGAATTTCTAATTTTTCACAATTATGAGCCAATTGGGTTTTTTGGGTTATCAAACGAAAGGGAAATATTATATTAGGCTCAAAGTGGGTTGCAAAGGGATAATTTTTCACAACGTTTTTTATGGCTAATATGTTTGGGTAACAAACGATGGCCTACTTCATTGTCCAAATTGCTCATCACATTACCATATGCATCTCGAGATTAATTAAATTTATAGATATATTTAGCATGAATTTCGAGACAACATTTCACACATTTCCCGTAACCGATCAAAACAAAGGATTGAGATCATCAACGACTCATTAAAACGATGAAAAGAACTTTGAGTTAATCATAAACTCGGATTGATTTAAAAACTCATAAAAAATTGAAAGGCTCGAAATCTCACTGGGTTTGATCAATCTTCACACTTATTCGTTAAGTCGTCAATTTTCTTTTAATTTCCATCTTCGGTCAATTTTGGCTTAGTGCATTTTGATTGTTAACAATTTGAGACTTAAAACAGAATAAAGGTGATTTTTTGAAAAATTTAAATTCTAATTTTTATTTATTTTGAAGAAAAATATTTTTGGCTTTTTTCAAAAATTTTCTAAAAAACATACTTGGAATGAACATGTGATCAAATCAATGAATCTAAACAATAAACGGGAAGAATATCCCACACCCCCTAACTTAAATGTTGCATTGTCCTCAATGCGAATCAAGAACACAACATAAAGAGAGGAAAAGAAAGATATTACCCAAATGGAGCGATCCCTGATGAGTGTGAGTCCATTGAAGCTACAAATCATGTTAGAACCAAGCATAAAAAAAAGAATAACAAAAACTTTAATTAATGACACTACACTATAAAAAAAAGGAACGAGAAAGAAAAAGAAAAAAAAAACTAATTATGTACAACCTACGATTTGAACTTCTAATAAGGTATACACTAGAAGTCGAAAAATTTGAGGGTCCACCCAAAATACAATTTGACTTTGAGGTATTAATGGTGTGCCCTCACTAGTAATAATGCCTCCCGGAAAATAAGAATTCTGTTTGAAAAACGGAAGGCATGTGCAACGCGGAAGAAATGAATCACCACCTATTAAAAAATTTAGGGGGATAATGAAGGATTTCGGTGCATAGGGGGACAAGTACCATTGGAATCCATGAAAAATATAATCACCTCCCTTAGATTGTTCAATTAGTATGGGAAGCGGAGCACACAAATAGAAAGAGTCCATCTTGGAAAATAATTTAAGCATAGAGTCCTTGTCCTCAAAATCTTCTCCCCCCAAATTTTCAAATGGATCTGGTGGAGTGACACGTCTAAATGTATGGCCCGTAAGATGAAGCATCTTAAAATAACATTCCCATACAAGAATCGGATCAACATCCTCATGACATTCATTCAGTTCTTGTGATGGATTTAATGGTTCGATAATAGTGGGGACACAAGGAGACAAATGATCTTCAACCTCAATAGGTTTTGAAATATTTATATGAGGTTGAGATTTAAAGGTACTTGGTTCACTCTCAATGATTTCATTCTCAAAAGTATTAGGTGAAGCGCAAGTCTTGACCTTCTCTAAGTTTTCCAAATAATCATTCAACTCCTTGCATGTTGCTCTAATTTTCAACTCTGTAGTAGCAAGGTCGTCAGATTGCTTTTTAATAATAATCAAGAGTTCTTCCAAAGTAAGCTTCCTTGGTTCTAGCACCTCAGATTCCTCATTTGGTTGAAAACATTCTTCAACTTCAAAAATATCGAAAGAAAAATCCTCATTGGGTTCAAATAATGCATCGAACTCTTGCTCCCAATAATGATTTTTTTCCCAATATTCTTTTTCAAGTCTTTTTTCTTCAAGCAATTCATTTTGGTAAATTTGGATGGCCTTAGCACTGGGCTTGTATTTATGAGACTCATATTTAGTGATATTGATCCAATGTTCATAAGTCTTGAGCGCCTCCTCCTCACTATTAGAAAAACAATTAAAGCCACCAAAAGAGTTAAAGTACGACATTTCAAATTGTGCAATTAAAAAACGTGACACCCCTATTTTTGGATTTTTTTTATTTTTATTTTTTCTGATTTTTTTCTTATTTTTTGGATTTTTTTATATTTATTTTTGATCAAATTCGGGATTAACCAACCTAACCTAAAGTCTACCTAATTCCCCAGCAACAGCGCCATTTTGATCGAGGTGTAAATCGAGCGTCCGTGTAATACGCTTGTGACGACCCGATTATGATAAACCATGTTTAAATCATGATTACCGTATGGGATGGGGATAATGTGTTATTAAAATATATAATTTTAAGTTATTGTGTTTAGTCTAATCCTACCTTCATAACTTGTGAAATATTAAATTAGTCACAAACACAAATTTGTGAAGTTTTTGATAAAAATGTTCGGGTTGGAGGCTAGTTTTCACCCTTATAATGTAACAATTGACTTAAGGTCAAAACTATATAATTGTATACATGTGAGATATGGTTGTAAAACAACAAAAGGTGTGTTGAACGGAGGTACGAGGTAGAATTTATGCTGGAATTACGAAGCTGGGGCAAATTTGTCCATTCGTTAAATGATATTTCGTCTTATTAGGCTAACAAATGGTGGATTTTGACTGGTGGAGGAAGGAGGTGGGGTTTTGCCTACTTTGAGGCTTGAAATAAGCAATTATTTCAGCATATTTCATCCATTAAATATTTTGGCTTGAGAGGAAGAGAGAATTGGAAAGCTAGGAAGAAAAAGTGAGGAGAAAAATTGGAGAAAAATCCGTAGAAATTACGTAAAAGCCCCGAAGGTAATCCTAACTGCAAAATCTTGTTATTTTTCTTATAGTACTGTTATAATGATAAGAAATAATCATTTTTTAGTAAACTTTCATCCCTTAATATATATGTGTGGTTAGATGAAAGTTTAAGTTAAGTTAAATGTGTAAACCCTTGAAATTATTTTGTTTAGAAACCTTGTTTATTCAAACTTACATATATTTTTCTATACTTACTGGAATTGAGTGATTCTAATTGGATATTATCAAGGACTCAGATTTTTACTACATATCCAAAAATTGTGTAAAAATAACAAGAAATGAATGTTTGGTGATAGTTTGAAGTTCAGGTATTAAATTTGCCCCAAAGGTGTAAGTATGCACACCAGGTGTTCGATGTTTTGCTTGACATGGCAAATGAATCTTAAAAATTATGAAATTTTGATTTTGTATTTTTAAATATGGTTATGGATGTTGGGTGAAATATCACAGGAAGTTATGATGTAGAAAAATTATGAAAATTCCTGGAAGTTGACTAAACGATAAAGAAACATATAGGGCAGATTTGCTTTGTAATAAAGAAATGGACACATCTTGCTCTAGGAAACTTGAAATGATGTGTTTTCTTTTATATTGGGAAACTAATATTATAAGAATTATATTACCAAGAAGAAATGAAAGTATGTTCGGGTTATGATGCTTATGAATTGAGTTACGTTTAAGTATTATTTGGATGGTTAAGATCCTTATAATGATACTAATATTGTAAGAATTTATATTTGAAAGGAAAGAAGAATCGGTTGAACAAGTGTCGGACAAGGGAAAAGAAAAAATACATGAAGTGGCCAAGGTGAGTGTACTCACTGGAAAAAGATGTATTATACATGGCTATGGAGATGATTTGAATATCACTCACGGGTAAGATGTATTATACATGGTTATGGATATGATATGAATATTACTCACGGATAAGATGTATTATACATGGTTATGGATATGATATGAATATCACTCACTGGTAAGATGTATTATACACGGTTATGGATATGATATGAATATCACTCACTGGTAAGATGAATTATACATGGTTATGGATATGATCAGAATAATATTGAATGTGAATTTGTTCATTTCGGCTTACCGAAATGAGGGGTTACTCCTTGACCAGGAATGGGGGAGATTTGTCTATTAAAGACAAGATATGTGAATCAATATTCGAATAAGTTCGTCATTATATATGAATGAGTCGGATAAGTGTATAATTAATATTTATATATGAATGAGCCGGATAAGTGTATAATTGATAATTCTTTATGAATGAGCTGGATAGGTGTATAATTGGTAATTCTTTATGAATGGACCGGATAAGTAATACATGATTGTTAATGAGTCGGATAAGTACCTATGTATTACCACATGTATATGATTTATTGCATTTAACTTTATGCAATATTTTAGTAGTGATGCATTCACTGGGCTCTTTTGCTCACGGTTACAAAGGTTATGTGTTTCAGGTAACATGATGTCACTGCCAAATCTAGGAGGTCGGGTTGGCTTAGAAAAGGATGCATAAACCATAAGTTTGGTTAAATGAAAAATGGGTAATTTAATTTTACTTATCCTTGAAGAAAATTTTAATAAGAAAAATCACTTTTAAATATGCGAAAAGTTTGGCTTTATGGCTTAATACCGTTAACGAAAAAGAATACTCGAGAAGATGGTTTGGTTAAGGTAATTATGATTTGACTCACCTTGACTTTCAAACTTAATTATAAGTAACTGGGTTGGGGTGTGTCAACGCTAGTCGTTGTTATCGGCTTCCAACCTCAATACAAAAAAAAAACTAAACTTGTAACTACACTCTTAAGGAGTATAGTGGTGAGTCTGGGTATCGACTCCACAGGGAAATAGGACGTGTGAACGTGACGACAAAGGTAAGGTAGTTTAATCCTAAAGTTGATGTTAAAATAAAAGAAAAGAAGAAGATGATTGATTTTTAGGGATTTTATCAATGAATTAACTAGATTCAATTAAATTAACCTACGCATGCCAAATTAACTAACTAAGAAGGAATTAATATGAATGATGAAATGGGTTAAGAATACACTCCCCCAAACCCTAGTGTGTATGCCAGTACAAAATTAGTCATAAATTAGATAATTGATCAACCCCAGTCTTTATTACTCCAAAGCATTACATATATGAGGTTCAAGCCCGCATCATACGTAATCAAAGAATGAGTAAATAAGTGTTGCAAGTTCACGCACGTTTCATCCTTAAGCACCCCGATTATCTAGGGCAAACAAGGTCAAAAGTTCTACAATGGTTGTGAAACAATACAACACTATCTAATCACTTATTTAATTTAGAGGACAAATTCTATATCTATGCATACCACATCGGGTTGGGTTCATGCATCCCCACCCTTAAAAACTTAGCTTAACATGATTTAAATAAAAGAAAACTTAAAACTAAAAGTGCAGGAATTCCTAACTAAATATAGAAAATTGAGAACATGACTTGAATTGGGATTGGAATACTAGAAAGCAACAATTAATTAAACTAACTATGAAAGCAGTAAAAACAATAAATTAAAATTACTTGCAATGAATGAATAATGAATCATGAATAGATATTTAAATCTTCAATAGTAGACAAATTTCAAAATTAGGGTTCTTAGATACAAGAATCCTTTAAAAACTAACTACTAGCCTCCTATAATGTGAAGTAAAAAAAACCTCCTTTCATCCTACTAGGGTTTGCACTTTTATAGATCTCAAAAATGACTCTTCCCATGCCTCTCCACGTTTTACAACTAATAAAAAGGAATTATTCAAGAAATTTCAAGAGTTGAAACTCTTCAGCTTCTAGAATTAATTTCAACTTTTCACTTTCTGTCTCCAACTTTAAATGGGCATAACTTCTTCACCGTAGCTCGGATTGGGGTGATATTTTTTCCAATGTTCTTGTAATTTAGAGATATTCAACTATTTAGCTTTCCCCACCACCGGAATATATATGTAAAATTATGAAAATGCCCTTCAACTCCCCATTTCTTGGTTTCTTTCACTGTTTTGCATTCTCTTTCGCACTAATTTGCATGAAATACCTGTAAAACACATAAGAAATACACAAAACATGGAATAATTGCCAAACGGGGTTAGTAGCATAAATACGAGACAAATCCAAGCTATTTACACTGCACAGGATCATAAAAATACCGAAATTAAGGGGATAAATGTGAAGAATATGTGACTAATCACTCGTCTAGGCCTGTGATGTCAAATCCGGGTACCCACAATTGCCCCTAAAGTTGTTGGGCCACAATTTGGCCTCAATAAATTTAAATGATTTGTCATAATGTCTCTCTTGTAATTTTTGTAACTCTTCCCAATATTGAAAATTGATATTGATGGCACCTTGCTTCGTGTCCTGTGCACGGTGATTGGAAGCATTTAAAGGTCATTTGAAACAGCAGTCCATAGTTGTTGTTTCAAACTTCTTCAAGTTTTCTCATCTTGTTCAATCTTTTGCTGTCGCGCATTCCTCTCCAGGTATTTATTTACTTTTCTATAAATCTTCATCATCATATGGGCTTGTGATCTTCCGTCGTCCTAGCCAAACCTTCATCTCGTAAGTCCCCTTTGATCTCTCTCTATGTTTTCTTTTTCTGTTAAGATTTCTTCGAATTCGTAATTAGGGTTTACAAATGGCAAAGATAGGTAATAGGAATGTGTCTGAGTTTAGGAAGTTCTCTAATATCCCAGACTGGATAGACATTGAGTGCGTCCTTCTCCCTAAAAATGTCAGAGAGATAGAGGGCGCTCATTGGATTCATGTCCTCTTGCTGTCCCAAGGGGGCCTGACTTTCCATCCGAGCCATTTGTTTTTACATTTCTTTGGTTATTTCAATATTGTCCCTGAGTAGTTCTTTCTAAATGTTTGGAAGATAATTAATGGTGTCCATAGGATAAACCAACTTTATGGCACCAATCTTGGGCTTGCTGAAATATGCTTCTTCTACACTTTCTCGTGAACGAGTTCTGGTCTTCTTTACCTCAAGGACAAGAGTCATGACAGGGTGTTAGTAGTTAATCTTCCTGATTCCCACAAGGACTACTGGCAAGAGGGTTTTCTTGCTAGAAATTGGCAATTTCCTCCCCATACCGATGGATCGAGGTCTGACTGGTTCATGGTCCCCTTTTATGGATAGGAGTTTATAGGTAGGATTAATTTCTATTCTACTCTTTCAATCTTCTTGTTAATGTATGATTTCTCTGATATTCTTCTCTCTTTTTTTCAGTGAGGACAAAGAATTTGGAACCTGCTCTTAGTGAGCTTCGTGCAGTCGAGTTGATCAAAGCTTGGAACATCAGAGAACCTTTGGCTGACGGTGAACATTCTCCGTCAGCTGCTTTTCTTCTCGAGTACAAGAATATTGGATTTAGTTTCATCGCACGACCTGTAGGCATTATCCCCAAGCTTGATATTACTGAAGAAGCTGCTACAGATCCTATTCATTTGGACGAGGAAGAGAGAAGATCTGGTGACGGTAGCAAGGGTGGAAATAGGGTTTCTGCTGAAGGTGATTCCAGTGAGGCAAGCTCCAATGGTGAAGGGTCCTCCAGTTCGGAAGAAGTTTCTGAGGCTCAAGAGTCTTCGAGTACATCCAACAATTGCAGCAAGTAAATGGCTCCCCTAAGAGGAATTTAATTCGTGATTATGATGATGATGATGTGCTTCTTGCTCAGCGGTCGAAGAAACAAAAGTTTGTCGGTGGGGATGTCTTCACCGGTTCTCAGTTTGTTGCTCATGAGCAGGAGAAGAAGAGAAAATAGGAAGAACAATTGAGAGAGAGAGAAAGAGAGAGAGAAAGAAAGAATAGGAGAGGAAGAATGATGAAGATAAAAAAAAAGGTGGAGGAGAGGTAGAAAGCTGAGAGAGAGAAGGAGAGGGAGGAGGAGAGGAGGAGAATAGAAGCGACGACAAAGGCCGGGCAAGCTTTAGTGCCCGTGTCTGCATTGCTCGAGGGGGCCTCGGTCACCGCATATCCCCAACTGGTTCCTGCACTGCTCGAGAGAGCAGTTTTGAGTACTGATCGACAAAGGGAAATGGGGACTGACCAGTTAGCTCTGCAAGTGAGTCAGAGACTAGCCTTGGTAAGTCTTTTTTTATTCTTTAACACTTGTAATACTCTGTTAACTGCTTTCTTCTAAACCTTTCTTTTTTCTTGCAGTTCGTGACTTAATTTGTTGTTCTCTATCGTACTCGCGATGAGCTTGTGGGTAGGAATGTTGATTTGGAGAAGCAGAACGCTGAGCTGAGGGGAAAGGCATTCAGCTGGAGGCCAGTCTGAAGACCGTCAGTGAGGTCAAAAAGTCCTCTGATATTGCCCTTACTAATGCCAGTAGAATAAGGGAGGCAGCGATCAAGGAACTAAATGAGTTGAGGCAATCCTACGATCTGGTCTGCACAAGCAAGCTGGTTATGGTCAAGGAAAATAAGGTGATGAGGGAGAAGCTGAAGAAGATTGAGTCTGAGGCAGCCACTATTAAGGAAGGTTCATATAATTCTGGGTGGGCTGCCGCATATGAAGATGTTAAGGTTCAGATAGGCTACATCAGCTGTCTGAACTTGAAAAAGGGCTAGAACATGGCTTTTTTGGCTGTCGGGGCGGATGTTTATTATCCCTTATTCGATGAGCATGATCCAGGCCCAAAGCATGTTGTAGACAAAGCTCCTGCCCCAGCCATTGATTGTGTTTCCCCTGCCTCCCAGACTGTTCCTGTTGGTGCTCCTCTTGCTTAGGGAACAATCGTTGTTCCATTCGAAGGAGGTGCCTCTGCTGCTGATAAGGGAAAGCAATCGGCAACCTATGAATAAACTGAGGTTGCTACCTAGTCTTCTCCTAGGAATTCCGGTGCAATTTTTTGCTTTATTTGTACTGCTTTTTTGTGTTCATCGATGTAATTTGGACTTCCATTAATGAAATAAAAGCGATTTCCCTTCAGCATTCTGATTCTTTTGTTCTTTACTGCATTTCATGGCCTGTAGTTGATTTATGTATATGAGTATATACCCACCACTTCCCAACTATAAAGAATTCTTGGTCATAATGTGAGCGCTCAAGTTCGCCAGACCTTCGTAAGGATTTGCAAATTTTTGCGATCGAGGAATAAGAGTTCCATGGATCAGTCTGACCTCGTCGCTAAACTAATAGACATGCTTCAGGAGATGGAAGGAGTTAGTGCCTATGTTCAAGAGGAAGTGAACACTTTGATAGATACGCTCCTAGATGCCTCTGAAATCAATCAAGTCGTAGAAATTATTCAATAGGAGAATGAGACTCTGAGGAGGGAGGTGTCAACAGCTTAGGGAGCATGCGCCGAGCGTCGTACCTCATGTTTTATAAGTTTCCTCTTTATTGGTTATTTTATGAGCTGGAGTAGGGCCGAGAGGTGCTCCTCTAGTCTTGCGAGGTTTTACCTCATCGGCTACTCCGCGAGTTGGCCTAGATGCAGGGTGTACATCTATGTAAATGGACAAGCTTCGAGAAGATGTTCGTGGAGCATACGTGATTAGTGATGGGCTTCAAAGGGATGCCACATGACGGAGGCATTTATTCAAGAAATGACCTCGACGAGTGTGGGATGATGGTTATGACCAAGGTTAGGCAGATGCTCCGATGAGGCTGGCAGAGTTTAAAGAGCTCGCCTTTATTAGGGGATGGTTGAGTGCCCTTATGGAGCTTCAAGTTAGAAGGAAATATGTACTCTGGTACCTTCATGAGATCTCTCCTTCAACTTTGATGCCTAATCCTTTCAAGAGTGACGACTAATGGATCCCCTTCGATGCCATCCACAGGCAGATGTTAGAGTTAGATGCGAATGAGGTTGAGGAGGAATTGGCTCTTCACCCGAACGATGGTCGAAGATCACAAGTGGTTGACTATCTTGTTTAGAGGTCTCAACCTCATTAAGATTTTACCAGATGTAACTCTTTGTATATATGTAATGAAGTAATGTAATATTGATGCTTTGGTCGATCTCGTCGACTAAACATGGCATGTACATTCTCATTATAAATTTGATGAAGTAATATAATATCTATGTTTTGGGCGATCTCGCCGACTAAACATGTGTTCTATATTTTTTACATCATTTATTTCTCACTTAATTATCTTGGGCCACTTGTGTCCGACTAGATTGGTAGGGTTGCATTGTTGATTAAGTGCCCTCCCAGTCCAGTATGCTTATAAGATACCATTCTACCTCACTTTACCTTTTAGGCCGTGTCATCACACTCCCTTAGGCCTAAGCGTGGCAATGGCGAGGACACACCTGGCGTTTGATGTTCTATCCGAGTAGGTTTTTTGAACCAAACATAGTTCGGTAACCAATTCCTTTATGGCCTAACTACCTAAGGTTCCCCTATAGGGCTTCATATATTGCCAGGGGCAATGCTAAGAGGTTGTTCATATTTCATAACGAAGGCCTGAGGAGGGTGATTCCCTGCTCCTACATACTTAGTAATATGCCTATCACTTGGAAAAGGTGTGCAAGGTATAAAGTTCATAATACGAAATTAACACTTCAAGATGTGACACTTCAGAATGTCACTGCCAAACCATCTTTTATTAATCATAAGCAATAAAAACTGAGTTGCCAATTCCAAAAATGCGATAAAATATGAATGAAAAAACTAGAAGTAGAATTTCTTCAAATTGACTGCATTCTAATCTCGGGGTATCTCTTTGACCTCCAGTGTTTCTAAGTGATAGGCTCCTTGTAGGTCATCCTTTGTTACCTTGAATGGACCCTCCCAATTTGGACTCATCTTGACATCTGATGGTTTTACCGCGCTACCAAGGACTTTCCTAAGGACCTAATCCCCAACCTGGAATGCCCTAGGATTGACCTTCTTGTTATATTATTTCGTTAGCTATTGCCGATAGCTCGCTAGCCTTACTAGGGCTAGTTCTCTCGACTAGGTGAAGTTCAGCAAGCAATGCTGCATCATTTTGGCCTTGGTCGAAAATGGTGGATCTCATGGTTGGCAGGTCAGCTTCTAAGGGGATGATTGCTTCCATTCCATACATTAATGAGAATGGGGTTTCCCCAGTTGCTTGTCGTGAGGTGGTGTTATAAGCCCACAAAATATGTGGCAGCTCACTCACCCATGCGCCTTTGGCTCGCTCTAGTCATTTTTTGAGCCCATCGATCACTGTCTTGTTGGAGACCTCGGCTTGACCGTTGCTCTGGGGGTAGTCTACCGAGCTAAAATAGTCCCTGGTCCTGTGCTCTTTGCAGAAGTTTTAGAAAGGGTCACTCTCGAACTGTGTTCCATTGTCAGTGATGATTGTTATAGGGATTCCAAAATGGCTGAATATATTCTTCTACATGAACCTCATCATATCTGCATTTTGGATATTTACTAGTGGTTTTTCCTCGATCCATTTGGTGAAGTAATTTGTTGCGACCAACAGATACTTGCGATTGTCGGTGGCGGTAGAAAGAGGGCCTACGATGTCCATCACCAATTGAGCGAAAGTCCATGGGCAGGTAAGTGATCTTAGGTCACTGGAAGGTTGGTGGACCATAGGAGCATGTAGTTGACATTTCTCGCATTTGTGAGCATATACTGCTGAATCTTTTTGCATATATGTCCACCAGTAGCCTTCCTTCATTGCTCGAAAAGATAGTGACCTCCCTACAATGTGGCTTCCACAAATTCTTTCATGGAGCTCACGTAGAACTTTCTCAACGTCTTTACGACTTTAGCCTTCTCTGGCGCGGTTCGCCGTGCTTTCTGCGTGATAGGTTTGAAGGTGGGGTCGACGTGTAACCAATGTCAAACCACACTGGGATGAATGCCAGGTAGCTCTTATGGTTCCCACGTGAAAACATCGAGATTACTTCTCAATAATATAGTCAGTTACTTTTTTTCTTGATCTGTAAGAGAAGCTCCAATTAAGAACATCCTGTCCTTCTTGTCCCCTCGAGATGCGATCTCTTCCAGGTTTTCAACAACCCGTTCATAGGGGGGAGCCTAGTCTCCTCCACTCTGGGCCTTCTGATAAATAAGAAAAATTGCCTCTAATGTAGATTTTTTTATCGTTGTTACTACTTCTTTACCCATCAAAATTCCATTCAACCTACAAAATTATAACAAAACTAGTGTAGAGGGTAAGTAAAGGACTCAATCCAAATCTAAGGGTGAAACACAAAATTGGTGAGGACATATATATAGATTCATTTGCATTTTATTATATTTTTCTATTTTTACTTTTTCTATTTTTTTATGGATTTTTCAAGGGAGTATTAATTAACTAACTGTATACTAATTTTTAAAGTACTAATTAAGATGTAAAGGCTAATAAAAAATGAGGTAAATAAAATTGTGCTAAAAAGTAAACTAACTAAATTGGATTCATGAGGGCCTCAAAATTTCATCCCATGAATGGCATATTAGCCATCAATAATCATCATCCACAAATATAAGATAAACAAATAAAAGCATGAGAAGATTAAATTAAAAGTAATCAAGAGGAGGAGATCAAACCCATTTAAGCCTTGAATTGACATGAAATCTTCAATTACATCATCAATCTCTCAATTACAATTCCTCACTCATGTATTTATTGAATCTAAACTAAAAATTACAAAATAAAAATAAAAAGGATAGTGGATGAATTCATAATGGACAATTAAGTAATAAAAGAGATTTGCTAAAAATCCAAATCCTAAAATTATAAAATTGTACATTAGAATTCATCCAAAGAAATAAATTCTAGATCATTAATTTATATTTAGATAATTGCTAAAAAATGCAAAATCTCAACATAAAGGAATGGATTAGAATTTACCTCCCATAAGGGAGAAATTCAACTACATCAATCTATTATGAATAATTGCTAAAAATGCAAAATTCATAATAGAGGGGTGGGGTGAAATTTATCCTAGAGATAATTTTCACTACACACCTCTATATTGAGGTATTTGCTAAAAATGCAAATACTCAACATAGAGGGGTGGAGAGAATTTTATCACACCAAGCTTAAAACTATATTTGAGATCCTCTAAAAATGGCTCTTCATCCACTTTTAATAGTAGGTGCCATGGAGCTAGGGGTAATTGAGTAATTAATATAAGTGGGTGTGTCATGTGAATGAGAATAAAAATCTAATATGGTGAGGTGTAATTTTGGGTATTGGGTAAAAGAGGTTGTTGGGTGTAAAATTGGGAAAAAGGGTTAAGTTGGTTCATTTAACACATGTGGGTTATTTGGTATTTTTGTTTTGGCTTTGGTTTGCAAGGAGGTGGAGAACGTGCAAGGTTAGAAGAAAAGGGAAATGGGTTTTGGTGAGGTGGGTTCGGGTTTGGGTTGGTTTTTGGTTTGACACGGTTTGGGGTTTGATTCCGGGTTTGGTATGGACTTGGGTATGGACGGAAGTAGAGGATCTGCCGGAGATGGAGGTTGAGTTACTCCGGATTGATGGCTGGCGCGAGGTCGCCGACGGTGGAAGTAGGGGGTCGACGGTATGGCAGGAGGGCGAGAGAGAGAGGGGCCGGAGCTGGGCACGTCGGCGTTAGCGGCGGCGGCGACGGGTTGAAGATGGGGAGGTGCTGGTTCGGGTAAGGGAGAACACCGGGCGTGAGCTGTTGCCGGCAGTTGAGCTAGGGTAGGTCGGCGGGGTGGTTTTCAGGTGGTTATGGGATTTGATTTATGGTTATTGAGGATGAGAGAGAGGGGTGAAGAGTGTAGGTGGGTTTTGTAGCTATGGAGTTTAGAGAGGAAGAGAGAGAGGGGGGTTTTAGTTGGGAGGTTGAAGATGATGAGTGTGGGGTTAAGGTGTAGGTGAGGTGTATGGTAAGGGGGTGAGGGTGAGGGGGTTGTTTTGTGTATATAATAGGTGTAGGGTATCAAGTGTGTGAGTGAGTGTTAGGGTGTGTTTAATGTGTGTGTGTGTTTTATTTGGACACCAAAAATCAATAACATTAATAAAATAAAATTAATAAAATAAAATAAAAACCTAATAAAATCTAATTCTAAAATAAAATAAAGACTCAAATAAAATTGAAAAAAGTAATGAAAATAAAAAATAGAAATCTATTAAACTAAAACTAAGATCCTAAAAAGAAAATGTAAATTAAAAATAAACTAAAAATAAATAAATCCTAAAAAATCTAATCCTAATAAATTAAAAACTAAGAAAAATAAAATAAAATTACACAAATAAGGATAAAAATAGAAAATAAAACCTAGAAAATACTAAATAAATCTAAAATAAAACCTAAAAATAAAAATGACTCAAACTAAAAAATCTAAAAAATAATAAAATGACACAAACAAAACACACATAGGCTTGGGGTAAGTTTTGGGCTAGGTTTAGGCGTGGGTTAGGGTATGGGAGAGGGAATTAACTCCAATTATGCGCAATTGCTTTGATTTAAATGTTTGAACTCTGCAACGCACAATTAACCTACAAAATAAACATGTAAGCACATAACACCCATACTATCGAGAATTAGCAACTAAAGTACGTCTATTCGGGGTATAAAATGTACAGTTTTGGGTGCTTATCACACCACCCCCAAACAGAGCATTGCTAGTCCTCGAGCAATAAGATAGAGAGAAAGAGAAATATAAGTAACCAAAAGTGTACCACTTTCGCGGGCACTTGCGATTGCACTTAGCATGTGCAACAAGCCTTTAAACCTATAGGTTACCCTACAGGACGAGTTGTGTCTCGTGAGGGTTTGCAGGGAATATACCCACAAAATTCTTATTTTGTAAAAAAATTATTAAAAGGCAATAAATCTCTTATTAGACGTAGAATAATCGCACAATCCATCATGAGATAAATATTTTTAGAAATACAAGCTAGAAGTGTAAAAATTTTAGCTAAGTAAATACACAAGTCACATCCTTCCTAATACTCAACGTGTGTAGTCTGAATCAGTCAAAACGGGTCGAGTATCACAAGAGTAATTCCAAGATTGCCTTGTTGGAATCAATGCTTAAACTTCAAATCTCATGGATATATCTCTCTCAAACGAACTCTCGAGATATGGGTTAGTGTATCACTCTTGTGTGTGAGGAGGTGAGTAAATGTAAGCAAGTTCAAACGTCTTACATACACATAAGAAAGAACGAACAATAAGAAAGAATCATGATCTCATGAAGGAATGTTAATCACTTAGTGAGAACGTCGAGTTATTCACCACGTCGACTTTCATTTGCCCGAACACCTAAGGGAGATATGGATGTATATGGGTGAGGGGAAATGAGACAAAAAGGATATGTGTGACACCCCGCCTAATTAAATATCGGGCGATCACTCCTTTATTAAATTAAAATCAAGGTGAACAGTTGGTTCATTCTTAGCATCACTGTCGCAAATGAAAATTTTCAAATTTTAACACCCTAATTAATTAATCTAAGTGTCAAAACCATTTAAAACCTTATTTCCATTATTTTTAAATCCAATTATAAAACCTTTAACCATTAACATTTTAAGAGTCACACATTAAGTATAAGAATAAAAAATGAACATTCAAGGGTTTAACCATTAATAATAAATCCCAACATTAAAACACTAAAGGAAAACATCCTGACAGTAATAAATCCCGAAACAAAGATACTGCAAGTAAAAGAATTACAATCTCTGATAAAACCAACTAAATAATGGAAAAGGGCGACACATGTCCCCACTGGATAAAGCTGAACTAGAAGTGGAGTCAACAATGAAGTCATCTAAGCAATGGCTTGCAACTCCCACAAAAGCTACAGCGCGCTCCATCCAAAGAATCCTAAGCATGACGCCCCTATGGCTGGGCACCTGTAATACACACACATATATATATATACACAAGAGAGAAGAGATAATAGCAAACGGGTCAGAGCCCGAATGTAAAACTGTTTCAAAAATAGTTTAGCAACTATTTAAAATGCTTACCGGCTAATGCAACAATCATATTAGTATGCGACACTCTCTTGAGAATTCTCACCTCTCATCTAGTGTGCACGTTTACCGTACTAATGAATCCCATATATCTCTTTAACTTATTCTCCATAAGTCTTAACATGTGAAATTAAGGTTATGGTATTCACTTTAGAAAAATCTGTCTCTTCCAGATTTCTTACGTAATTTAGAATAATTCCGTATCGTTATAAAGTTTCCGAATACTTATAGTGAAGCCGCATAATTTATACATTACTTAACTACTATTTCACTCAGTAGAAAGTTCTCATATAGAAATAAGTATATATATACCAATCACTCATATAATACATATATACTAATGGCACCCCACATAAAACTATGGTGCTAAGTTTCCATAAATAAGTATATATATACTAGTCACTCATATAATACATATATACTAATGGCACTCCACATAAAAACTATGGTGATGGCATACTCTGCTACCAAGTCCCTATATAACACATATTTAGGGAAATGCTAGTTCGGAATCACTCTCGAACTGCATTAACACAAACACATACAAATGGAGGCGAAGCATAGTTCCCGGTCCTAAGAGGTCAGCACATACCCACAAGTCTCTTTGGCACCTCTGACTATCAATCAGATAGCCTGTAGTAGGGAAATACTCTGTTCTAGGGTACAAGTCAATATCCCCCATAAAGGTCCCATCGAGATAAGACTGTCCCGGTGCGGAAACCCCTGTGATAGCAAGTAGCCCGGGTATGATTTTTACACAGAAATAATATATGCACAATCACACTGTCATATATATAATATATGTATTCACAACCACATTATTAAATCAGGCGCGCTCATGACCCCTAATTATAACTATCCGTTATTACACATTTTACTCAATTATCTCGTATAACAGACTCATTCTTTTTATTCTCGTAATTAAGTTATTCTAAACCCACTTCTCGTCTCTCGAAGTATTCTCTTTACCTAAGTACCATTTTAGTAGGCCCTCACTTACCTTCTAATCCAACTTCCTAGAGGTTTCGATTATTTAGTCAACGCACGTATGATTTCTTAAGTATAAATGTCTCCCCGTTTACCCTTTATTTCCCTTCACATTAAAGTCCCACTTAACGGGGTTTATCTTGACCCTATTGGTCCTTTTTATGTTCCATTATGTTCTAGCAACCCTAATCAAGGTTTACTACGTATAAAATTGGATTAAGCTAACAGGAGAAAAAACACAATTTTCCAGAAGGGGTCGATCGATCGATGAAAGGTGGTCGATCGATCGATTTTTCGATCGATCGATGCTCTGCGCTCGCTCGATCGATCAAGCAGTTATGCAGATTCTGCAGAAAACCCAGTTACGGTATTCTTACCCCAAACTCATCCAAATCATCATGTTAAAGTCCCAAACTCTCAACCACTTATACTACAAGTGTTGTATACCCATATAAACAATATCCTATGTAAAACATGAGAAATTTCATCAACTATAACAAGATAAAAGGGTGAAAATCTTTATAAATCTCAAGAACCCTAATAATTTTCTTTCACTTAGTTTCTTCCATTTTTCTTCCAGATTTTCTTTCACTAATACCATGGAAATTCGTGGATCAACCTCTACATATGAAATGTATTTCCAAAATATGATCTTCACCTCTACAACATGAAATTTTTTTCTCCAATTAATGTTTTCTTTTAAGAACACTAATTCTAGTCAACCCTAGACTAATATAAAAGAACATTAACTTGATAAAAGCAAGATAGATACTTGCCTGAAATTTTAGAGTTCTGATTTGTGGAAGAATTTGGTGTGGTTGAGATCCTCGTTGCGCGATCTACTATTTGGCGATGATGGCGGTGCAACCGGAGGAGTTCTTGGCCTAGAACTCCTTGGAAAGATCCTCCCCTTCCACTCCAATGGACGTCATTAGTTTTTGGTTATGTTAACTCTAGAAGACAACACTTACCATATGATATAACCCTAGAAAATTCGTGGGTTTAATTACCCATAATTACGAAATGTCCAAAACGCCCTCCCGGGGTACTAAATAGGCCTAAAAACGCCCCGAGACCCAAACTAAACCCCCGGGTACACTTTTCTGACTATCTCGACCCTTCCGGAGACTTTGGTTCACTTAAAATGATCATACGAGCAACTTATAATTTGTTCACTTTTATTAATCAACATTTAGTCCCGACACGACACGGGCGCGTCCCGACTTAAATTTTCATAATTGCCATTTTATTCACACGTGAAAATTTTTATAAAATAAATCTCATATATTACTATATTCATCCAGTAACTTTCAACAAATTTCAATAATTACTAACTCTCGTCATGCTAGTAAATATTTCAAATAACATTCCCAATTAAAATTAAATTAATTTATCTCAATTAAATTTAATAAATCCCTAAATTTAAAAGCCATAAAAATACGGGGTATTACATACTTCCCCCTTAATAACGGAATTTCGTCCTGAAATTCGAAAAATAAGGCTTACCTGGTAGAACAATTCTGGGTATCTTTTCAGTAAGAAAACTATCTACCTAGTAAGGCGTTACATGGTGCTCCCAGCAAGCTTGGTTAACATTCTCATTGGAGACACCTCACATGGTGCTCCCAACTGACAACATTCGCATAGGTCACGCCTATACATTATAAATTTTCATTATCTCACTGACATTGGGAGGCCGCACCTCACTATATGACAACTACCTGGACTTATTTATATACAAAACTCTCATTCTGAGAAAACCATACGAACATTTGACCACTCTTGTTCACTTAAAACAATCGTGGAATTCCACCATAGTTATCGGATTATTGATCGATCCAAAATTCTGATTATCCACTCACCTCTAAACATACGGAAGGAGAATAGTCGAGGTTCTTCCATACCAAAACCTTAATTTTCACCTCGTACCCGACAAACATGTACGAGTACTTCTACAGAGCATTCCTTAAATCATCGTACCAAGATTTCAAAATTTCCTTCACGTGGCTCCACTAATATTTAATCACCGTGCGCCTATTTCCTGGATAAGGGTGATACATCCTACTCGAAACAAAACCTTATCTCCGCTGGTTCCTGAAATCCCATATCAAAAGTGGGATTCACAAATCTCATCCCGATTCAGAAATTAATACTATGTCGTACCATGTACTGGCGCGATCCTTCCTTTCAAAGGAAGTCTGGGGCATACTAGTTAATATTGTAAACCACCCCAAAGGAATATCAATCACTTCCTTCTCGGACGACTTAATTCACATGTTCGGATGAACCCTTGATCTTGTTCTGAGGATGGTAACCCATCCAAGAACTTTATCGACTTTACTGACCTATTCCAATTACAGGAATTGTCGATAAACACAAAATTCTCTGGTTGATTCTCCTTTTCCAACTGAACTTTACCTATGGGCGGTGCATGTAGAGACTACTCACTACGTCTCGCTAAACATCGATTTTTCCTTGAAATGTCTCACATTAAGTGACACGTAATACTCCCCTTCCTTCCTTGGTGAATGCCGAAAGTTCCGACCCGTGCTCTTTCCTCCACGATGCGCACTTCAGGATCTTTTTTACCATACTAACATCATCACTCTTTTTATGCTCAATCGTTCTCACACTTGACTACTAACAACTCTGCTCCGAGTGTTCTTCATAATAATTAAATTCTACTTTATTCAAGGAATACTCCTTCTTAAATGGCTTCCCACGGTATTCCAATTTAATTAGGGTGTGTTATTCTAATTATACACTTATGTATGGATTATCGCCCCTCATGTGAAGTTTAATCCACTCCATCACTTCGACTTCTTTATTCTAGTCCCACAAATATATATTCCACGCGTCCACTCCCACGTCCCCTCAACTCAGATGATTCGATTATCAGATAACCAAGATGCCCACATTTTTGCAACACCCCAACTGCCCTGGGAGAGCGAGAGACATGATACTCATCTGTAGAACTAACTAAATCCAACAAAATATAAGGCATATGGCATTAAAATTCCATGACAATAAAAGGGGAACAATAAATTTACAACTTCTTCAGATAAGTACAATAATTTTCCCAATTAGGTACAACAACAAAAATAAATCACTAATGCTCTATTCATCAAAATAAATACAAGTCATCTCTTTTGTATAATAAAGTTCTTTCCAGATAATCCATGCTAAAAATCATTCCAACTCTTTATTCACCTTGTTTCTGAGCGCGGTTACGACATTTGGGTACTCTCAATCACCCTAGAAATCGAAATTTTTAAATACTCCTTATCATCATTCCACCCCTCAACTCGTGAGGATAACTTTCAATGCTTTCTTACCACATAACCGGCTCCACTGGCTTTAACTCATGATTCAACTTCTAACTTATAGATGTAATTACCTACCCCTAGTATGACCGAGGTACCGAACTCACGAACCAGTGACCAACAACTCCCTAATTCCAACCTTACGCTAAGTTTCATGCATGGGATGTCTCGCAAAGCGAAATCCAAACAAGGAACCCCCTGATACACTACTACCTAGCATTGTCTGTTATCGAAATCCGTTAGGTCCTTTGTCCATAGCATATACCCCTTTATTCCGTCTCTTGACAGAAAAGTTACATTTCCTCCCATAATTACACCTAACAAAGAACATTTCACCAATTACACTATCGTTCAGTATTGGTTGGTGGTAATTGCATTCCATAAACCTCGAATACATAGAATCAGAATTCTCGAAATCCCTTTCCCTAATAATATGGTTATAAATCGTAACTCCCACATCTCTAGATGATAGATATAACAATGCACTCTTCCTATCACCAAGTCCTGAGTGCTCAACATAATACTGAATTAAATCTTTTTTCTCAATAGTAAGCCCGATACATACTAAATCATAATGATAAAGTCCATATGTACATCGGTATCGAATATCTCGAGCCCACTATCCCCTCCGAAGTCTCTAGGATAGATAATATAAGTGCGAGTCTGATCCTCTTGCAGGTGAAGCCTCGCTAGGACAAAATATGCTGCACTAATGCAACCACTCCGATAGCCTTGCAATAAATTCCCACTATCGTACTAACAATTTCTATGACGTTTTAACAAAGATCATATCATACTCGCATATCGCATCACTACAACGAGTAACCTTAATAAAGTACATAACACTTTTAATATACTTATTCATCCTCCGCGGATAGCACTAAAGAAAAATCCCGTTACGCTAGGGAAAAATATTCACATAGTAATAATGTTTATAATTATATGCATTAAACTCGTCTCACATGGTAATCTAGCAATGAATAAAATATAGTGACTCATTCGTTCCACATAAAAACGCCTCATCCTCTGAGGATACAACTTATACTTCCACCTTGGCAATCGTCTTGACTGCACAAATGGTTTTCAGACGTAACACGTCTGCCCAAACCAAAATAAAACTACTTTAATCGTTGTCTTTTACTAGGCACCGTATTCTTGTCCCTTTAGTCACTTTGGAAAATATTATTGCGTGCGATTTCACTTCCCATAAAATAATTCAACACATAATCCACCTATCACTTGTCCTACTAACCATGTTAGGATTGTCCTTCTCTCGGACTTTAGTAGACTCGATTCCAGTTGGCTACCCCGGTTATTCCCTTAGTCTTTTAGGCCCTAAAGAACATGTCACTGTCTATAATAGTCCTTACTGAATTTACCATCACTTGGTAAGAATTAAACTATCCGAATCATTTAAATGGGTCCCCTGATGTGTATCCACACCCTTTTGTGGTGCTACACCACCACCGTTGTATTCAGTCTTATTTTCGACTAAATTCTTCGATTCTTTTAGTTTCCCACACAAAGGAGTATTATCATCTTTATTGACAAAATACGATGTTGTCAACCTTTGAATCGGCCGTCCATAAGAATTTCCTCTTTGAGTGTTATCAATTATTATTATGAGTCGATCTCCCACTTGGAGTCAGTTCCTCCACTTGTATCTATATCTCCCGATACAAAATTTGCTAACGATTAAGATTCATATTAACAAATGGACTTCTGTCATGCCCTCCTGCGATGAGTTCAGGACAACGTTCACTTCTAGTCCTGAACAGCTGAGGAAGGAACATACGGTCAACACTGTACCTAAGGTTCTCCTATAGACATAGCATTCCACTTCTAAAAATTGGTGGTTGACTCCCATCATTATAACTTCATCCCGAAAGCCAAGAAAAATTTCTCTAAATTTTCACTTTCAGTTAGCCACACTCCGTCCTATATCTAAACCTTTGGATACTTTACCTCCTTTGGTAAACACACACAATTCCCGCGTTTCTAGAATTTCCCACTGACAGTTCTCTACACGTTTTGTAACACGTTGGGTGAGTTTACTCTCACACCACTTTCGACTATAGAAGCATTTGGAAATCATTGTTGCGCCTTAGTCGCCTTTCTAGTATTGGGTTCTCGTGCCATAATGAAGGTGACCTCAACTACGGTCACCATACTCGAATATATTTTACCACTTCAACTGAGCCCTACCTCCTGATGTCCGTTTAACGGTCCTCTTCTGACATCCGTCATCGCTCGGCACACGCACACATCCGAACGAAATTAGAATTCACTAATGTATATACATCATAGCAGGAGAACGAAATGTCATTAAAGAAATCGACAATCCTAAACATAGGGCTCTATATCAAACAAAGTAACGCTGAAAGCATAATAAGCCGCACAGATCCTAAAGGACACTAGAACCTGATGCCCTGATACCCTGTGACACCCCGCCTAATTAAATACCAGGAGATCACTCATTTATTAAATTAAAATCAAGGTGAACAGTTGGTTCATTCTTAGCATCACTGTCGCAAATGAAAATTTTCAAATTTTAACACCCTAATTACTTAAGCTAAGTGTCAAAACCATTTAAAACCTTATTTCCATTTTTTGTAAATCCAATTATAAAACCTTTAACCATTAACATTCTAAGAGTCACACATTAAGTATAAGAATAAAAAATGAACATTCAAGGGTTTAACCATCAATAATAAATCCCAACATTAAAACACTAAGGGAAAACATCCTGACAGTAATAACTCCCGAAATAAACATACTGAAAGTAACAGAATTACAATCTCTAATAAAACCAACTAAATAATGGAAAAGGGCGACACATGCCCCCACTGGATAAAGCTGAACAATAAGTGGAGTCAAGAATGAAGTCGTCTAAGCAATGGCCTGTAACTCCCACAAAAGCTACAACGCGTTCCATCCAAAGAATCCTAAGCATGACGCCCCTGTGGCTGGGCACCTGTAATACACACACACACACACACACACATATATATATATATATATATATATATATATATATACACACAAGAGAGCAGAGATAATAGAAAACGGGTCAGAACCCGAATGTAAAACAGTTTTAAAAATAGTTTAGCAACTATTTAAAATGCTTACCGGCTAATGCAACAGTCATATTAGTATGCGACACTCTCTTGAGAATTCTCACCTCTCATCTAGGGTGCACGTCTACCGTGCTAATGAATCCCATATATCTCTTTAACTTATTCTCCATAAGTCTTAACATGTGAAATTAAGGTTATGGTATTCACTTTAGAAAAATCTGTCTCTTCCAGATATCTTACGTAATTTAGAATAATTCCATCTCGTTATAAAGTTTCCGAATACTTATAGTGAAGCTACAGAATTTATACATTACTTAACTACTATTTCACTCAGTAGAAAGTTCTCATATAGAAATAAGTATATATATACCAATCACCCATATAATACATATATACTAATGGCACCCCTCATAAAAACTATGGTGCTAAGTTTCCATAAATAAGTATATATATACCAATCACTCATATAATACATATATACTAATGGCACTCCACATAAAAAATATGGTGCTGGCATACTCTGCTACCAAGTCCCTATATCACACATATTTAGGGAAATGCTAGTTCGGAATCACTCTCGGACTGCATTAACACAAACACATACAAATGGAGGCGAAGCATAGTTCACAATCCTAAGAGGTCAACATATACCCACACGTCTCTTAGGCCCATCTGACTATCAATCAGATAGCATGTAGCACGGAAATACTATGTTCTAAGGTACAAGTCAATATCCCCCATAAAGGTCCCATCGAGATAAGACTGTCCCGGCGCGGAAACCCCCGTGATAGCAAGTAGCCCGGGTACGATTTTTACACAGAAATAATATATGCACAATCACATTGTCATATATATAATATATGTATTCACATCCACATTATTAAATCAGGCGCGCTCATGACCCATAATTATAATTATCCGTTATTACACATTTTACTCAATTATCTCGTATAACGGACTCATTCCTTTTATTCTCGTAATTAAGTTATTCTAAACCCACTTCTCGTCTCTCGAAGTATTCTCTTTACCTAAGTACCATTTCAGTAGGCCCTAACTCACCTTCTAATCCAACTTCCTAGATGCTTTGATTATTTAATCAACGCACGTATGATTTCTTCAGTATAAATATCTCCCCATTTACCCTTTATTTCCCCTCACATTAAAGTCCCACTTAACGGGGTTTATCTTGACCCTACTGGTCCTTTTTATGTTCCATTATGTTCTAGCCTAATCAAGGTTTACTACATATAAAATCGGATTAACCTAACACGAGAAAAAATGCAGTTTTCCAGGAGGGTTAGATCGATCGGTGAAAGGTGGTCGATCGATCGATCGATGCTCTGCGCTCGATCGATTGATCAAGCAGTTATGGAGATTCTGCACAAAACCTTGTTACAGGATTCTTAACCCAAACTCCTCCAAATCATCATGTTGCAGTCCCACACTCTCAACCACTTATACTAAAAGTGTTGTATAACCATATAAACAATATCCAACGTAAAACATACGAATTTTCATCAACTATAACAAGATAAAAGGGTGAAAATCTTTATAAATCTCAAGAACCCTAATACTTTTCTTTAACTTAGTTTCTTCCATTTTTCTTCCAGATTTTCTATCACTAATACCATGAAAATTCGTGGTTCAACCTCTACATGTGAAATGCATTTCCAAAATATGATCTTTACCTCTACAACATGAAATGTTTGTCTCCAATTAATGTTTTCTTTCCAGAACACTAATTCTAGTCAACCCTAGGCTAATATAAAAGAACATTAACTTGATTAAAGCAAGATAGATACTTGCCTGAAATTTCAGAGTTCTGATTTGTTGAAGAATTTGGTGTGGTTGAGATCCTCGTTGCGCGATCTACCATTTGGCGGTGACGGCGGTGCAACCGGAGGAGTTCTTGGTCTAGAACTCCTTGGAAAGGTCCTCCCCTTCCTCTCCAATGGCCGTCATTAGTTTTTGGTTATGTTAACTCTAGAAGACAACACTTACCATCTGATATAACCCTAGAAAATTCGTGGGTTTAATTACCCATAATTACGAAATGTCCAAAACGCCCTCCCGGGGTACTAAATAGGCCTAAAAACCCCCCGAGACCCAAACTAAACCCCCGGGTACACTTTTCTCAGTATATCGACCCTTCCAAAGACTTTGGTGCACTCAAAATGACCATACGAGCAACTTATAATTTATGCACTTTTATTAATCAACATTTAGTCCCGACACGGCACGGCCGCGTCCCGACTTAAATTTCCATAATTGCCATTTTTTTCACACGTGACAATTTTATAAAATAAATCTCATATATTACTATAGTCATCCAGTAACTTTCAACAAATTTCAATAATTACTAACTCTCATCACGCTAGTAAATATTTCAAACGACATTCCAGATTAAAATTAAATTAATTTATCTCAATTAAATTTAATAAATACCTAAATTTAAAAGCCATAAAAATACGGGGTATTACAATATGATAATGAGGTAGAAATGGTGATGTATGAATGAATAATGAGTGATGGATGTGTAATGGGTAAAACATGGATGCGATATGTGAGAAGAGTGTATACACTTTAGGCACACATGTCTTTATTTTAAAAACTAACTACATACTCTCTTTCTTTTATTTTCTCTCTTTTATTTTCTTCTTTTTTTTTTCTTTCTTTTTTTCTTTCTATTTTTTTTCTTTTTCTCTCACTTTTCAAACCAACAATGAAGACATTTACATTTGGAATCACACTATTTTTCTCAAAAATGAAGTATGATATATGAATGTGGTGGGGTATGTATATGGATGGGGAGAAGTATGTGGGCATATGGAAGAGCCTGGGAATATAATGGGTGAAGTGGATGGAAATGTGATATGGGGGAAAAGTGGTAGGTGTATGGATGAAAATATAGTATTCGGGACAAATTTCAAGACACTTGTTTCTTACAACTCGAAAGTGATGTCGTCCTCAGTGATCAAGCCAAAATTTTATGAGAGATAATGAGATCATACAAGAATTAAAGTTCAGACCCAAAGGAAGTTGAATCAACTTGTGACTCAGAGATTGCATAAAACACTCTGAAAGGTTGAAAGGCACGAATCTCACAAGCTAAAGTCTCTACTAGTGATCCTTAAGGTTCTCTTTAGAATTGTAGTACTCATCAACTCTAAACCGTATTGACGTGATAAGTGCGCAATTTTTTTTTATTGAGTCTATAAATTCATGGTGCAACATGCCTTGTTACGTATTACATAAGCCATTTAGAAAAAATATTCTCTAGCTTGATTCCTAGACTTTTGAAAGATGGATGATTAAAAATTCACATCAATGAGTGAGATGAAAGAAATTGCACGAAATTTTAAAAACTAGGCTTTAAAGTCAAAATTTTTCAAAAGAGGTACGATTTTGATAAATTTCCCCACCCCCAAACAAAAAGGAACATCATCCTCGATGTTAGGTAAAGTGATTTTTAAAATTGAGAGCACGAGGTAGGAAAGAGATTACCAGAATGAACCGCTAATGAAGTGGACAGATGTAGCCAAGAAGAAACCTGAATAAGAAGGGAGAAAAAAAATTGTGTACAAGCCTATAACATGGCAAAACATAAGGTGATGTGAAAACACAACTCCCAAACAGGATGAGACTAGTACAAGAAATACGGGCTATCTCCTGGTAGCACTAAGTTTAATGTCTTCAGCCAGACCAAACCATTCTCACCCTCAATATAGGAACTAGGAAAGTACGGGGTGGCAGAAAATTGGGTGATTAGAATCACACCCAAACAAGACTGAAGTGCCAATATCGTTGGAAACAGGCTAAAGGGTCAATGCACTTGTATCGAAAAATGCATGACACGATGCAAAGCATCGGTGGACCAAGGGCGGGTGGGAAAAAGGGCTAAGGTGAGGGTGGAAAGGTATCGGTCACGGGCCTTGTTGAGCTTAAAGGTGAGGGAAACTAGAGTCCTGTAAGAATGGTGCTCTAATTGGTGTGGGAGGCAGAATGGTGTAGAAACTGGAATGGGGTGGGGCTCAAAGAAAGGACACGACCGTTCTATGAATGGGCAATGATAATGGTCGCATCGTGACACGCCAGGGAGCTGTTGAGAAAAATCAACACCACAAGAGAGTGGAGAGTATCACCATAACTCTCTTGGAAGGTGGAGGATGGTTTTAGGCGAGGATCTAAATATGTAGATGGAAACATGAACTGTGTAAAATCACGATCCAAACTAGGTGGAGGGGTAGAAGGGACAATGGGTGGGTCGGGTGGATACACGGTGTATCGGGTGGGATAAATGGTGGAGGAAGATGATCCAACTCAAGAGTGCGAGACACACACTCATTGGGAGGAGTAAAGGAATACTCACAAGAGAGTGTGGTTTCTAAAGATAGAGTTGTCAACTTCTCCATAAGAGTAGCATTGGTAAATGGGGTGGGTGGGTAAAACGAGGCACAAAGATCAGAGATAGAGGAATCACTAAAAATATCGGGCTCAACGGGAGCCATGCATGGTGGGACATCATCAATATCCAGATAGTTAGGAACTATCAAGGATTCTATTTCGGAAAAATGGTGAACTCTCGTAGCCGGAGCTAACCTAGGATAAATTGGTTCCTCGGGAACACAAAGGTGAAGATCGATAGGTGTAGACTCGGGCATTGGTTTGGATATGACGGGAGTGTGAACCGCAATGATGGGTTTATAAGGACAGGCTGGGAGTGGATCAGTCTCACTAATGAAAGGTAAGTCAACACAATTGTCGACTTGGGACCTGGACCAAGGGATGGTCTCAACTTCAAGATTCTCGGGGTAGTAGGGTTGGTCACACTCAAAATTCGTGTCACGAGAGGACACATCATCATTACACTCGGTTGCAACGATGGGTGGGGCCATGGGAATATCCAACTCTCGCTCACACTCCAATTCATTTAACCTTAGTTCAAGCATTTAGAGAGCCTGAGTTTGAATTTCTTGCTCTTGCTCAAGTATGAACTTTTTCTAGAGGGTTTCGAGAGTGTATGTGAATGAAGGTGTTGGTGGAATGATGGGTGGTGGTGGTGGGTGAGGTGGGCACAATGCGCTAATCAAAACTATATGGAGAATACTCAAATGAAGTGTGTGGGGTGGGGCCAAGGGCATCATACACGAAAGGATCGCTTTCGTGATGGATAATTGGCTGATGCGCATGGGGTGCGTAGTGAGGAAAATGATCGTGAGTGGGTGCACAAGGTTGCCATGATGACTGTTGGAATGTGTGAGGATCCACAACATCGGGTCGGGATACGTATTGCGTGGAAGGGTGATCAAGCCTACACGAATAACTCGAGGACTCACACAACTCGGGAGTAGGTATATCGGGATAATAGGCCGAGGTGGGTTCCAAAACAGTGTCATATAGATACACATGTTCCATGGTGGATTCAGATGGATTTGTAATGTAAGGGCACTCATGGGACATGTGATCAGCATAATAATAGTGGGTGCACAACAAAGGATGAGGCACGGTAACACTTGACACCGAGGTTGATGGAATAGGTGGTGCATGCATGGATGGGTCAAGAGTACCAACGGTACTCGTGAGAGAGGTGAAACGACTAAGAATATCATAAAGAGACGACACGGGATCACTCTCATACGTGTCACATATCAATGGAAAATTACCAAAGTAATCCCGTAAAGGACGTTCCTCGGCCACGAGGAGAGAAAATAATTTTTGATTTTTAAATTTTTTCAAAAGGAAAGAAAATATTTTTGGATTTTTCTAAAAAGGAAAGAAAGAAAATATTTTGGATTTTTTTTTAAAAATAAAGGAAAAAAAATATTTTTTGATGTTTTTTTTTTATAAAAAAAATGAAAGAAAATATTTTGAATTTTTTTGGAAGAAAAGGTGGGGAAAATATATGGACGCTTGAATTGAATGAACCAACTAAAATCCGACTACCGAAAAAATGGAATTGGACACACACACAAGTCAAGAAAATTCCTAACTAGCACTTAACCAATTTTTATCTTTAAATTTAGTCAAAGGGTAGTCAACTTTTAATTGAGTCCGCGGGCGATAAAAAATCACGAAAGAATATGAGTGATCGCCTGTGAAAAAATGTTCTCCTATTGGGCTACCTAGATGATTGATTTTAAATTTAATGATGGCTAGGGTAGCACACAAGGGTAAACGAGTGAGTCTGGTGATGAAATCCCTTCTCGTGAGTGACCGGGTGTAGGTCTTAGTTAATTAATTCATCACACCATTCGAAAATAAATGCGAGAATAAAATCAAGTAAGAGCACACAAGAGCACACAAAAGAATTGACTCGCTAACAGGAGAGGCGCGAGGGTGTAAGAAATGTACCTCCCACGGTTTTTTAGGCCGTGGGGTGCCGAAAAATTTGAGTCGATCGGGGGCAGATCACGCCTATTTCACTCGTTCCCAGGAGTCCTACCGACCCAAGGTAGAGAGCCTTCTAAATTATCGCCTTGGACGCCCTCTCTCTACCTTGTCCGGTTTCCCTATCACGCTTGTCTTCAATTATTACAATTTTAAATGAAAAATAAATGGTGTCTCTACGCACCGTAATACAAGCCAAAAATAAAAATCCTAATACAAACCTTCAAAATAAATAAATGTTACTAAAAAAATAAAAATAAAAAGTGAAATACAAATGAATCACAAATAGGTAATCCTCGCAAGTGCTTCAAGGTCCAAATATCGGCAACGACGCCATTTGATAAATAAGAAAAAATGCCTCTAATGTTGATTTTTGTGTCGTTGTTACAACTTCTTTATCCATCAAAATTCCCTTTAACCTACAAAATTATTACAAAACTAGTGTAGAGGGTAAGTAAGGGAGTCAATCCGAATCTAAGGGTGATACACAAAATTGGAGAGGACATATATATAGATTCATTTGCATTTTATTATATTTTTTTATTTTTACTTTTTCTATTTTTTTATGGATTTTTCAAGGGAATATTAATTAACTAACTATATACTAATTTTAAAGTACTAATTAAGATGTAAAAGCTAATAAAAAATTAGGGTAAATAAAATTGTGCTCAAAAGTAAACTAACTAAATTGGATTCATGAGGGCTTCAAAATTGCATCCCATGAATGGCATATTAGCCCTCAATAATCATCATCCACAAATATAAGATAAACAAATAAAAGCATGAGAAGATTAAACTAAAAGTAATCAAGAGGAGGAGATCAAACCCATTTAAGCCATGAATTGACATGAAATCTTCAATTACATCATCAATCTCTCAATTACAATTCCTCACTCATGTATTTATTGAATCTAAACTAAAAATTACAAAATAAAAATAAAAAGGATAGTGGATGAATTCATGATGGACAATTAAATAATAAAAGAGATTTGCTAAAAATGAAAATCCTAAAATTCTAAAATTGTACATTAGAATTCACCGAAAGAAATAAATTCTAGATCATTAATTTATATTGAGATAATTACTAAAAATGCAAAATCTCAACATAAAGGAATGGATTAGAACTTACCTCCCATAAAGGATAAATTAAACTAAATCAATCTATTATGAATAATTGCTAAAAATGCAAAAATTCATAATAGAGGGGTGGGGTGAAATTTAACCTAGAGATAATTTTCACTACACACCTCTATATTGAGGTATTTGCTAAAAATGAAAATACTCAACATAGAGGGGTGGAGAGAATTTTATCACACCAAGCTTAAAACTAAATTTGAGATACTCTAAAAATGAGTCTTCATCCTCTTTTAATAATAGGTGCCATGGAGCTAGGGGCAATTGGGTAATTGGTATAAGTGGGTGTGTCATGTGAATGAGAATACAAATCTAATATGGTGAGGGGTAATTTTGGGTATTGGGTAAAAGAGGTTGTTGGGAGTAAAATTGGGGAAAAGGGTTAAGTGGGTTCATTTAACACATGTGGGTTATTTGTTATTTTGGTTTTGGCTTTGGTTTGCAAGGAGGTGGAGATCGTGCAAGGTTAGAAGAAAAGGGAAATGGGTTTTGGTGAGGTGGGTCTGGGTTGGTTTTTGGTTTGAGACGGTTTGGGGTTTGATTCTGGGTTTGGTATGGACTTGGGTATGGCCGGAAGTAGTGGTTCCGCCGGAGATGGAGGTTGAGTTGCTCCGGGTTGGTGGCTGGCGCGAGGTCGTCGACGGTCGTAGCAGGGGGGTCGACGAGATGGCAGAAGGGCGAGAGCGAGAGGGGCCGGAGTTGGTCACACCGGTGTTAGCGGCGGCGGCGGCGGGTTGAAGATGGAGAGGTGCTAGTTCGGGTAAGGGAGAACACCGGGCGTGAGCTGTCGCCAGCAGCTGAGCTGGGGTAGGTCGACGGGGTGGTTTTCAGGTGGGTATGGGATTTTATTTATGGTTATTGAGGATGAGAGAGATGGGTGAAGAATGTAGGTGGGTTTTGTAGCTATGAAGTTTAGAGAGGAAGAGAGAGGGGTTTTAGTTGGGAGCTTGAAGATGATGAGTGTGGGGTTAAGGTGTAGGTGAGGTGAATGGTAAGGGGGTGAGGGTGAGGGGGTTGTTTTGTGTATATAATAGGTGTAGGGTATTAAGTGTGTGAGTGAGTGTTAGGGTGTGTTTAATGTGTGTGTGTGTTTTATTTGGACACCAAAAATAAATAACACTAATAAAATAAAATAAAAACCTAATAAAATCTAATTCTAAAATAAAATAAAGACTCAAATAAAATTGAAACTAAAAAGAAATGAAAATAAAAAATAGAAATCTATTAAACTAAAACTAAGATCCTAAAAAGAAAATGTAAAATCAAAATAAACTGAAAATAAATAAATCCTAAAAAATCTAATCCTAATAAAATAAAAACTAATCAAAATAAAATAAAATTACACAAATAAAGATAAAATTAGAAAATAAAACCTAGAAAATACTAAATAAATCTAAAATAAATCCTAAAAATAAAAATGACACAAACAAAACACACACAGGCTCGGGGTAAGTTTTGGGCTAGGTTTAGGCTTGGGTTAGGGTACGAGAGAGGATATTAACTCCAATTATGTACAATTGCTTTGATTTAAAAGCTTGAACTCTGCAACGCACAATTAACCTACAAAATAAACATTTAAGCACATAAGGCCCATATTGTCGAGAATTAGCAACTAAAGTATGTCTATTTGGGGTGTAAAATGTACAGTTTTGGGTGTTCATCACCTTCCATATATTAATTTCTATTTTGAAGGTACCAAACCTTCTTGCTCCTCAGCCTTCTCCTTGGCCTTCTCGACCTTCTTCTCTGGTTTGGTGTAGATGGCTGCTATGAAGCACCTTCTTGCCATCGCTCGATCCCCGTGAATCTCCATTACTCCTCGCTCGATTACGTTCTTGAGTTTCTAATGGTAGGTTGAAGGGACTGCCTTCGTTGCATGTAGCCACCCCTTGCCAAGGATAGCTTGATATGGTCAGTCGATGTCGACAACCAGAAACTCGATCATCTTGGAGACACTTCCTGCCCTTACCAGCAGCATGATCTTTCCCAATGGAATATTTACTTTCCCAACGAAGCCGACTAGAGGGACAGTGGCTTCCTTCAGGTCGGTGACGCTTAACTTCAACTTTCTGAAGAGGTCGAGATGCATTACCTAGAATGAGCTTCCCTGGTCGACGGGCAACTTGTCGATGTCATAGTTGGCTATCCTGAGCATAATTATCAAGGCATCATAATGTGGGGTTATTACTCCCACCAGATCTTCATTTGTGAACATGATATGTTTGCTATAGTCGACGTTATCTTCTCGTCGATGCATTCCTGATTGTGTCTTTGCTGGATCGATTTGAAAAGCTTGCATTACTTCTGTAATCTTTTTTACCTCTATCTGAGCTAAATTCCCTTGAATCTGCTTCATATTAGATGCCCCATGAATTACTGCAAATTCATGGACAGCATCATCCTTGAGTACGTTGTCAGGTCTGGTTTCTCCATTGGTAGCAACCTTCTTTGCTTTCTTCTCCACAAACTCGTTCAGGTGCCCAATCTGGGCTAGTTCCTTGAGGTGGGACTAAAGAAACTTGTCATTCTCGATCTTATGTCCTCCCTCCTTGTGAAAAATGCATCTCAGTGCGTTGTTTCTCTTTAAGGGATCTCCTCCCATCTTCCTAGGCCACTTAACAAATGACTCATCTTTGATCTTCGCAAGGATCTTGTAGATTGGTTCCTTGAAGACAGTGTTCATGGACTGAAATGCTTTCGTAGCATCTTTCTTGCCTCCGTTCTTGGAGCCATTCTTTCCCTCATTTTGCCTCCTTTCTTCTGGTTTTCAACCTTGTCGTTGGCCTTGGCAGCGAGCTTAGTTCGACCGTTTTCCCTTGTATTGAGGTGGGTTATATCCTCCACTTTGGCATTTTTCTCGATGCGAGCCATCAGGTCATCTATGGTTATGGCCACTACTACCTACTCTGGGCAGTCCACGACCTCATTGAACAACTCCCAATACCTCTCTGTGTAGTCCCGGAGGCTCTCCTGTGGCGTCTTCTTCATTATTAGCAAAGCATCCATCCTCTTAGGATGGGAGTTTCTACTAATGAAGTGAGCCATAAAAAGTTAGGCGAGGGAATCAAAGCTCCTTATGGACCTGTGAGGGAGCCTTTCGAACCACTTTTGGGCTATGTTGTGCAGGCTCGAGGGGAAAATCCGACAAATTAGTGCATCCCGGTGGTTCCATAGAGTCACGACCTACCTGTACTACCTAACGTGATCGATATGGTTACTTTTCCATCATAGATATTGAATCTCAGAATAGAAAATTTCTTCGGGGCTTCCTTTTCTTCTATCTCCTTGAGAAAGGGGATTTCATCTGGGTCTTAAGAGCTCGTCTAGCAAGCTCCCTAGTTGATCTGACACCTCGATGAGCGGGGTGCTGGTCCATTTCCTTCCTGACCAAATTTTGTATCTCTTCATCACCTCGAGCTGGGCTCCTGTAACGGTCAACTGGTCATTATTTCTCAAGAAAGTCATCATCTGACTCGAGCTTCTCACTTCTTTGGGATCTGGGGCTCCTTCCTCGGCTGTGAGACTTGCTCCCCTGAGGGCTAGGAGTGAGGTTTGTACATTGCCTAGTGCTACGATGGAGCTCTCTCTCCATCCTCTCTAATTTCCTTTTGAGGCGAGCATTCTCAGCCTCTTTCTTGTGATCGGACTCCCTTTGCTCTTTAAGCCTTACCTCATAGGCATCAATCAATCTCGAGATTTGTATGGACCTTGTTGGTGCTTGGCTCTCCTCTAAGGATGGCCTCTCTGGACAAGGCCTCTGATCTGAACGTCGAACTTCAGATATAATCATGTTAGGGGCAGGTTGTTCTTGGATATTCCTTGATTGAGGGGCGTTGCTACTATGACCAGACATTTTAGCTTCTTGGTTGGTGAGAGATTTCTTAAGAGTGACGAACGTTTACCACAGACGGCGCCAATTGTGGTGAAAATTATGTTTTACGTAAATTAATGAGAAAAGCGCAATCACCAAAGAGAATAAAGAATAAAAAATACCAATCACATAACACAGTATGTACGTGGTTCGGCAAGAATGCCTACATCCACGGTGGTGCATTCATTATTATTTATATGTACTCGGGGGAGTGTCTTTTAGAGAATACAATTCGTGCCTTTTTACCCAGGCTTAGGGTTTGTTATATACATGTTTGTTCTTGGGGATTGGGGGTGTTGGACTCCCCCCACGTCCATCTTCTACTCCTAGAATATCTCCCTACGAGATTTTAGGAGTGGACTAAGTCGGAACTGAATTCAGTTGAGATATGAGGAGCCCAAACTTTGGGCCATTTTTGTTGGGCTACTCATTTGGGCCTGTGATGGTAAATATGGGTACCCACATCATCGTTCTTTCGATATTGAAGAAAATCATCTTGCATAACAAATATCCATTTCTCATCGTTGGGTACCTACTTCACATTCTTGGGCTTTACTGCGGAGGTGTATTAAAAGTAGCTAAACATATTCTCTAGCTTAACATGAGTCTTGACACCTAGTATAGGATCACTAAGTATGTCAAAAAGGTCATGACATTTTCAAACCCATGAGGGAGGATCCATTATATCGAGAGAGGTGTCCTCAGGGGTGCATTATTCTCACACGCAAGGCAAGGATCAATAAACGTAGTATGTGTATCGTCTCTAATCGTGACATTCATTGATTACATAACCTTAGAGATGCACGTTCAAACGCCCTATAGACTTTACCATATAATTAATACTCTATAAATAGTCCATAATCTCTTCTAGTGTCAACTTTCCCAAGTTCTTTATATCTCGAAAGATATAGATATGACTACCAAAAACTCAAATATATGGTAGCTTGAGTTTCTTCACTATCCATAATAAATTTAGAGTGTGATTTGTATGTGGAAAAATATAGAACCTATTCACGGTGTGTCATGTGGTGTTAACTTCCTTTAGCCAAAAATGTCTAGGCATGTTTCTTCCAAGAAGCATGGATTTAGCCATCTTTTGAATTGTTCGGTTCATTGTCTCGATAATACCATTTTGCTGAGGAGTATGAACAACCAAAAACTCATATTTGATACAAATAATGTGAAAATCCATCCACTCGGGCTTCTTTCAATTTAGTGCCACTATCATAATGAATCCAAGTCATAGTGACACAATATTGATTCTCTTAAAAATAACACTTGGTTATTAGGAACTCAACAACATTGAAGTTTTTTTAAGAAATCCAATGATAGAATATATCAAAAAGTCATCAACTATCACTAGGCGATACTTCTTACCACTAATACTCTGTGTACGTATGCAACCCCAGACATCCATGAGTATCAACTAAAAATTACGAGTGGTGGTAAGGGTATTTAACTTCCTATGGGGACTCTTTATTTGTCTCCCTGGTTAGCAAGGAACATAAACTGAGGAAGTTGGTTTTCTAAGGGATGGTAAGCCACCAACTAGGTCATTCATAACTAATCCCTAACGATCTCTAAAATTAACATGACTTAATCATTGATGCCAAAGATCCTTGGTAGTTACCTTAGTATTATTAAATAGTAAAGAGGAATAAAGAATGATACCATATCAATTATCGATAGTCCTCACACCTTGTACAAAATTTCCGTCGGATTGATCATAATGGTTACACTTTGACTAGTCAAACATTATCATAAAGTTAGGATACAAAAATTGACTTATGCTTATTAAGTTCTCTCTAAACCCTTCAATAAACAACACATTGTCTAGCTTAAAAAAGAAGGTATACCCATGTAACCACATCCTAATATGCTATCCTAGTATACTAGACTTACTCATATCTCCAAATGTGGCTTTTCCTTCCGTGAGATCCATAAAGTTAGTAAAATATGACTTCTCACTCGTCATGTTCCTAGATATCTTCAACCTTGAGAACAACGTTAATAACTAGGCTTTTTTGATCATTCTTAGTTACCCAAGATGATTTAACCTTTTGCTTTCCCTTATAACTGTTGGATCTAGGCATGACATTGGAAGTAGTCTTGAAAGGTGTAGACATCCATTGAAATTCCTCTATTAAGATTTTAGAAGTAATGACTGGAAACTGAACTTGTTCTCTAAGACTAGAAAAGTCACTCTAGTGGTTCATGGGAGCATGTGTGTGAAAGACTCTTCCTAGCTTATAGAAAAATTATTTAAGGTGACCTATTAATTGGCAATGGATACAAACAGGTATTTGTTTGGGTCTACCTTGGTTAGAAGGCCTATCACGAGTCTACTTGGTGAGTTAGGTCGAGGCCCATATGTATCCATTATAAACCTAGGAACCGATTTGAATATGTTATGGTAAGTGGATGCACCATCGTAATGTATCTTTTCCCCTCTTTAAACCCTAATTCGGGACTTAGTAACATCTTTAAAACCATCTTAGATGTGTCCTCTAAATTAACTTTTACCTCTTGGACAATTTTTATAACTTTTTTGACTTGGACAATATGGGATTCAGGTTTCTCAGGAGTCTCCAATGATGCTTGGAGATATCTTGTAAGACTATCCACTTTGTTGGTAAATTAAGTTTTTTCCATCACCACTGAAACTAACGGTTCAATAAAAGAAATCCTAATCGAGGTCTCATTATTTCTCAAAATCCTTAACTCATTTTATAAAGATAACTCGATGTAAATCTCGATGTCGGCGTGTTGGAGGCCACATTCCCCTTCACTCAAATCATCGTCACCCTTATTCTCTCAAAAATAGTTCTACACATTATCGAGGCCATCACGTTTAGAAACCTCCTCATCTGCGTGAGACGTAATTGAAGTTCAAACGTCATTAGACATGAATGTATTGAAGTTAAGTCAATGCAGTGATTCATCCTCACAATCCACCGACTTATCATCTCAATCACTTAGCATGGCATTATAAGAAACTTTTCCTTTCCCATATTTCTAAAGCCTATTAGAACACTCGTGGGATTTGAGACCCTTCCCCCACACTCATAGAATCTCTCTGTATTATATTTCCTAGGGTACTCTCATCTATATTATCTTTGATTGTATTTAAAAACATTCTTTCCCGCTTTAAAATTTTTGTATTTCTTAAAAACTTTATTTACCTTTTGAAAGAATTTTAATTTTTCAATTTGAGAAGCATTTCAATTTTTTTAGAAAAAATATGTCAAGATCATCTCAAAATCGCAGTGTAACCTCCTCTTTTGATTTGATCGAGCATTTAAAGTGGCCTTTTTTTCTTTTTTATTTTGGGTTTTAGGGAACATATATATTTTGTAAGTTTAAAGGTCATATATGAGTTCTTATATCCTAAGCGTATCTAGAACTCCCAATAAAATAAACATCGTGACTTTCATACTAAAACGAGACAGAAGAGATCCTAAAAATTCAACTCTTATTTTAGAAATTTTCTCACGTAAATTAAAGTTAGAGTTCATAATATCAGACAGACCGACATAAAATTCATCAAATGTTTTAGATTCAAGCATACCAACAATATCAAATTATGCGGTGAGTTTTCAAACCTTAAAAGCTTTCACAATATTAATACCCTCATGGGTGAGTAAAAGCATGTCGTAACCTTCTTTAAACGTGGTATACGTTATGATATGAAAAAATTCATTGGGTGTGACAACACCCAATCTCGCACTAAAGCCCCAAGAGTTACAGATACTCCATCTAAAATCATCCCCAGTCCTAATAGTAACTGGTTTGTGCCTAATGACATTTTCAATAGTCACAGTGGCTGATTCCACCCCTTTTCATTATCAATCCAGACTCGCTCCTTGATAAATTTTAAAACATATCACATTTTAATGTTCCAATAGGAATTATTTGATCCATCAAACATCGGTCACCTATTATATGAGTTATACATATAACCACTAGTATTCATCTAAGTGACTTATAGAAACAAGCTTTGATACCAATTTAAAAACGCAGTGGCCCTATTATACATATGAATTGTAAAATAAGTCACATGCACATAAAAAAATTATATTGTCCAAATTTTATCTTCATTAAATTAGTTGAACCAAAACATGAAAGATATTAAAACTTAATGTAAACGAACTAATAAAACATAAACAAAAGATATGGGATGAGGAAAAATCCCTTTCAAGAAAAACCTATATTTCAACACTGTTTACAAGCGAGTATTTTAGAATGACATCTAGAGAATTAGAAAACTTAGAGCTCCACTAAGTCACACAATGGTGTCTTCAGTCCTTTTCGTCAATAGCATTGTGAGTGCGAAAATAATGGCAATGGGTGTTTTCACACAAAAGATTGCAACACCAATTTTAATTATGCGGAAGCGACTTTTAAACAGATTTCATCTTGCTTATCCTAATTATGCAACTATGTGAAAAAATAGATCAATCAAACCACACAAATACAACAAGGCCAAGTTTCATGAAAAAAACCTTTCGGTTACAAGCCTTTATTCACTTACAAATTTACAAGAGAGTCAACTTATAGACTACTTGATCCCCCACAAGCATAACACACTATTCTTCAAAAATCTCTAAGGAAAAACTATGATCCTCGTAACAATCACATGACCGCATTCCTCCGAAGTAGCCTCAGCCTTTGTTTTCAACAATGAATCCCCGCATGTATCATAAGTCAGCAATGAAGTGTCTCTCCAAAAAAGGTGTATGAAAAAGATACAAACTTTCTAAGGTTCTAAACTAATTCATAGGAACCATATTCAAGGTTTATTTTTGTGAATTAAAATAGTGTTTAGGAACACAAAACTTTGAAGAAAATTTTCTTTTGATATAGAGAAACGTTTTGGGAATATTCTTAAACAAATTGATCCATGAAACAGGTATTTATAATAAACCTTAAGTCAGTCGGTCATTCGAACGACTTCTGCATGTCGTTTGAATGACAAGTGTATGTCATTTGAACAATAATGTAATGTCATTTGAACGATAGCTAAATGTCATTTGAAGGACTAAAATGTCAAAAAAACATTTTTCTTAAACTCCTCCTACAAGTCTTCCAAAAACATTTTTTCACAAAGTAAAATAGTCTTGTTCGTCTTTTGATAAAAATTAAAAATCCCAAATATGATTCTATGAATTAATTCAAACTCCAAATTATTTTTTAGATTTTTGGATGTCAGGAATTCTTAAAATATGGATATGCTTGAGTTTGGTTCATCTTCTTGGTGTGTGACGATTTGTAATGGGATATTCCAAACTAGCCTAAAGCTATGCTATGAACAATGACGAAAATTGTTTTCTTACAAATCTCCGCCTTTGGCTATTCTAATACAAAACAAACAAATATACCGGACACCAAATTAAAATCAAAATATCCTATTACAAAGTTACTAACACCCTTCCCAACCCTGAGTGGAACGACATAGTCTCTTTGTCTTCAAAACTTAAAACCTCTTCCCTTTTCTAAACTTCGTCTTTATCTGTGTGTTTTGAATTCAACTTTAAGAACCTACACACATGAGATAACATACATATACCTTCGTGAAGCATCGAGTTTGAAACAAAATAAGCATAAATAAATACTCCCTCATAATTCAAACTCATCAAAGGATGGATTTTAATTTAATCTATTTGTCTTCAAAACTTCAAACCTCTCCCTTTTTCCAAGCTTTGTCTTTATTTGTGTGTTTTAAATTCGACTTTAAGAACCTACACACATGAGACAACAAACATATACCTTCGTGAAGCATCGAGTTTCAAACAAAGTAAGCATAAATAAATACTCCTTCATAATTCAAACTCATCAAAAACTCCATTTTAATTTCCTCCTCCCCTTTGTTTATATCGAATAGACAAATAGATAAATAACTAGAGAAAAAAAACATTAAGTGCAAAGAATCACGACGAAGAAACGATATCATCACAAAAGATGTAAAATAAGCATGTGTAATGACCATCTCAAAGGTAAATAAACACCAACTATTTTTGAAATTTTTAATTTTCCAAAAAAATTCAAATTTTATAAATACAAGAAATATACCACATATAATATATACAAACTATATGAAAGAAAATTTGGCACACATATTTAGGTATAAACAACAACAAAATGTGACACAAATAAAATATGCTTTACGCACTAGCATAGTATCGATGTGTCCGAACGTGTGAAATGGAATGAATGGGCGTGAACTAGAGATAAAAGAGTTATAACCCAAACACTCAAATATGTTAAAGAGATTCTAATTGACCACCAAACTTTATCAAACTAAGCTTTAGCCTTTAGTGACAAATACTGTTGAACTTAATGAACAAAACAAGCACAATGCACACGAGCCTAGAATTTTAATGATTCTACCAATCAATAGAGTCACGACAAAATAAGCTTAACTAGGATACGTTGTCACTGTACAACCCCGCTGATATTTCCATTCCAACTCACTCACAATATTTATTTTCTTTTCTTTTGAATGAATATATCAAACTAAACAAATTTGACCGCTATTTAGCATATTATTCTTTTTATTGCCTTTATTTTTATTAGGCTCTTTTCAAACGATGGCTTTCACGACGTGATTATTATTCACTCGCCCCTTTCCTGTGTTCACTCGTCATTTTTTTAATTTTAAATACATTCCTCACGGGAAACGGTTCTTACATGCACAAATACTCCATAGTCAAATAAACATGTAGATGACAAAATTGATAGGATAACATCTCACCACGGTCAAATGTACATCATGAAGTCAAAATCCAATAATCTCGTGCATATGTGTGTGGAGGCATGCACAAAGTCAAATCCATAAAGCAAGTCAATTTCGAAACAACTCCAAAAACATGGTTAAGATCAATCTAAGCATCTAAAGTCATAACCAAATGTCCAAGCCACATGAAAATTTCTTAGTGAATTGGATTCAAACAAATCAATATTCCACACCAAATGTGTAGAACTAAAACACGCAAAGAACCAAAAATCTTTCTACAATTTTCAAAATATTAAAAAACAAAACAAAATCATTTTGTATTTTTTCAAACATGACTCAGTTAAAGGAAAATATAATAAAAAAATAAACATGTCATAACACTAGAAAATATATATCATTAAGCACAAGTAACGTATCATTAATAAAATCGTGCAAACAATTAATGATATGAAATAACATGTGATGCATCATGTGAAGGCATGTCAGAATGAATCAATCCTGACTTTGGTTGACGCTCTTAAACAATCAATGATCTTGGCTTTAGCAATGGAAGCACCAAAATAGATAAGCCACTACCATCACTACTTGAATCTTTTAAATCATTTTTTAACTTCAAAATTTTAGATTCACGCAAAGAATTAGACTCTTCCAATTTTAGGGATGCCTTTTTCAAATTTTCAACAATTCCTAAAAGGTTATCACACTCACTCTCAATAAAATCAAACTTATCCCTAAGAGTCTTTTCACGCGCCATAAAATCATTAATCAAAATATTTTTATTCTCTTTGTCACAAACACAAACCCTATTATTTTTAAAATGCTCCAACTTTTTCTAAAAACAAGACTCAATCTTCACTCTCCCTTTTGTCCACTTTATTGATTTTAAGTCTTCATATAAAGCACCAAACTTTTCACGAACGCCATCTCTTTAATTTTGAACCGTTTGCTAAAGTTAAAATATTTTTAAAACGACTTTCAAGAAATTCGATTCATTCAGAAAATGTATTATTCAAGTGAGAATCCATCGAGAGAAAAAAAAAACCACCCAGAAATTATGTAAGCAAGATCAAACATAATAACATAGTGCAACCTCCTCTGATACCAGATGTAAGTGCAAAAATAATCGCAATGACTGATTTCACATAAAAGATTGCAACACCAATTTTAAAATGCGGAAGAGGGTTTTAAATAGATTTTATCTTGTTTGTCCAAAATAGACAACTGTGTGATTAAACAGATAAATCAAACCACGCAAATAAAACAAGGTCAAGTTTCAGGAAAAAAACTCTCAGGTCAAAACCTTTATTCACTTAAAAATTTATAAGAGAGTCGACTTATAGACTACTTGATCCCCAACAGGCATAACGCATTATTCTTCAAAAATCTATAAGGAACAACTATGATCCTCACAAGAATCACATGATCGCAGTCCTTCAAATTAGCTTCAGCCTTCATTTTCAACAGTGAATCCCCACAGGTATCACAAGTCAGTAATGGAGTGACTCTCCACAAAAGGTGTATGAAAAAGATACAAACTTTCTACGGTTCTAAACAAATTCACAAGAAGAATATTCAAGGATTCTTTTTGGTAATTAAAACAGTGTTAGGAATAAAAAACTTTGAAGAATTTTTTCTTCTGATATGCAGAAATGTGTTGACAGTATTCTTAAACAAACTGATCCATGAAACAGGTATTTATAACAAACTTTGAGTCGGTGGGTCGTTCAAACGACTTATTCATGCCATTTGAACGAAAACTGTATGTCGTTTCAACGACTTACAATGTCATTTGAACGACAATGTAATGTCGTTTGAGCGACAGGTAAATGTCGTTTGAACGGCTGAAATGTCAAAAAAATTGTGAAAAGTATGTGTGATACATGATTAAACTGAATTCGCAAGTTTCCAAGTTAACCTTATTTATTCGGTGTCAATTATTAGACTAATTTAATTCATCCCTAAACACATGCAACTACTGTGGATAAATCATACAATCATAAATAAATTGCTGACACACAGATTTTAAGAAAAAAACCATTCATGTAAAATCTTTTATTTCAGAAATAATACTCACAATGATTACAAGTGAAATCTTCAATGGATTAACCTTAGTAAGCCCACATAGGCCGCAACCTAAATAAGCAATAGAATTTAGCAGCAACTCTACACGAACAACAATTGAGTTAGCCCAAGAACTCCCATGAGTACTCCCTTTAACATGCAGTCACGTTAGCCCAGCACCTCCCTCAAGTGGCACCTAGATCAGGAGTAAAGATCATCTCTACAAGAGAAACTTCACAAAATTGTGTTCTTGGGTTACAAAACAATTCACATAAAGATTCAGATGATTTGTGAATTGAAAACAAAATATAAAACCCTTAAAATTGAGAAGACAAATGTTTTTGCCAAAGTAGTTTCATAGGACTAAAATTTTCAAGTATCTTAAGAAAAACGAAACTAGACAAACCAATTTATAGAAAAATTGAGTCGACAGCTCGCTCAAACGAAAAGACAACTTCACTTGAACTAGGCATGACGTCATTTGAACGAGATCGCGCGACATAGCTTTATTGCCTGAACGAGGTTTCTCTATCGCTAGAACGATCGGAGAAAAAAAAATTAATCGTTTATTCACTCCGCCTCAACACTTAGAAAAATATTTTTGACGAAAAAATCTGCTCCAACACTTCGAAATTTTTTTAGGAAAATTATCCCAACACTCTAAGTGAACCGTTAAGGCATAAAAATGCAACCTTACCAAAATTAATCTCGTGAAGTCTTGAATGCTGAATAAGGTTGATATTCAGATCCATCTCGATGCTTCAATGATCTTGAATATTTATTATTCTCAAATGTCAGTCGAATAATAAAATACCGTCCTTACAAATGTCCCCTATGTCAATGCCGGTACGAAATAAAAACATCTAAATTATTAAATGAAAATGCCTATACAAATCTAATACCCTCCCATTAACCCAAAACTAAAAAGGTATAAAAAAAGCAAGTCTAAAACTTTCTTTAAAAATCTTCAACATCAAATCTTTAAGCTTTTCTCATTAGGGTGTGCAAAATAATGATCTCCAATCTTTGTACGTACATACATGAGACAAAGCAATTACCTTCGTGATGCATCGAGTTTGAATAATATAATAATAAATCAATCATCAATAATCAAGTCTCCCCAAAAATGCAAAAATTCTCCCATAATTCATTCTCCCCTTTTTTATTTGTCTGAAATAGGAAAGGAAACAAATAAATAAAAACAACATGGAATGTCATTTCAAATATGCATAGCAAACATGAATCAAACTAATGAACATGTAAAGGAGTAACCCAAAAGCTTCCACAAACTATTTTTGATTTTTTAATATTTCACAAAAAAATGCCAAAATAATTTTACACAAATCACACACCATGAATTTAAACTAAGACAACCGAATCATGGAAACGGAATGAATGGGCGTGAACAGTTTGATACGAAAATCAATGAAATCATGCATAACAAATGTGGACGAGGAATATGTGTACTCCGAATAAATGAATCTAAAACTTGTCCTTAGGTTTCGAAAAATGTGAATTTAGATGAGACCGTCTTAATCAAATCGACAAATCAATGTCAGACATGATTTTCACACTAACAATGTCTAAAACTATGTAATGCTTTTTCATGATTTTGTCAGGACATGCAAAATCATTTTATATTCCATCCAAACTCCCTCATAAATAATAATGATTTTTATTTTTCTTTTGAGGTGATGGAACTAAAACCTGTTGGCCCATTTTACGGCATATTTTTCTTTTTATTGCTTATGAACTTTTTTAGTTCTTTTCAAACTCTTTGGACCCTGGCTTCTGTTTTTGCCAAATTATTATTTAGGTTCAATTTAAACGGTGGCTTAATCGCAAAGGATAAATGAGTGTCTTTCATAGCCTTTCCCCGTTTTTTCAAATAAGTCACACAAACTCACATCAATGATTTTTACATGCACTACTTTTATTGTCAAGTTCTATCGCATTTGGTTGGATTTAAAGACATAATTGAGATGAAAACACATCGACCAACATGTGATAGACAAGAACTATAGTCAAATAAATCTGTTCAAGTGTGCAATAAAAGGTACTTATAAGTTAAACATCTAGGTAGTAACAACAATTCACATCTCAATGACTCCAAACATTATAAAGAACAAAAATGAAATGATGACGCATATCAAAACACTATCAAGTAGTCACATGCGTATGGAATGAAATTGTGACCCGGTCAGCCTAAATGTCCATCCATAAATGGTGCAAAATGAAATACAAAATTCTTTTTGTCTTTTTTCAAAAAATTTATTAGAATATAATCTTTTTGTATTTTTCCAAAATTTTTCTTCAAACAAAAATCTAATACAAAAAGTACACAAGTCATAACACTAACAAGAATATAACGTGAAGCACAACTAGCGTATGACAAACAAACCATGCAAACACAATCATCTATAAGATATAGCAAGAGAAGAATCATGTGCAAGCAACCAAGAATAAATTAGTCTAACATCTAGTGCCTCTAAACAAATAGGTGTGCAACGACGCATAGAGGTTTTGGTATAACCAAGGGAAATCTAGACTTCAAGTTCCTAGGACCTTTTCCAAGATCAAAACAAAAAACACCTAAGGTGACCTTTCCTACCACAATGTGAACATGTGTAAACGAGTGGAACGACACCTGTGGGTTGACCTTTTTTAACGTCCTTGGGATTTATTGAACCTCTAAAATAAATAATGGTCTTGGCTTTAACACTCGAAACATTATAAAACGACGAGCCATTACCATTGCTACCAACACTACTCGAGTGTGTCAAATAATTTTTCATCTCCAATTTTTTTTTGCTCAAGGAAAGAATTAGACTCTTCTAATTTTAGAACTCCTTCTCTGAATTTTAAATTATTTCTAGAAAGGTTATCAGTTTCTCCTTTAAAATATGCATACTTATCCCTAAGAGTCTCCTCACGTTCCACAAACTCATTAATTAAAATATTTTTATCCTCTTTGGTAGAAACACAAATGCTAGAATTTCTCAAGTGCTCCAATTATTTTTATATCATTAGGACTCTATCATCACTCTCCTTTTTGGACAATTTTAAACAATTAAATCCATGGTCAAAAGAGAAACAACTTTCTCATGATAAAAATCTCTTTGATTTTGAACCGTTTGCAAAAGATCCGTCGCGGATTTGAAATTAGATTTTTTTTCCAAAAAATCAATTCTTTTCGCAAACGTCAAATTCAAGATATTTAAATCATCAAAACTCTGACTCGTGCCATTGAGAGGGTACATCCGATTACACAAGTGCTTCATTGAAAAAATTGCGATTTTTCACAAAATACATTTTAAAAAAAATCAATATCGCAAACTTTTGCGAAAAATGGATCAAATGCAATCACTTAGCGCAATATGCTCCTATACCAATTTGTGAAAAGTTTGTGTGATACTTGATTAACCGAATTCGCAAGCTTCCAAGTTAACCTCATTTAATCGGTGTTAATTTTTAATCCAATTTAAGTCATCCCTAAAACTTGCAACTACATGTGGATAAATCAAGCAATCATAAATAATTGCTAACACACAGATTTCAGGAAAAAAAAACCTTTTAGGTAAAATTTTTTATTTCACAAATAATACTCATAATGATTACAAGTGAAATTTGCAATGTATTAACCTCAGTAAACCCGCATACGTCGTAACCTAAATCAGCAACGAAATTTCGCAATAACTCCACACGAACCAGTTAGCCCTGGAACACCCACGATTAATCCCTTTGACATGCAATCATATCAGTCAAGCACCTCCCTCAAGTGGAACCTAGATCAGTAGTAGAGATCTTTTATATAAAAGAAACTTCACAAAGTTATGTGTAACAACTCGCCTAAAATAATAACGGGTGGCCAGCCCTATACTATATTAAATCAGGAGTTTCAGATGGTCCAGTCTCAACATCAACTGTCGGTACTATATAATATAGGACTAACTACCCGATATCATATAAGCGAGATGTAAAAATTAAATAAAACATGCAACAGACAACAAACCCACACTATAAAACTACAAATGAAGGAAAGAGATATGTATACAAGAACTATGATAGATGAAATGAATAACTACAATGAAATAAGTAATTACAACTGAATGTACCATAAGGAAATAAGCCCGAATAAGCTGTCAGGCCACAACCAATACAATAACTGAAATGGAATAAATATACACATCTATAAAATATCTCGTGGGTATATACCCGATATACAACATGAATCCTACCTAGATTTTTAAACAAATAGGAATCGACTACAAGGTACATCCGCAACAGTCTGCACCTGTCACGGCTCCCAAGACTCTAGATAGAAGGTCATCCGGCATCAATGCGGTAGGAAACATGTAGTAATATATATATATATATACAGGCATGAGAGAAAAGCAAACGGGTCAGAGCCTGAGTGTGAAAAATATTTAGCAACTATTTTAACCGGGCATAATAAATATCGGTGCACATATTTCATAATTAAAGTGGAATCGCACTCTCGTGAAACCCCAACTCACCTCTCATCTAAAGGCGCGCACCTACTCGCGTCCTCAATTTTAGTTAAATTACCCCGATTGTAAGGACAACCTAACTTATCATAGGCCTAGCCTATACCCACGAGATATGTCTTCCTATCATAACCCAAGAATCCACCCCTTTTACTAAACACACTTAATTATTTTTATAAACATATATGCCGTACTAGACTTCATGGATTCCGGTTTATAATTTAATTTTATTATAATTCTTAATATATTACCCATATATATATATATATGGGTTAAAAACATAGGATATATTTAATAAATATCATGCATACCAATTTATTATTGGCAAAACTTCTCTCCAATCTCAACACTGTACTACGTTTCGTGCGTGGGGTGTCTCGCAAAGAGAAATCCAAACAAGGAACCACCTCGTTACACTACTCCTTGACAATGTCGATCCTAGAGATCCATAATTCCATACATACCATATTATACTAATACTAAGTTTTAGACTACAATATGAAAACAACTAAAAATCCCCAATAATATCATTGGGATGATGTAACCGAAATATTCCTTAAATACGATACATCGACGCCCATCAATCTAGTACACAATAATCATCCAAGATGCACTCCAACAATATTCCATATCCTTTCATCTATAGGATATATATAAAGATATATATATAGGAATTTTATTCTCACCATATACATATATCATCATCCATACCCATGAACAAGTGTGCATATCATATCTGATGTACAATGGCCATGAACATACAATACCCGGCTATATATATCACCGATAAACTGCACCATGCTATCATCTTCCCAGTGCCCGACTCACGTAGCAACCGGGGACCACCTGGTGGGGATCAACGACACCCACCTCATGACATACTCATGCACACAACGTCCCGGGAAGCGGCCATAGCTCCTAACCGGTCAATGAGATGAGACATACCCACCACGTCCCACCCCAAAATATAAATCACATAATAATCACGGGACGACTATGACCGGGGGAATATCCACACCCTACTCCTTAAGCCAGGATGCTCACCCTCTGCGCGAAAACTTCCCAATGATAGCATGAGCGGGGTATGCTTAACCACATAAGTACGTATATCATTCACATGCACAATATACATACATCCATATGATCTCATCATATGATCCAATATTAAACCATCACATAAGGTTTAAATATTCATACCTGCATATCCGTAACATAAATATATCCATACAGTCATATATATATTGATATGTATATACATATAATCACATATCCATATATCTATATATACAAACTATATCTCATTCATATGTATAGTATATATGTAACCTAGGCTATCGGTATACATAATCCCCAATATACAAGTCGTCACCACAAACTTATTTAATTATCTCGATATCTGAATATAGTCCCTCACTTGAAGCATATTCATCCATTTTCCTATGATGAATAGTCTCCCAAACAACATACAGATTTATATATATATATCCAACATTAGGGTTATCACCCAAGTTTAGTGTAGGAAACCATCACTACACATACCATCTATATCCGAGAGCACATTAAAGAATCTAGTTATAATTTCGACTATCGATATACACCTAACTACTAGTTTATAAGCCTCGAGCTCAATCTTAACTTCATCAAATAATCCCATATGTTAGGGAAAATCCTCTATGTGAATCACACATTGATAAACAACATCTACCCCAACTAGGTTTACACACTCTGCTCTAGTTGGTAATACGATGTCATCTCTCTCGAATTCGACTACGGTTGAATCACTTTTATGAATCCCCTAGTTTAACGCCTCTCCGATTTATTCCTTAAATTTGTTATCATTAAGGATATGCGATCATTCTCTTTAATTGGGCCCCAAATGGCAATCTCAACAATATCCTATCTTCATAAGGATTCGACATAAATGTTGGCCAAGGATTTCCCAACATACCCTCGCAACTTTCTCTATGAGTTCTTAACCTCCCATCATATCTATATTCACTTAAATTCCATATTCATTTCATTACTAAAAGAGGCATCCCATCCTCCTAAATCAATTTAACATAGGCCCGCAAGTCCCCATTCGACCTAGTGCCCCATTCCCTTAATCTAATATCATAACTTTCCTAAATAAGACCATTAAGAAAGCCCCTGGAGTTAAAACTCTAAAAGAACAGGGAAAGGAAGTAATCCAAGTCTTGGGCTAAAAATAGGGGAACGGTCGACCGGTCCCAGACCTCCGGTCGACCGCGGGTCCAAATTTTGCCTACGAAGAAATGCAGTAGGCTTTTCCCTTGAGGTGCGGTCGATCGGTCCCCTAGGCGCGGTCGACCGGCCATACCAGTTATCTTGGCCGATTTCCCATTTTTCAGCAAAACGGACCGATCGACCGGCCATACCAGTTATCTTGGCCGATTTCCCATTTTTCAGCAAAACCCACGAAATTAAAACCTTAAAATTTCTATTCTAACCTACAAATCTTTAACCCAATAATATTATTAACATGTAATCTCATCCTACATTTCATCCCAACAATTTATAGATCATTAAACCCATGTATACACATTGATTTCATGATTTAAACCCAAAAATCTAGGTTTTGATATTTATACCTAAAAATCCATTTCTTTGACCCACAAATTATGAAATGAAATACACAAATAACTATTTAGCAAGATTAAACACTTGCCTCATATTTGTAGAGGTTGGATCGTCCTCGATGTCACGTTTGGGCCGAAAACTCCAAGCTTTTTCTCCTCTCTCTCTCTCTCTCTCTCTCTCTCTCTCTCTCTCTCTCTCTCTCTCTCTTCCTTTCTTCTTCTTTCCTTCTTCCTTTCTCTTTTCTTTCTATTTCACTCTTTCTCTAAATGAGAAATGGCTTCATCCGTAAGCCACTAATCCTATTAAAACAATAAACCCAATTTTAAATGTTAATACACACTTTAAATGACTCGTTTACTCTAATTCGAGCCAAAATAACTTAAAAACATTCCAGAGCCGAAATAAGACTCAATGAAAGTCATTTTGACTATCTCGACCCTTTCGGGATCGATGGTACCCTAAAAAACATCATCCGGAATACTTTTAAATGTTCTCTATTTTTGGACCTCAATTCCCAAATTTTGAAGTTCTCCAATTAATTAAATTTTATTTTCCCAAAAATTTAATTTCTCAGTCTCTAAAAATCGAGGGTTGTTACATACTTCCCCCCTTACAAAAATTTCGCCCGCGAAATTTAAGATATGCCTAGGACCTCAATATAACCTAGTACTTACATCAATTATTAGGATCATTATACCGATCCTTTCTAGTTCTCACTTCGAACCATATATATTCCAAGGTAAACAAACTACCCGGGGCGCCCATACACCCTGTAACCGAGCTTTCCACTCGCAGAATTATAATCAGGCTCCATTAGCCTCAAATTGTAATATACTATCACCAATATAATCTAAAATAACATATTAATTATATAGAAGTTTAAAAATTACCAATGGTTGGACTCTCCTCAAGCGAAATCCAAACAAGGAACCCTCCCAATACACTACTGTGTAGCTAGGTCGGGGATTGAGATTAGTTGAACCAGGATTAAAGTTTAATAAAAGGTTTTCATATTTTAGATACTGCCCAAAGGCCTATTTAACAATATATAATATCAATAAATCCCGCGTCTTTCGACACGCCAAACAAATACCTTATGTTTAGGACACAAGGCCTCAACAAATACAACACTCTAGCCAATACCTAGTTCTCAAACTAGCACAACTATTAGATAAATTACCCGGTCAACATAAATCTACTAAACTCTGAACCAATTAGTTATACTAGTCCCTCGCCTTGCATCAAAGCATTTGCCACAAGGTAAGACCTCCCCTTATTGGACTTCTACAATATCACACCCAAACCTATCCATAAGACGAGTAACCTTACAACCATTATTCAACAAACCTCAAAATTCCGCACCTCCGGAATTCATTAGCACAACTCCCTACTATATCTTTACTAGAAGGCGTATTATCTCCAAAGATTCCATACAAAGGCCATACTTACTCACTCCTTCCCCTAGGAAAATTTCATACACCCTAGCGGCGTAGCGGCTAACTACTCATCGTACCTTACGCGCGATGTTCCCAATATCGCACAAAGCATTACTTAAACCCAAAGAAAGGTATTCTACCTTATACTTTCATAACCCAATGGTCTTCCCCTCATCCTTGAATCTTAACTAAAGGTCCTCAACTTCTTCCAGGAAAATCATTATCCCTAAGCCTATTTCTCCACAAGAGAAACATCTTCCTCAAAATCCGTCCTTACCATCTTGAAGGACAAAACGCGACTGTGACTACCGAAAACTCCCTCAGTCTTACTCAACAAACCTGAGTCTCCAAATTATTACTCCCCACTTAAATAAAGACGATACTCTTAATAATAGGACAATGCCACTTACCTTCCATTGGTAGAAGTCAGCAGCACTAGGCTCCTTAACAAAGATTAACGGGTTTCTCAATCTAAATCACCCAAGGACTACTCTATGCACCTCTCTTAAGACTTTCTTTACTAAGTCCAAGATCCGCCATTCGTGTAAATTTTCCCTTCTAACCCAACCACCTATAGGTTACCCTGAATCACCGCTAGAATTCTCTTTCTTCTTTCCGCTTGAATTCAGGAAAACAATTACCTCCGATCAAAGCGCACCCCAAAATCTGTTATGGGTGTTGTAACTCTAATCTTGTCATCTCTTAGATGACAAAATCTAGGTGACGTCTGAAACGAGAGAACCTATTATCAGAACGTCAATCAAGTGAATACACTTCACAGAAAAAGATAAACACTGTGATCACAACAATCCTAATAATAGGGCTTTATATCAAGAACGTTAACGGAAGAACGCAAAAAACTCGCACATATCCTAAAGGTTCTAGAACTTGATGCTCTGATACCATCTGTAACAACCCGCCTAAAATAAAAACGGGTGGCCAGCCCTATACTATATTAAATCAGGAGTTTCAGATGGTCCAGTCTCAACATCAACTGTCGGTACTATATAATATATGACTAACCACCCGATATCATATAAGCGAGATGTTAAAATTAAATAAAACATGCAACAGACAACAAACCCACACTATAAAACTACTAATTAAGGAAAGAGATATGAATACAAGAACTATGATAGATGAAATGAATAACTACAATGAAATAAGTAATTACAACTGAATGTACCACAAGGAAATAAACCCGAATAAGCTGTCGGGCCACAGCCAATACAATAACTGAAATGGAATAAATATACACATCTATAAAATATCCCTTGGGTATAAACCCGATATACAACGTGAATCCTACCTATATTTTTAAAGAAGTAGGAAGCGACTACAAGGTACATCCCGCAACAGTCCGCACTTGTCACGGCTCCCAAGACTCTGGATAGAAGGTATTCCGGCATCCATGCGGTAGGACACCTGTAGTAATATATATATATATATATATATACCGGCAGGAGAGAAAAGCAAATGGGTTAGAGCCCGAGTGTGAAAAATATTTAGCAAGTGTGTTAATCGTGCATAATAAATATCGGTGCACATATTTCATAATTAAAGTGGAATCACACTCTTGTGAAACCCAAACTCACCTCTCATCTAAAGGCGCGCACCTACTCGCGTCCTCAATTTTAGTTAAATTACCCCGATTGTAAGGACAACCTAACTTATCATAGGCCTATCGTATACCCACGAGATCTGCCTTCCTATCATAACCCAAGAATCCACCCCTTTTACTAAACACACTTAATTATTTTTATAAACATATATGCCATACTAGGCTTAATGGATTCCGGTTTATAATTTAATTTTATTATAATTCTTAATATATTACCCATATATATATGGGTTAAAAACATAGGATATATTTAATAAATATCATGCATACCAATTTATTATTGGCAAAACTTCTCTCCAATCTCAACACTGTACTATGCTTCGTGGGTGGGGTGTCTCGGAAAGCGAAATCCAAACAAGGAACCACCCCGTTACACTACTACTTGACAATGTCGATCCTAGAGATCCATAATGCCATACATACCATATTATACTACTACTAAGTTTTAGACTACAATATGAAAAGAACTAAAAATCCCCAATAATATCATTGGGGTGATGTAACCGAAATATTCCTTAAATACGATACATCAACCCCTATCAATCTAGTACACCATAATCATCCAATATGTACACCAACAATATTCCATATCCTTTCATCTATAGGATATACATAAGTATATATATATATATATATAAGTATATATATATATATATATATATATATATATATAGGCATTTTATTCTTACAATATACATATATCATCACCCATACCCATGACCAAGTGTAGATATCATATCTGATGTACAATGGCCATGCACATACAATACGCGGCTATTTATAACGCCGATAAACTGCACCATGCTATCATCTTCCCAGTGCCCGACTCACGTAGCAACTGGGGACCACCTGGTGGGGATCAATGACACCCACCTCGTGACATACTCACTCACACAACGTCCCGAAAGCGGCCATAGCTCCTAACCGGTCAATGAGATGAGACATACCCACCACGTCCCACCCCAAAATATAAATCACCTAATAATCATGGGACGACTATGACCTGGGGAATATCCACACCCTGATCCTTAAGCCAGGATGCCCACCCTCTGCGCGAAAACTTCCAAATGATAGCATGAGCGGGGTATGCTTAACCACATAAGTACGTATATCGTTCACATGCACAATATACATACATCCATATGATCCCATCATATGATCCAATATTAAACCATCACATAAGGTTTAAATATTCATACCATGCATATCCACAACATAAATATATCCATACAGTCATATATATATATAGATAGGTATATACATATATTCACATATCCATATATCTATATATACAAACTATATCTCGTTCATATGGATAGTATATATGTAACCTCAGCTATAGGTATACATAATCCTCAATATACATGTCGTCACCACAAACTTATTTAATTATCTCGATATGTGAATATAGTCCCACACTTGAAGCATATTCATCCATTTTCCTATGATGATTAGTCTCTCAAACAACATACGAATATATATATATATATATCCAACATTAGGGTTATCACCCAAAGTTTAGTGTAGGAAACCATCACTACACATACCATCTATATCCGAGAGCACATTAAAGAATCTAGTTATAATTTTTTCATCGGTATACACCTAACTACTAGTCTATAAGCCTCGAGCTCAATCTTAACTTCATCAAATAATCCCATATGTTAGGGAAAATCCTCTATGTGAATCACACATTGATAAACAACATGTACCCCGACTAGATTTACACACTCTAGTCTAGTTGGTAATATGATCTCATTGCTCTCGAATTCGACTACGGTTCAATCACTTTTATGAATCCCCTAGTCTAACGCCTCTTCGATTTATTCCTTAAATTTGTTATCATTAAGGATATGCGATCATTCTCTTTCATTGGTCCCTAAATTGTAATCTCAATAATATCCTATCTTCATAAGGATTCGACATAAATGTTGGCCTAGGATTTCACAACATACCCTCGCAACTCTCTCTATGAGTTCTTAACCTCCCATCATATCTATTTTCACTTAAATTCCATATTCATTTCATTACTAAAACAGGCATCCCATCCTCCTAACTCAATTTATCATAGGACCGCAAGTCCCAATTCGACCTAGTGCCCTATTCCCTTAATCTAATATCATAACTTTCCTAAATAAGCCCATTAAGAAAGCCCCTAGAATTAAAACTCCAAAAGAAAAGGGAAAGAAAGAAATCCAAGTCTTGGGCTAAAAACAGGGGACCGGTCGACCGGTCCCAGACCCCCGATCGACCGCGGGTCCAAATTTTATGTAATACCCCGTATTTTTAGCTATATTTATTTTTGGGATTAATTAATTAAATGCGTATTAATTGGAAATTAATCCGGGTTATAAATACTAATGAGATGCGAATTGGTATTTGATTAGGTGCATATATGATTATATATGTATTTGGTATTATAAAATTTGTCGTGAGATTTATATACGGCATTTTAGAAATTTTGTTGAGACGCGTGGGACCGCCGCGTCACGGAGTAATATTTTGATAATAAAAGTGAATTTAAAATCTTTAATTAGTATGGTCGTTTTGAGTGCGCCAACGCGTCCGGAAGGGTCGAGATAGTCAGAAAACACTAGCCGGGGGTATAGTTTGGCTTCCGGGGTATTTTTAGGCCATACCGGCAACTTAAAGGGTATTTTGGTAATTTTACATTTTTAGGAATTAAAAGTGACGAAAATTATAGATGTAAATCTGATGTGGATTAAACCCATTAAGCCCATTAACCAACCCATATTAACCTAGAAGGCTACGTAGGTTGTCATTTAGGTTTTCTAAGTTTCCCCAAATCAAACCCTAGCCACCTTAAGCCACCATGAAAGAGGAAGCTCGGAGAGAAGAAATTCTGCAGAAATTCTTCATCAAATCAACACCAAATCCGGAATCAAACCAAGGCAAGTGATTTAAATTACATTCCTTATGCAGTGAATGCTTTTTCCATGTTAGAAACATTGTTAATCAATCTTATATAAGAGTTAAAAGAAAACCCATGAAATTGGAAGATTGTTGTTTAATTTTGGGATAGGTTTGCATGTAGAAACATTGTTTGAAGATTTAATTCAGAGATTTCATATCTATGTGATGTATAAACGGATTAAAATCTGGGAAATTTTGATGAGAAGAACCTAGGGTTTATGTTCTTGAAGAAAATTGGGAATTTATGTAGGAATTTGTGATTTAATGATGTTTAGAAGGTATTAAACCCCTTTAATGATGTTAGTATAGCACCTTGGCATGTTTGAGGATAATTACAGAACTCAATATATTGTTGGAACGAATTTTAGAAGAGGTTTGAGGAGTAAAAATGGATGGAAAACGAATTGGGAAAATTCTGGGCCGAAACTAGTCAGTCGTTAGAAGCAGCCCCAGGTCGTTCGAACGAACTCGTTCGAACGAGCTTCTAACGAGTTGACCAGTCGTTACTAACGAGTAGGGATTTCGTTCGATATCTCGTTCGAACGAGATATCGTTAGAAGGGACAGTTCGTTCGAACGAACTGGGATCTCGTTCGAACAGCCTCGTTCAAATGAGACTTCTAACGAGATGACAGTCCAAACTCGTTCGAACACTCGTTCGAATGAGACTTCTAACGAGCTGGCAGTTTGGGCCATTTTGGACTGTTTTGACTCTTGGAGTTCCGTAAACTGATTTGAGGATATAGATATCATTCCGTAGATGTAGTAATGATAGGATTGGGACATTTGGGTATTTATGAGGAGAAATTTACATACGAGAGTTGTATTACATGGACAGTTTGGGTCGAGACGTGAGTGTCCACTACGACGTGAGAATTAATTATGGCACGTATGATTATAAACCGGTATAGCATATATAGTGATAATTACAAGTTAGTACGAGAATGAGAATAGTACTACGATTAAAATATGGTATTACTAAGATGTGTGTTTACTTAGTATTGGTATATGGATTGTGTGTATGACATACCTACCATACTTGCTATCACGGGAGGTTGGCGTTCGCTTAGGACCCTCTAATCCTTGTGTGCCTACGGGGGGGATATAGACTGGTACCTCGATGAACATAGGTCATAGAAAGACTTATTGTGATATTAATAAGTCCGCTGATCATGGGAGCGTAGGTATGTGCGTGACCCATGTGATGGTGACTGTGTTCGCCTCCATTATTTGTGATGTTGTTATCGGTAAACTATTCCTGAGAGATTCGGAATATGTAATCCTTATGTACGTGATGTACCGGGATGGATAGCAGAGTATGTGTGCACCATAGCTTAGATTGCGGGGTGCTTGTATCGTATATTTATGATGTGAATAATATACATTTAATTAATGGAAATCCTCCTGTTAATATTGAACATATTACGGTATTGCTTCGAGTTATATAAGGAGTTAACTGATACTTATAGATATGGCATATTTAGTAACTGAGTTTACATTAAATCCCTATTTAATTACGAGCATTATATGTTAATAGAACCGGGTAATAAGGGTAGGAACTATTACAGTCTAGCTAGTTATGATGTCATTTAGCTAGTGGTTATATCATTTTAGATGGGTGGTTGCGTTAGGAGTGCACAGTTAGACGAGAGGTGAGAATATCATGTGAGTGCACGTCCTAACATGTACTTTGCATTTAATGTTTTAAATGTTTTTAAAGCACTTGCAGGTTTTTAAAATATAACTCCACATTCGGGATCTGACCCGTTTGCTTTTCAAATCTTTTTCTTGTAAAACCATTTTTAGGTGCCCATCCACAAGGACACCAAGCATAGGATACTCATTTAGGTGACGAGTTGTAGCTGCTTGTCGAAGCTACAGGGATTTGCATGTAGACGCTTCTATCTTTTGGATTCCAGAGTCACCATCTATCAGTTGTAGGGCATGTTGCCCATTTCTTTAGAGACATCTTTTACATTTCAGTTTTCAGACTTTAGCATGTATTGTTCAGTTTATTTATTTCAGTTATGGGATTGTAGTGAGGAGTTTTTCCTCCAGACTTTATTTACTCTATTGTGATGGTTATTCATTTTACTTCAGTATGGTGAATGGTGTTATTTATTTCTTCATTACATTTGTTGCATGTTAATCAGACTTAAATTAAAATTTGGCAACTTGCTTTTTAAATACTAGGTGGTTAGTAATATTAAAATGTTTTCGACAGTGATGCTATTAACTGAGCCAACTTGGCATTTTGAATTAATTTAATAAAGGAGTAGCTACCCGGTATTTAATTAGTCGGGGTGTCACAGGTGGTATCAGAGCATCAGGTTCTAGTGTCCTTTAGGATCTGTACGGCTATTATGTTTCCGCTACGTTTCTTTGATATAGAGCCCTATATTTTAGGACTGTTGTACTCTTTTTGTGTATGCTTCGTTCTTCAGCTATTTTAAGTTTATAAACTGCGAACTTATAAACTTTGTTCTTATTTCAGATGCCTCCACGACGTGCACGACGAGTTCCCAGGAATGCAATGCCCGAACCCCAGCCCGCTCCAGTTCAGGGCATGATGAACGCCGCTGAGGTTGCTGCTATAGTAGCCCAAGCGATAAATGGCGCGATTACCGTGATTCAGCAGGCACCGCCTCAGGCGCCGGTTGCCGCGCCAGCACAGGTTAATGCATTCCCGTCTACTTGGGAGCGTGTACGAGACGCTTTTAAGAAAGCGCATCCGCCAGAGTTTGAAGGTATCTCAGACGTGGTAGTCTCGAGCCAATGGAGGAAGGACATACAGAGGCATTTGAGGATGCATGAGTGCACTGATATTCAGAAACAGGTTCTAGCTACTTTCAAGCTAGTGGGATCTGCACTATAGTGGTGGGAGTCTATTACCACCGCGGAGGAGAGGGATACCCTCACGATTCAGGAGTTCTGGGTGCGATTCGACCGCAAGTACTTTCCGTCCGCAGTTCATACAGAGATGAGGAGGAAGCTGATGAGTTTGAAGCAGGAGGTCAAGACAGTGGCCGAGTATGAGGCTGAGTTCACTAACCTGTTGAATATCGTTCCAGACGAGATTCCAACAGAGAAGAAGAAGATATAGAAGTTCACCGATGGGTTGAATTGGAGGATCCGTCAGCATCTGCTAGGGAACCTATCGTTGGACACGTATTCTGATGTGGTTAACGCTGCATTATTGCACTGCCAGGACCACCGTTTTCATATGGCCGAGGGCAAGCGGTCGGGGGAGTCTAGCCATCAGGGCAGGACTGGAGGACAGGGTGCCAGCGGGGCACAATCTGGCCAGGGGCAGAGACAGAATGAGCAGGGTACCCAACAGGGGGATAATAAGAGGTTCCGGTCAGGGAACTACAGGCAGGGACAGGGAGGTTTCCGTCAGGGCCATCAGGGTCCAAACGGCCATCAGGACCAACAGGGGCAGAATGGGCAGCAGTTTCATCAGGGCCAGCAGGGCCAAGGGAGGAATGGTAACGGCCACCAGGGCCGGGGACAGCAGGGGTAGAGGGGAGGGAACTTCCCGGGGAAGTGCTTTATTTGTGGCAAGACTGGCCATAAGAAGCAGGATTGTCCTGAGAGGGGCAGGGCCCCACAGCAGCAGCAGTAGGGTGCTCGCCAGGAGCCACATAGACCTATGTTTCCCGCCGCTCTTCCTGCACCACCACAGATGGAAGCATTGCCACCCATTCCAGCAGTCCCAGCTCAGCAGGGGCAGCTATAGTATGGACGTGTCTACAACGTTCACCAGGCTGCAGTTCCACAGGCACCGCCCGCGATTGAGGGTACGTTTCCTATCCATGGCACTATGGGTCGGGTGTTATTTGATACGGGTGCTGCACATTGTTTCATAGCTACACACTTCGCGAAAGCTTTAGGATTGTTATCTACGGCAGAGAGCACAGTGACGTGTGTCGACTCACCATTAGGGAGTGGGTCACTTATTTTCTTTATATGCCGGGGAGTGGGGGTAGAGATTGGTGGTTTGGTATTGCCTGCAGACATGTTAGTGTTAGACATGCATGTTCACGATGTGATCATCGGTATGGATTGGCTCGTAGCATATAGGGCCATGATTGATTGCTTCAGCGGGAGCATTGTTTTTGCCATTCCGGGGCAAGAGATGTTTATAGTGGCGATGCCTCGCCCAGAGGGAGGATCGACCGCTCATCTGTATTACATAGAGGAGGATACCTCTAAGGAGGTTGTGATTCCTTTGGATTCGATCCCGGTTGTCAGGGAGTATTCAGATGTGTTTCAGGAGATACCAGGCTTACCACCCAGTCGGGAGATAGACTTCGTTATAGATTTGCTACCGGGTACGAGACCTATAGCACGTGCACCGTACCGTATGGCTCCGGCTGAGATGCGAGAGCTATGGGATCTGATAGAGCAGCTGTTAGGGCAGGGCTTTATTCGCAGGAGTACCTCACCTTGGGGCGCTCCAGTTTTGTTTGTGAAGAAGAGGGATGGTTCACTGAGATTGTGCGTGGACTACCGAGAGTTGAATAAGGTCACGATACGGAATAAGTATCCGTTGCCTCGAATCGATGACTTATTCGACCAGTTGAGAGGAGCTTCTTTCTTCTCGAAGATTGACTTGAGGTCAGGATACCATCAGTTGCGTATCAGGGAGGAGGATGTTTCGAAGACCGCATTCTTGTCGAGATATGGTTCTTACGAGTTTCGGGTTATGCCTTTCGGCTTGACCAACGCTCCAGCAGTGTTTATGGACTTGATGAACAGAGTGTTCAGGGATTTCCTAGACCAGTTTGTCATTGTCTTCATTGATGATATTCTGGTTTACTCTCAGACAGAGGAGGAGCACGCCGAGCATTTGAGGCAGGTTTTACAGACACTTCGTCAGAACGAGCTGTATGCAAAATATGAGAAGTGCGGGTTTTGGCTGAAGGAAGTCCAGTTCTTGGGTCACATTATTTCCGACCAGGGAATATCTGTCGATCCGGGAAAGGTATCAGCGGTGAAGGAGTGGGGACAGCCCACGACACCAACGGAGATTCGTAGTTTCTTGGGTTTAGCAGGATACTACAGGAGGTTTATTCGGGGTTTCTCAGAGATAGCAGGTCCTTTGACACATCTTACTTGTAAAGGTGTGTCGTTCATTTGGAATGATGCCTGTCAGTTGGCGTTCGATGAATTGAAGGACAAGTTGACCTCAGCACCTGTGTTAGCATTGCCGAGACCGGGAGTTGAGTATTTGGTTTACACCGACGCGTCTTTGCAAGGGCTTGGAGGTGTATTGCAGTAGGAGAGACATGCCATAGCTTATGCTTCCCGTAAGCTTAAGCCTCATGAGAAGAATTACCCCACGCATGATTTGGAGTTGGCAGCGGTAGTATTTGCCTTACGGATTTGGAGGCACTATCTTTTGGGGGAGAAGTTTCAGCTGTTCACAGACCACAAGTCACTACAATATCTGTTCACGCAGAAGGAATTGAATATGCGGCAGCGTAGGTGGCTTGAATTTGTGAAGGACTACCAGTTCGACATCCAGTACCACCCAGGTAAGGCTAACGTGGTAGCAGACGCGTTGAGCCGCAGGCCAGCAGATGAGGTGGCAGAGGTGTGGAAAGCTAAGTGGAAGGAATTGGGACACCAGGATGCAGTGGCCCGATCTTTCATGTCTGTAATGACCGTTACACCGCAGATTATCACGAGGATAGTACGGGCACAGGCTAATGACTCGTTCTGTCAGGAGCAGATAGTTCGATTACTTGCAGAGGGAGCCGAGTCCTATACCGTTAGCTCAGACGGAGGATTGCGCTTCAATGGGAGATTGGTAGTTCCGGAAGGGGAATAATTGTGGCACGATGTGATGGCAGAGTCGCACGGCTCACGGTTCGCGGTACATCCCGGAGGGGACAAAATGTACCAAGACATGAGACGGCAATATTGGTGGAGCGGTATAAAGAGAGATATCGCTGAGTTTGTCTCGAAATGCGCCACTTGTCAGCTCGTAAAAGTGGATCATCAGAGACCGGCAGGATTGCTACAGCCGTTGGAGGTTCCGGTGTGGATGTGGGAGAGCATATCCATGGATTTTGTCACGGGTTTGCCTATGTCGCAGAGGGGTCACGACTCCGTTTGGGTAATTGTGGACGGGTTGTCCAAGGTTACTCACTTCTTACCCGTAAGGACTGACTACACTACGAGACAGTATGTCCATCTCTTCATTTCAGAGATTTTGAGACTTCACGGTGTGCCCCTAAATATCGTGTCTGACAGAGACAAGATATTTGTTTCGAGGTTTTGGGAGAGTTTCCAGGAGGCCATGGGCACGGAATTGCGGTTGAGTACGGCTTATCATCCGCAGACTGATGGGAAGATAGAGCGCACCAATCAGATGTTGGAGGAGATGCTACGCATGTGCATTATTGACTTCGGGGGTGGATGGGAGCAGTACCTTCCACTAGTGGAGTTTGCTTACAACAACTCCTATCAGTTCACGATTGGCATGGCTCCGTTTGAGGAATTGTACGGTAGGCCTTGTCGTTCCCCAGCATGTTGGTTGGAGGTAGGGGACAACAAACTACTTGGGCCGGAAGTGATTCAGGATACTTCGGCAAGGATTGAGTTAATTCGGAGTCGCATTCGGGTAGCTCAAGACAGGCAGAAGAGTTATGCTGATGCGAAGAGGTTTTTCAGGGAGTTCCAAGTGGGAGACCAGGTTTTGCTCAGGGTATCTCCGATGAAGGGGATTATGCGTTTCGGGAAGAAGGGGAAGTTGGCACCGAGATATGTGGGGCCGTTTCCTATTATTGAGCGGATCGGACCGGTTGCGTATAGACTCGGGTTACCGGAGCATTTGCATCGGATTCACGATGTATTCCATATTTCCTCACTGAGGAAATACCTTAGAGATAATTTGGCTCATTCTCACATTGCTGTGGAGGACATCGATCTCCAGCCGGATAGCTCCTACGAGGAGGGGCCAATTGCTATTTTGGACCAAAGCGAGAGGAAACTGCGGTCAAAGATAGTCCCGTTAGTGCGTGTTCAGTGGCGACATCACAATGTCGAGGAGTCCACATGGGAGCGTGAGGATGAGATGCGCGAGCGTTATCCAGAGCTGTTTTTAGCAGGTACTTTCTAGTTTCGAATTTCGGGACAAAATTCAGTTATTAGGGGGGAAGTATGTAATACCCCGTATTTTTAGCTATATTTATTTTTGGGATTAATTAATTAAATGCGTATTAATTGGAAATTAATCCGGGTTATAAATACTAATGAGATGCAAATTGGTATTTGATTAGGTGCATATATGATTATATATGTATTTGGTATTATAAAATTTGTCGTGAGATTTATATACGACATTTTAGAAATTTTGTTAAGACGCGTGGGACCGCCGCGTCACGGAGTAATATTTTGATAATAAAAGTGAATTTAAAATCTATAATTCGTATGGTCGTTTTGAGTGCGCCAACGCGTCCGGAAGGGTCGAGATAGTCAGAAAACACTAGTCGGGGGTATAGTTTGGGTTCCGGGGTATTTTTAGGCCATACCGGCAACTTAAAGGGTATTTTGGTAATTTTACATTTTTAGGAATTAAAAGTGACGAAAATTATAGATGTAAATCTGATGTGGATTAAACCCATTAAGCCCATTAACCAACCCATATTAACCTAGAAGGCTACGTAGGTTGTCATTTAGGTTTTCTAAGTTTCCCCAAATCAAACCCTAGCCACCTTAAGCCACCATTAGAGAGGAAGCTCGGAGAGAAGAAATTCTGCAGAAATTCTTCATCAAATCAACACCAAATCCGGAATCAAACCAAGGCAAGTGATTTAAATTACATTCCTTATGCAGTGAATGCTTTTTCCATGTTAGAAACATTGTTAATCAATCTTATATAAGAGTTAAAAGAAAACCCATGAAATTGGAAGATTGTTGTTTAATTTTGGGATAGGTTTGCATGTAGAAACATTGTTCGAAGATTTAATTCAGAGATTTCATATCTATGTGATGTATAAACGGATTAAAATCTGGGAAATTTTGATGAGAAGAACCTAGGGTTTATGTTCTTGAAGAAAATTGAGAATTTATGTAGAAATTTGTGATTTAATGATGTTTAGAAGGTATTAAACCCCTTTAATGATGTTAGTATAGCACCTTGGCATGTTTGAGGATAATTACAGAACTCAATATATTTTTGGAACGAATTTTAGAAGAGGTTTGAGGAGTAAAAATGGATGGAAAACGAATTGAGAAAATTCTGGGCCGAAACTGGTCAGTCGTTAGAAGCATCCCCAGGTCGTTCGAACGAACTCGTTCGAACGAGCTTCTAACGAGTTGACCAGTCGTTACTAACGAGTAGGGATTTCGTTCGATATCTCGTTCGAACGAGATATCGTTAGAAGGGACAGTTCGTTCGAACGAACTGGGATCTCGTTCGAACAGCCTCGTTCGAACGAGACTTCTAACGAGATGACAGTCCAAACTCGTTCGAACACTCGTTCGAACGAGACTTCTAACGAGCTGGAAGTTTGGCCCATTTTGGACTGTTTTGACTCTTGGAGTTCCGTAAACTGATTTGAGGATATAGATATCATTCCGTAGATGTAGTAATGATAGGATTGGGACATTTGGGTATTTATGAGGAGAAATTTACATACGAGAGTTGTATTACATGGACGGTTTGGGTCGAGACGTGAGTGTCCACTACGACGTGAGAATTAATTATGGCACGTATGATTATAAACCGGTATAGCATATATAGTGATAATTACGAGTTAGTACGAGAATGAGAATAGTACTACGATTAAAATATGGTATTACTAAGATGTGTGTTTACTTAGTATTGGTATATGGATTGTGTGTATGACATACCTACCATACTTGCTATCACGGGAGGTTTGCGTTCGCTTAGGACCCTCTAATCCTTGTGTGCCTACGGGGGGGATATAGACTGGTACCTCGATGAACATAGGTCATAGAAAGACTTATTGTGATATTAATACGTCCGCTGATCATGCGAGCGTAGGTATGTGCGTGACCCATGTGATGGTGACTGTGTTCGCCTCCATTATTTGTGATGTTGTTATCGGTAAACTATTCCTGAGAGATTCGGAATATGTAATCCTTATGTACGTGATGTACCGGGATGGATAGCAGAGTATATGTGCACCATAGCTTAGATTGCGGGGTGCTTGTATCGTATATTTATGATGTGAATAATATACATTTAATTAATGGAAATCCTCCTGTTAATATTGTGAACATATTACGGTATTGCTTCGAGTTATATAAGGAGTTAACTGATAATTATATATATGGCATATTTAGTAACTGAGTTTACATTAAATCCCTATTTAATTACGAGCATTATATGTTAATAGAACCGGGTAATAAGGGTAGGAACTATTACAGTCTAGCTAGTTATGATGTCACTTAGCTAGTGGTTATATCATTGTAGATGGGTGCTTGCGTTAGGAGTGCACAGTTAGACGAGAGGTGAGAATATCATGTGAGTGCACGTCCTAACATGTACTTTGCATTTAATGTTTTAAATGTTTTTAAAGCACTTGCAGGTTTTTAAAATATAACTCCACATTCGGGCTCTGACCCGTTTGCTTTTCAAATCTTTTTCTTGTAAAACCATTTTTAGGTGCCCAGCCACAAGGACACCAAGCATAGGATACTCATTCAGGTGACGAGCTGTAGCTGCTTGTGGAAGCTACAGGGATTTGCATTTAGACGCTTCTATCTTTTGGATTCCAGAGTCACCATCTATCAGTTGTAGGGAATGTTGCCCATTTCTTTAGAGACATCTTTTACATTTCAGTTTTCAGACTTTAGCTTGTATTGTTCAGTTTATTTATTTCAGTTATGGGATTGTAGTGAGGAGTTTTTCCTCCAGACTTTATTTACTCTATTGTGATGGTTATTCATTTTACTTCAGTATGATGAATGGTGTTATTTATTTCTTCATTACATTTGTTGCATTTTAATCAGACTTAAATTAAAATTTGGCAACTTTATTTTTAAATACTAGGTGGTTAGTAATATTAAAATGTTTTCGACAGTGATGCTATTAACTGAGCCAACTTGGCATTTTGAATTAATTTAATAAAGGAGTAGCTACCCGGTATTTAATTAGTCGGCGTGTCACATTTTACCTACGAAGAAATACAATAGGCTTTTCCCTTGAGGCGCAGTCGACCGGTCCCCCGGGCGCGGTCGACCGGCCATACAAGTTATCTTGGCCGATTTTCCATTTTCAGCAAAATTCACGAAATTAAAACCTTAAAATTTCTATTCTAACCTACAAATCTTTAACCCAATAATATTATTAACATGTAATCTCATCCTACATTTCATCCCAACAATTTATAGATCGTTAAACCCATGTATACACATTGATTTCAAGATTTAAACCCCAAAATCTAGGTTTTGATATTTATGCCCAAAAATCCATTTCTTTGACCCACAAATTATGAAATGAAATACACAAATAACTATTTATCAAGATTAAACACTTGCCTCAGATTTGTAGAGGTTGGATCGTCCTCGATGTCGCGTTTGGGCCGGAAACTCCAAGCTTTTTATCCTCTCTCTCTATCTTCCTTTCTTCTTCTTTCCTTCTTCATTTCTCTTTTCTTTCTCTTTCTATCTTTCTCTAAATGAGAAATGGCTTCATCCGTAAGCCACTAATCCTGTTAAAACAATAAACCCAGTTTTAAATGTTAATACACACTTTAAATGACTCGTTTACTCTACTACGAGCTAAAATAACTTAAAAACATTCCGGAGCCCAAATGAGACTCAATGACAGTCATTTTGACTATCTCGACCCTTCCGGGATCGATGGTACCCTAAAAAACATCATCCGAAATACTTTGAAATGTTCTCTATTTTTGGACCTCAATTCCCAAATTTTGAGGTTCTCCAATTAATTAAATTTTATTTTCCAAAAAATTTAATTTCTCAGTCTCTAAAAATCGAGGGTTGTTACATACTTACCCCCTTACAAAAATTTCGTCCGCGAAATTTAAGATATGCCTAGGACCTCAATATAAACTAGTCCTTACATCAATTCTCAGGATCATTATACTGATCCTTTCTAGTTCTCACGTCGAACCATATATATTCCAAGGTAAATGAACTACCCGGGGCGCCCATACACCCCGTAACCGAGCTTTCCACTCGTAGAATTATAATCAGGCTCCATTAGCCTCAAATCGTAATATACTATCACCAATATAATCTATAATAACATGTTAATTATTTAGAAGTTTAAAAATTCCCAATGGCTGGACTCTCCTCAATTCCTGACACTAGCCACCTTCGTGCGGGGGAGGTCTCACAAGCGAAATCTAAATAAGGAACCCTCCCAATACACTACTGTGTAGCTAGGTCGGGGAATGAGATTAGTTGAACCAGGGTTAAAGTTTTATAAAAGGTTTTCATATTTTAGATACTGCCCGAAGGCCTATGTAACAATATATAATATAAATAAATCCCGCGTCTTTCGACACGCCAAACAAATACCTTATGTTTAGGACACAAGGCCTCAACAAATACAACACTCTAGCCAATACCTAGTTCTCAAACTAGCACAACTATGAGCAAAATTACCCGATCAACATAAATCTATTAAACTCTGACCCTCTTAGTTATACTAGTCCCTCGCCTTGCATCAAAGCATTTACCACAAGGTAAGCCCTCCCCTTATTGGACTTCTACGATATCACACCCGAACCTATCCATAATACGAATAACCTTTCAACCACTATCAACAAACCTCAACATTCCCCACCTCCGAAATTCATTAGCACAACTCGCTACTATATCTTTACTAGAAGGAGTATTATCTCCAAAGATTCCATACAAAGGCCATACTTACTCACTCCTTCCCCTAGGAAAATTTCATACACCCTAGCGGCGTAGCGGCTAACTACTCATTGTACCTTACGTGCGACGTTCCCAATATCACAAAAAGCATAACTTAAACCCAAAGAAAGCTATTCTACCTTATACTTTCATAACCCAATGGTTTTCCCCTCATCCTTAAATCTCAATTCAGGGTCCTCAACTTCTTCCAGGACAATCATTATCCCTAAGCCTATTTCTCCACAATAGAAACATCTTCCTCAAAATCCTTCCTAACCTTCTTGAAGGACAAAACGCGACTGCGACTATCGAAAACTCCCTCAGTCCTACTCAACAAACCTGAGTCTCCAAATTCTTACTCCCCACTTAAATAAAGACGATACTCTTAACAATAGGACAATGCCACTTACCTTCCATTTGTATAAGTCAGCAGCATGAGGCTCCTTAACAAAGATTGACGGGTTTCTCAATCTAAATCTCCCAAGGACTACACTATGCACCTCTCTTCAGACTTTCCTTACTAAGTCCAAGATCCGCCATTCGAGTAAATTTTCCCTTCTTACCCAACCACCTATAGGTTACCCTAAATCACCGCTAGAATTCTCTTTCTTCTTTCCGCTTGAATTGAGGAAAAAAATTACCTCCAATCAAAGCGCACCCCAAAATCTGTTATGGGTATTGTAACTCTAATCTTGTCCTCTCTTAGACGACATAATCTAGGTGACGTCTGAAATGAGAGAAACTGTTATCAGAACGTCAATCAAGTGAATACACTTCACAGAAGAAGATAAACGCAGTGATCACAACAATCCTAATAATAGAGCTTTATATCAAGAACGTTAATGGAAGAATGCTGAAAACTCGCACAGATCCTAAAGGCTCTAGAACCTGATGCTCTGATACCATCTGTAACAACCCGCCTAAAATAATAACGGGTGGCCAGCCCTATACTATATTAAATCAGGAGTTTCAGATGGTCCAGTCCCAACATCAACTTTCGGTACTATATAATATAGGACTAACCACCTGATATCATATAAGCGAGATGTTAAAATTAAATAAAACATGCAACAGACAACAAACCCACACTATAAAACTACTAATGAAGGAAAGAGATATGTATACAAGAACTATGATAGATGAAATGAATAACTACAATGAAATAATTAATTACAACTGAATGTAACACAAGAAAATAAACCCGAATAAGCTATCGGGCCACAACCAATACAAGAACTGAAATGGAATAAATATACACATCTATAAAATATCCCTTGGGTATAAACCCGATATACAACATGAATCCTACCTAGATTTTTAAAAAAGTAGGAAGCGACTACAAGGTAATTCCCACAACAGTCCGCACCTGTCACGGCAACCAAGACTCTGGATAGAAGGTCATCCGGCATCCATGCGGTAGGACACCTGTAGTCGTATATATATATATATATATATATATATATATATATATATATATATATATATATATATATATATATATATATATATATATATTAAGGCAGGAGAGAAAAGCAAACGGGTCAGAGTCCGAGTGTGAAAAATATTTAGCAAGTGTGTTAACCGTGCATAATAAATATCGGTGCACATATTTCATAATTAAAGTGGAATCTCACTCTTGTGAAACCCCAACTCACCTCTCATCTAAAGGCGCGCACCTACGCGCGTCCTCAGTTTTAGTTAAATTACCCCGATTGTAAGGACAATGTAACTTATCATAGGCCTAGCCTATACCCACGAGATCTGCCTTCCAATCATAACCCAAGAATCCACCCCTTTTACTAAACGCACTTAATTATTTTTATAAACATATATGCCATACTAGGCTTAATGGATTCCGGTTTATAATTTAATTTTATTATAATTCTTAATATATTACCCATATATATATGGGTTAAAAACATTGGATATATTTAATAAATATCATGCATACCAATTTATTATTGGCAAAACTTCTCTCCAATCTCAACACTGTACTATGCTTCGTGGGTGGGGTGCCTCGCAAAGCAAAATCCAAACAAGGAACCACCCAGTTACACTACTCCTTGACAATGTCGATCCTAGAGATCCATAATGCCATACATACCATATTATACTACTAGTAAGTTTTAGACTACAATATGAAAACAACTAAAAATCCCCAATAATATCCTTGGGATGATGTAACCGAAATATTCCTTAAATTCGATACATCAACCCCCATCAATCTAGTACACCATAATCATCCAAGATGTACTCCAACAATATTCCATATCCTTTCATCTATAGGATATATATATATATATATATATATATATAGGCATTTTATTCTCACCATATACATATATCATCATCCATACCTATGACCAAGTGTACATATCATATCTGATGTACAATGGCCATGCACATACAATACCCGACTATATATATCGCCGATAAACTGCACCATGATATCATCTTCCCAGTGCCCGGCTCCTGTAGCAACTGGGGACCACCTGGTGGGGATCAAGACACCCACCTCGTGACATACTCACGCACACAACGTCCTGGGAAGCGGACATAGCTCCTAACCGGTCAATGAGACGAGAAATACCCACCACGTCCCACCCCAAAATATAAATCACATAATAATCATGGGACGACTATGACCTGGGGAATATCCACACCCTGCTCCTTAAGCCAGGATGCTCACCCTCTGCCCGGAAACTTCCCAATGATAGCATGAGCGGGGTATGCTTAACCACATAAGTACGTATATCGTTCACATGCACAATATACATACATCCATATGATCCCATCATATGATCCAATATTAAACCATCACATAAGGTTTAAATATTCATACCATGCATATCCATAACATAAATATATCCATCAGTCATATATATATAGATATGTATATACATATATTCACATATCCATATATCTATATATACACACTATATCTCATTCATATGTATAATATATATGTAACCTCGGCTATAGGTATACATAATCATCAATATACAAGCCGTCACCACAAACTTATTTAATTATCTCGATATGTGAATATAGTCCCTCCCTTGAAGCCTATTCATCTATTTCCTATGATGAATAGTCTCCCAAAAAACATACGGATATATATATACAGAGAGAGAGAGAGAGAGAGAGAGAGAGAGAGAGGCAGGCTAAGGTACATCATGCTCTATACATCACTCATGCATCACACCTAATTCTACGCCCTAGAAAACTTTTTTTTTCAAATTTTATATTTTTCCCTTGAAATTAACCTTTCAATGAACCCATATGCAAAAAATTAGGTCAAAATACATTTTTTTAGCTATTTTTAAAAAATCCACAAAAAACTGCTCAAAATACCTTATTTATAAGGGTCTGCGCCAGCAGTTTTTTATGGATTTTTTAAAAATAGCTACAAAATGTATTTTGATCTAATTTTTTGCATATGGGTTCATTGAAAGGTTATTTCCAAGGGAAAAATATAAAATTTGAAAAAAAAGTTTTCTAGGGCCTAGAATTAGGTGTGATGCACGATGTGATGTATAGAGCATGATGTACCATAGCCTGCCTCTATATATATATATATATATATATATATATATATATATATATATATATATATATATATCCAACATTAGGGTTATCACCCAAAGTTTAGTGTAGGAAACCATCACTACACATACCATCTATATCCGAGAGCACATTAAAAAATCTAGTTATAATTTCGACTATCGGTACACACCTAACTACTAGTCTATAAGCCTCGAGCTCAATCTTAACTTCATCAAATAATCCCATATGTTAGGGAAAATCCTCTATGTGAATCACACATTGATAAACAACATGCACCCCGACTAGATTTACACACTCTAGTCTAGTTGGTAATATGATCTCATCGCTCTCGAATTCGACTACGGTTCAATCACTTTTATGAATCCCCTAGTCTAACGCATCTCCGATTTATTCCTTAAATTTGTTATCATTAAGGATATGCAATCATTCTCTTTCATTGGGTCCCAAATTGTAATATCAACAATATCCTATCTTCATAAGGATTCGACATAAATGTTGGCCAAGGATTTCACAACATGCCCTCGCAACTCTCTCTATGAGTTCTTAACCTCCCATCATATCTATATTCACTTAAATTCCATATTCATTTCATTTCTAAAAGAGGCATCCCATCCTCCTAAATCAATTTAACATAGGCCCGCAAGTCCCCATTCGACCTAGTTCCTTATTCCCTTAATCTAATATCATAACTTCCCTAAATAAGCCCATTAAGAAAGCCACTAGAATTAAAACTCCAAAAGAAAAGGGAAAGAAAGAAATCCAAGTCTTGGGCTAAAAATAGGGGACTGGTCGACCGCGGGTCCAAATTTTGCCTACGAAGAAATGCAGTAGGCTTTTCCCTTGAGGCGCGGTCGACCAGTCCCCTGGGTGCGATCGACCAGCCATACCAGTTATCTTGGCCGATTTTCCATTTTCAGCAAAACCCACGAAATTAAAACCCTAAAATTTCTATTCTAACCTACAAATATTTAACCCAGTAATATTATTAACATGTAATCTCATCCTACATTTCATCCCAACAAGTTATAGATCAATAAACCCATGTATACATATTGATTTCAAGATTTAAATCCAAAAATCTAGGTTTTGATATTTAACCCAAAAATTCATTTCTTTGACCCACAAATTATGAAATGAAATACACAAATAACTATTTAGCAAGATTAAACACTTGCCTCAGATTTGTAGAGGTTGGATCATCCTCGATGTCGCGTTTGGGCCGGAAACTCCAAGCTTTTTCTCCTCTCTCTCTTCCTTTCTTCTTCTTTCCTTCTTCCTTTCTCTTTTCTTTCTCTTTATCTCTTTCTCTAAATGAGAAATGGCTTCATCCGTAAGCCACTAATCCTATTAAAACAATAAACCCAATTTTAAATGTTAATACACACTTTAAATGACTCGTTTACTCTAATTCGAGCCAAAATAACTTTAAAACATTCCGGAGCCGAAATAAGACTCAATGAGAGTCATTTTGACTATCTCGACCCTTCCGGGATCGATGGTACCCTCAAAAACATCATCCGGAATACTTTGAAATGTTCTCTATTTTTGGACCTCAATTCCCAAATTTTGAAGTTCTCTAATTAATTAAATTTTATTTTCCCAAAAATTTAATTTCTCAGTCTCCAAAAATCGAGGGTTGTTACATTGTGTTCTTGGGTTCCAAAATAATTCACGTAAAGATTAGGATGATTTGTGAATTGAAAAAAAAAAGATAAAACCCTTAAAATTGAGAAGACAAATTTTTCTGCCAAAGCAGTTTTGTAGGAATAAAATTCGCAAGTCTTCTCAAGAAAAATGAAATTGGACAAACCAATTTAGAGAAAAATTAAGTCAGCAAATAGCTCAAACGAAAAGACAACGTCGCTTGAATGAGGTTCCTCTGTCGCTCGAACGATCAGAGTGAAAAATTAATTTTTTATTCATTCCACCTCAACATTTAGAAATATATATTTGACCAAAAACTCCACTCCAACACTTAGAATTTTTTTTAGAAAAATTATCACAAAACTCTATGTGAACCATTAAGGTATAAAAATACAACCTTACAAAAATTAATCTTATGGAGGCTTGAATGTTGAAGAACGTTAATATTCGGATCCATCTCGATGCTTGAATGATCTTGAGTATTTCTTCGATGGTTGTAGGAGTACACGACATATTCAAATGTTGGTAGGACAGTAAAATAATGTCCTTAAAATAGTTTTTTCTTAAACTCCACCTACATGTTTTCCAAAAATATATTTTCGTAAAGTCAAACAATCACATTCGTCTTTTATTAAAAATTAAACACCCCAATATGATTCTATGAATTAATTTAAACTCTAAATCGCTCCATACCTTTTAGGATGTCGGGAAGTCTTCAAACATGGAGATGTTTGAGTTCATTTCATCTTCTCGGTGCATGATAATTTGTAACACGATATGCCAATCTAGCCTATAGCTATTCTATGAATAATGACATAAAA